>JAHNEJ010001637.1:0-88196 GCA_022559845.1 Amorphophallus konjac
CCGTCAAACCGGTGCGCAAAGATCAAATGGGGGCCTTCCCCGGCGCCGTCTATCCGGCGCGCAAAGATCAAATGGGGGCCTTCCCCAGCGCCGTCTATCCGGCGCGCAAAGACCAAATAGGGGCCTTCCCCGGCGCCGTCAACCCGGCTCGCTTCCTGGGGCGCCGTTTTAACCCCAAGGCTATATATAGCCTGTCGACAGAAGAGATCAAGGGGGATCCGATCAAGAGAGGGAGCGGAATCAAAAAGAAAAGAAAAGGGAATTAGAAAGAAAGGGGGGAGGTCCAGGAGTGTTTCGATCCGACGAGTTCTCTGCCCGAGCTCTCGGCGGCCCTCATCCCGCTCCACCGGGGTCTCCCGAAATCGGAGAAGAAGAGCGCCCGTTCTTGTTTATCGAGGTGGGTTTGTCCGTGTTTCATCCGGCGATTTCCTCTGCTCTGTTTCGAGTTTTCTTCCTTCTGGCAGAATGTAAGTGAAGGAGGGGAGGGGCGATGATATGAGCCTCACCTCCCCTCCCTCACGATGATTTTCTTTCCCCCTTCTCGTTGTAATAGAATTCTTCTGTTAATGGAAACGGCGGCCGAGCGACAACGCCGGCGCCGGAATGCATATTCTCTACTTGTTTGTCTGTATTCTTTTTTATATATATATATGAATGAATGGGATGGAATGTGAGTCTCTGGCCAAATGCTACGCTTCTCTTTCTTCCCTGTTAGCTCCCCCTTTCCTTCTTACAGCCGGTGAAACCATGCCGTGCGATGATGCCGGCGCCATGGAGGATGAATGCAGAGCACCGTGGGTTTCGTGTGTGAACGATTTCCTTCCTGTTTCGTCTTCCCGATGCTTTATGCCCTGCTATGGCAAGGGCTACATTGATTCCCCTCCCCGGGGGTTTTCTCTTCCGATCGAATGCTAGGAATCTTCACCGTGTAAGGTGGGTCAACATATGGGTTCCTTCAACCTGTCTGGGCCGCCCTCGCAATACCCTTCCTGTTCTTGACCATGAACAGAGGGAAATATGGGCGCCCCTACACTCCAGTCATTACCTTCTGAATATTTCTTGACGAATATACCGTTGCTTTATGAACATGCATATGCATGAACGTACGTATATCTACAGGCATTAGTTCCGGCCTGTTGGTTATGCGAACGATCTCACAGCCCCGTTCTACTATTTCATTAGGGCGGATCGGTAACCCGGGGAGGGGGAACATCCCCCACTGTTCAGTTTTGATGGTACTCTGTCCACCGGGGACCGTCCAGCAGTGACGAATCTCCCATGGATCAATGAGTGAACAATAAACGGGTTAGTCCCGACATCTCAAATCCACAGTCCCTAAGGGACTTTGTGGTGGCCGTGAGACGCGTGTGCCCCTCGTAGGCTGGCCCTCGGGGTTCCCTTCTCTACTCGGTCGTCCCGATTCGAGTAGTGTGGTGATTCGGGTCGCATGCCCCTCGTAGGCTAGCCCTCGGGGTTTTCGCTCCCATATCGAGTCACCTCACTCACTCATCGTTACCCACGGACTCGGTGCCCCTAGCAGGCTAGCCCTCGGGGTCTTCCTATCCGTTCGGGTCTGTCGGCCGCCATTGTGCCACCCGGCTTTTAGGGGTTTTCTCCGCCACGTGAGTACTCCCTGCGTCTCCCCTACAACCCTTTGGGATGGGGAGATGCTGCCGAAATTTCGGCTCGAACGAGTTTAAACTCGGAACAATCGCCTCACGCGAGCCCGTGACTCGGCCTTCAAATGACTCGGCACCGATTCCATGAACATTCAACTTAATAAACTCTCAAAATCCTCCAAAACCTTTTAATAAATTCATGAATAAACTAACGAAGCTCCTATTCCCTCGAGATCGGGCTAATTCGGTGCGTTCATGCGCGATAGCGCCTTAAAACGACGCGCCCTTCCCGGCGCGGTCTTCCCGGCGCGCCCTTCCCGGCGCGCCTCGGCTTCCCGCGCCGTTTTAACGGCCTGCCCATTTCACCTACGGTTCTGGCGCCGTTTTAAACCTTTTACCTACGTTTCAGGGTGCCGTTTCAAGCGTTTTGATCCCTGTCTTCGCACGCACTGCACCGGGTTCGTTCCGAATCGTGTCGTCGCATCATTCTAACCCCTTTCCCAATCGTGGGATGATTTCTTATGCTAATCACAGAAGGATGCAAGTCCCTCAACTAATAATCATCATGTAGTTCCTTTTTCTGGCTTCCACGGCCCGATATCTCGACAATTAATCAAAGGTGTTCCCTCCTCGTGGGGGATGTAATTAATGCCATAGCCTTTATGGTATGGCGGACTGCTGGTCCCGACCGAACCTCACATTCGCCCTACATGGGTCAGAATGAGCACACAATTGAATCGTCACGCATGTGACTGGCACGCCCGCGTCGTCAATCAGTCAGTTGACTACAAGTTAGTTAAGTGGTTGATCGATACGCGAACGAAAAGGCAAAACGAAAGGAGAAGAAAAAGGAAATGCGCGAAACAAGTCTGGCACGCCCGGTGGGACCAGTGTCACCTTTCATCTCTTTGTCGAGATATTCGGGCTTCGAAGCCCTCTCAAAGGCTACTGATTATCGCCTTGTTTGATATTTCAGTGCAAACAATGACGACTCACGGGATAACCGGCGTCGGCTTCAGTCCTGCGATCGTCGCCAGACACGCGCAAGGGTACCTGGCGGTGCCCATGGAGTTTGGTAGCTTTCCTACTACTGTGGGCTTCCCCAACTTCTTGGGGTTGGCCTTTGTCGACATGCTGGAAGTCGAAGCCACGGAACCCGTCAAGGAAGCTGTGAAGGAAATGGAGCCTCTGAAGGCCCCCTGCCGCGGTGATTCGCTCAAGAACCCGGTTCCGGCCGCTAGCTGCCTGGTGCACCACCTGGTACGGGTGATGCATCCCACTGATATCAACAAGCCCCCTGGAGGACGTCAGCGTCGCCAGGCTCGCAAGAACACTGCTGTGATCACCGGAACTGTCTCTCAGTCCGGAAAATCAATGCTGGTGGGAGGCATGCGTGTCTTCCTCAACGGGCGCACGGCATGGGTGACCCCAGATCGCGTCATCCCAAACGTCCCTGTCTACAACAACTATCAAGCTCTCGCTGGAAGGAGGGCAGAAAGAGAAGAAGCCGGCCACCATGGCCAAGAAAACCCGGCGCTCAGGCCGAGGAAATTCAAACAGGTGTGGGTTCCCAAGCGGACCCAACCTGCCTACCATCCAACGCCCACCCGCCATCGTCCTATGAACGACGAGGCGAGAGCGAGAAGAGAAAGGGGCTTGTCCCTGATGAATGAAGAAGAGGTGGTTGCGGATCCTCCGCGTCACAGAAGTTTCCGGGCTGTGGCCCGTCAAGCCAACGTCCCTGCCACGGGGCGAAGGTTCCAACAGCCAGCTGACAGAGCTCGACTGGCCTACATTCCTCCTGCTGGAGGTCGACCACTCTCCCCCGTGCTACATCAAGAACGGGGTCAAGAAGAAATGGCCTGCCTGGTCAGAAGCTATTTCCGAGGATTGGGTAACACCTCACTCGGACAGCAGCGGCTGATGCAGACAGTCGCCACTGAAGAAAATTACTGCCCATCAACGGCAGATGAAGAAGAAATGGAGGATATAATGAGGATGTCGTCGGTCGATGACAACGGACACAATGACGGCTCTGAGATCAAAGCCGATGAAGCCTTCCCCGAGCGGGAAGAAAGAAGAAGAATTTCTGTGTTCGAGAGGCTGACCTTCCCGCAACAAGCAAGGCGGAGGGTCCATCGACAAAGAAGGAGGATGCAGGTTTTCACTTGCAACATGGCTGGCGTGTCCAGCCGATATGGGAAGCTTCCTGAAGACTCCCAAGAACTGGCTCAGTTGGCCGTACGGCCGGGACCAGCTACCCGCAGGACAGAAGCAGCAAGAGGGCTTCTGACAGCGATGAAAGAGAAACAGCCCCAGTCATACCTCCACTGGGATGACAAAGCCCCCGTCTTGACCGCTAATGTGGTAACGACGGAAGAAGAAGACGACGTACTCCTCGATATCCTGCCCGAGGGTACGTCCGGGGAAACAACAGAAGGTGTCCCCACCACTATAGACCCATCAGTCTTGATGCTGCTGCAAAGATATCAACGGGAAATAGATTCCCTGAAGAAACAGCTGATGGAGAAAACTGAACACTCATCAGCCTCCAAACCACCCGAAGTCCAAGGTGAATCATCCCGGGGAGCGGCTCGTCGAGACGACCCTCCACCACTTTACACACTACCCCAGCCGTCAGAGCCAACTGTGACGACAGCACAACAGCGGCCGCCACAGCCTCAGCCGCTGCTGCCTCCGGTGCTTCCTCAGGTGCACCCAACACCCCCGCTGCTGCATCCTCCACAGGCGACCACCCTGGTCACCCCGTACCTGCAGCCAGCACACTTCTATCCGGAGCCAGTCGACCCCACGGTCGTGAACCGGATGATGGTGGAGAGGATGATCGAGCTGAAGCTCGCAGAGAAGAGCGAAGGCGACTACGTCGCATTCGATGCCTACCGGGTGCCCTACCCACAACACCATGCGGCTAAGCGACTTCCCCCGGGAGTCAACAAGCCACCCAAGTTTGACAAATTCAACGGGAAAGGTTCCCCAAAAGAACATATTGCATATTATATGACCGTTATGGGTGATCTGTCCACCGACGAGTCATATTTGCTGAAATTCTTCGGGTCCTCGCTGACGGGGCTCGCATTTGAATGGTACTCCAGCCTCTCGGCCGGGTCAATCAATGACTGGTCAGATATGCAGAGGAAGTTCAGAGAAAGATTCCATGTCACAGAGAGGGAGGTCACAGTGGCCGAACTCTATTCGACAAAACAAAGGGCAGATGAGACCGCCCTTGACTACATCAAGAGGTGGAGGAACCTCGGAATGAGATGCAAGCGGCCCCCGCATCAGGAGGACGCTGTGCAAATATGTAAGCAAAATCTCAGGAGGGAGGTCTTGGAAAAAATGATCGGGATGGAAATACGGTCGTTCGACCGGCTGAATAATGTGGTGGCCGAGGTAGAGGCTTTTCTAGCCAAGCCCGTCCCGCCATCAGCTGCCAGCACAGCCCAGAAAGGCAAGGCGGCGGAACGGCGCCCCACACCTAAAGAAGCGAATGCGCTTGATATCAAGGCGTTCGAACAACAGAAGGAGAAAGGCAAGAAAGCGGCTCCCCCGCAACCTGCGAAAGCTCCAGATGACAAAGAAGGTCCTTCGTTGAGGGACAAAATGAAGAAGGCTTATTCCTTTCCTAAGGATAAGACCCGGATCCTGTTTGACTGGGTAACAGAATACAGTATGGTCACTCTGCCTGAGCCAAGAAGACCAGAGGACCTCAAAAGAAGAGACAGTCCAAGATTCTGCCCCTATCACCAGATGTTGGGACATTCAATCGAAGACTGTTATGTTTTCAAAGACATCATTGAAGGAATGGTGAAGAAGAATGAAATAGAGCTGGGAGAGTACAAAGTAGACCCTCCTCAGCCACATGAAGCTCCTCCCCGAAGAGCAGCAGTCAACATGATCTCCCTCTACCAGGCGTTACCTGAGGAGATCTCTGAAGCAAGCACACGGAGCACCTACGAAATCCATTTCCTGGAGCCCGTGAAGGAACAGCAGGGGTGGCAGCAAGTCCCTGTGAAGCACAAGAAGAAGAGGGCACCCCGCCCAAAAGAGGGGGCACATATCCGTGGCGTTACACCTCGGCCTGCTCCGCCAGTGGTAGCGCCCGTATGGGTCACTCCACCTGCAGCTGTCAGAATACATACACCCAACAGGAGGAGACAAGCTCCGCTGCCAGTAATCAAGGAAACCAACCCTGGGGTCCTTCGACTGCAACACTTAATTGAAGGGCTAGAGGAATATGTACAGCCCGAACTAAAACCTCTGCTGGTACGGGACCACGTCCCATGGCTAGAGCTGGAGCAACTCTCGCTCAAGCAAGGGGATGAAGCTGAAGCAGCACCACCTCAAGAGAGCAACCTGTTCTGGGGGCAAGCGCCTGCAGAAATCAAAAAGAAGAAAAAGCAAAAGAAAAAGAAGAGAAAGGCCCCTGGGGCCCATAAAACACGGGTCGTCTCCTGCAATACCCTGTCAGCACTCTTCAACCTACCCGGGGAAGAAGAAGAAGAAGACATTTGCTTCACACCCCATGCTGGGGGAGGCAAGGCCGAAGCCGCAACTGCTGCACATGCCACTCGGTCAGGCCGGAAATGGGGGCGCCAGCCACCACCCAATCACAACATTATGTTCAGAGGGGAGCAACCCTACAAGACACCCCCGCCGGAAGTTAAGGGAGTCCAAATCCCTCCTCCGTCAGGTCTATACAGCAAGACTGGGGGCAAGACAGTCCCTCCATTCCCTGAATTCGTAAAGATGTCAAAGGGGAAGCAGCCTTGTCAAGACGCTAACCCTACACCCGGGGTCAATCACCCTCGGCCAGTGCAATCTACTGAAGATGCAAATGCAGATGGGGCTTGCCCTACAGCAACCAATAAAGAAGACCCGACAGTCGGTGCCAGTCAAGAGGGTGCCGAGTCCGAGGAAGATGAAGCAGGTCCGTCTGGACCCACAAATCAAAACCTTCCTAGGCCCAGATGGGTTGAGGAGATGAAGCTCTCCAATGTCCGGGCTGGAAGCCGAATAATGAAGCTGCTCAAGAAGCTCCCTGCTCGTTTTACGATCTGGGAAATTCTCTCTTTGAGTGAAGAAACTCGACAGGCAATCATTACTGCTCTGCAGACGCCTGCCCAGTTTGAGACCTGCATAGCTGAGGCTATACCAGAAGCCAGTATGACCTTCTCTCCAGAAGACATGCTACTGCCTACTGCCAGTCACAACAGGCCGCTATATATGAAAGGGCACCTGAATGGAAGAGAACTGAACCGGATTCTGGTCGATCCTGGCGCAGCAGTCAACATCCTGCCATATAGAATATACGAGAGGTACCACTTCAATGTGCATCTCGAAAAAGCCGGGGATATGCGTATCGCTGGCTTCAACCAGAAATGTGAAGTATCTATGGGGGTGGCAGAGTTCACACTGACTTTGGCAGATTTCACTACAACGGTGCAGTTTCACGTCATTGACTCTCGCACCTCCTACAAAGCACTGCTCGGCCGCCCATGGCTGCATGAAAACTTGGTGGTGCCCTCCACGCTCCACCAATGCATCAAATACAGCCTCCAGGGGAAGGAGGAAAGGATATTTGCTGACATCCACCCATTCGAGGTGTTTGAGTGTCACTTGGCGGACGCCAATCTGTATACGGGGTCTCCCCGGAAGATTTCTAAAACTGAAGCCCCCGTAGGGGCATCGAAGAATAGATCGGGTGACGGTTGGTATCCACCACCGCCGCGCGGATATATCAAGCCGAAGGTGGTCTCCCACATCACGGCTTCTGGAAATGTCGGCAGGGTGACACCCCCAGCATTATACCCCAAAGCTAAGGAAGTGCATGTTGACCGACAGCACGACCGCATCGCAGTCCCGGCCGGCCTCACCAAGCCAGTCTCCGGCCTTGATGGTCCCACTGTCGAACCTTTCAAAGCTTGGGAGGTGGCACAGGAAGATGGGCCCAGCAGCTTATTCTATACAGCCGAGGAGCACCCCACTCAGGAAGACACAGACTGCAGCCTCCCTGAAGATCTAGCCAACCCACGGGTTCCTGTGCAGGGCCTGGCATTCACCACTGATCGGACGGCCAGGATGTTTCAAAAGCAACACATCCCTCCCGATCAGCCTCAAAAACGCAAGGAAGCTTTCCAGAAGATGTGGTATCCTGTAAATCTGGACAAAGAAATGAGACGTGTCTCTCAACATCCGGGTCTGGGCTTCACCCTGGAAGACTACTATTACAGTGGGCGGTACGAGGTGGATACCATCTCCACCTTCTATCCAACTGAAGACAGCCCTCTGGGGGCAACCTTTGATGAATATCCGGCGGAAGCCGAACATGCTGAATTAACCCTATCCGGGAATCAACAAATGGAGACCTTGATCTCCTGCCGATGCTGGGAGCAGGTCCGTCCGGAAGGAGCGGCCTTTCAAGCCGAATTTGATACGGCTAGCAGCAGCGAAGCCGAAGATGCTCAAGAAGCAGAAGTCTCTCCCTCCGCAGGGGTCATGCTAATGACGACTTCAACACCCTTTCTGCCAGTCAACAGAGCCTCGGTTTACTCCAATCAAGGGGAGCCGGCTACCAGAAAAGAAAAAGCCACTTCTGTGGAAGATACAACTATCCCAGAAGGCGAGACTCCCTCAGCTTCTGCTACAAATCCAATATGCTGTCCGAGTCCGGCGGCAAACAACTACTGGCCTGTCATGGCTGCAACCTCATCTACAAGCACTGAAGCTGCTCCCTCACCCTCAGGAGCTGCAACGGCAATGGAAGTATCAATGGATCCATCCACACAGTCGCTAGCACAAGAGATCAAGAGACCCCATGAAGCTCTGGCGGTGTCTGACGAGGAAGTCGAAGTACTCGACCCTCAAGATGGTATTCCAGACTTCGTCGACCTCCAACCGGCACCTCCGGAGATAGAAGACGGAGGCCAAGCCACAGTCGACGAACTGATAGAAGTCAACCTGGGAAATGAGAAGGACCCTAGGCCTACCTTCCTCAGTGCCCAACTAGCCCCGGAAGAACGGGAGCTGTACATTCAACTACTGCTAGAATACCGGGATTGCTTCGCCTGGACTTATAAAGAGATGCCGGGTCTAAGTCCCGCCGTCTCACAACATGAGCTAGCAATCAACCCTGAAGCCGAGCCGGTGAAGCAACCGCCGCGGCGTATGAGGCCAGAGCTCATCACCCGAATCTGTGCTGAAGTTGACAAGCTCATTGATGTGGGATTTGTTGAAGAAAATCAGTACACCACATGGCTGGCGAATATCGTCCCCGTGAAAAAGAAGAATGGACAGATCCGGATTTGTGTCGACTTCCGAGATCTAAACAAAGCCTGCCCTAAAGATGACTTCCCGGTGCCAATAACCGAGGTCATGATCGATGCTACAACCGGCCATGAAGCCCTGTCATTCATGGATGGGTCGTCCGGCTACAACCAGATTTGGATTGCGGAGCATGACCGGGTCCATACTGCTTTCCGAACTCCTAAAGGCATTTATCATTACAAGAGAATGCCATTCGGACTGAAGAATGCTGGCGCAACCTATCAGCGCGCAATGACCAAAATCTTTGATGAATTGCTCTACCACAAGGTCGAGTGCTACATAGATGACCTGGTGGTCAAAACCAGAAGAAAAGAAGATCACCTGCAAGACCTCCGGATTGTTTTCCAGAGGCTGAGGCAGCATGAGCTAAAAATGAATCCTATGAAATGTGCGTTCGGAGTGTCGAGCGGAAAATTCTTGGGCTTCGTCGTCCGATATCGGGGGATCGAGATAGACCCCGCAAAGATCAAGGCAATTCAGGAGTTACCTCCACCAAGGAACATCTCCGAGCTGAGATCATTACAAGGCCGCTTGGCTTACATCCGGCGGTTCATTTCCAATTTGTCGGGGCGATGCCAGCCGTTTCACAAGTTGATGATGAAAGATGTTCCCTTTTATTGGGATGAAGATTGCCAGACAGCCTTTGACAAGCTAAAAGACTATCTGAAGACTCCTCCAGTATTGGGCGCACCGGTGAAAGGACGGCCGTTGATACTGTATATAGCAGCTACACACAATTCTCTGGGGGCAATGCTAGCCCAGAACAATGCAGAAGGGAAAGAGCAAGCCCTCTATTACCTCAGTCGGAGACTGGTCAGAACTGAAGAAAAATACACTTATATTGAGAAGATCTGCCTGGCACTAGTCTTCGCAGTCAAAAAGCTCCGGCACTATATGTTGTCGCATGAAATCAGCTTGGTGTCCAAGGAGGATCCCCTGAAATACATCATGTCCCAGCCAGCACTCAAAGGCCGCCTGGGTAAATGGGCGGTAATCCTTATGGAGTTTGATGTCTCTTACGTACCGCGCAAAGCCATCAAAGGTCAAGCTATTGCAGATTTCTTTGCTGAACATCCGATACCCGGAGAAAGCCCGTGGGAACCGGAACTTCCCGAGGATGAGACCCTAGAAGCCGCCCAAGTGCAGCCTTCCTCATGGCAGCTATACTTTGATGGCGCTTCCAGAATTGACACCTCTGCTACCGGATCATCCAGGGTCAGAGCAGGAGCAGGCATAGTCTTGAAATCCCCGGAAGGAGAAGTGGTGCATACTTCCTGCTCCATAAACAAACAATGCACAAACAATGAAGCAGAATATGAAGCCCTGATAATCGGGTTGCAGATTGCTCTGTCCATGGGAATTCAGATGCTGGAAGCATTCGGAGACTCCATGCTAGTTATAAAACAGCTGGAAGGAGAGTTCGAGGTGCGAAAGCGAGAGCTCCTCCCCTATCACCAGTTGGCAACTCGCCTGATGTCAAAATTTTACTTCATCAGCATTAAACACATCAATCGAGGCCGGAATGCTCAGGCAGACGCCCTCGCTAAGTTGGCCAGTTCATTGGCAGTCCCGCCAGACACAAGCCTGAATATATCAGTGATCAACCGCCGACAGGTCCCCAGTGTAACAGAGGTTCTGGCCGACGAAGAAGAGATGGAGGTAGCAGTCATCCAAGGGGTTCAGCAGCCCGACTGGCGAGAGCATCTCCTACGCTGGTTTCAACACCAGCAACTTCCAAAAGAAAAGGAACAAAGAATGAAGCTCCTGAGGATCAAGGATTCTTACGAGATGAGAAGCGGGACCTTGTTCCGAATTATGGCAGATGCCCGAAGGAAAGTCCTACTCCGTTGCTTGTCTTCAACAGAAGCGGGACAGGTGATGCAAGAAGTTCATGCAGGATCAGCTGGGGCACACCAGGCCGGTCCGAAAATGAAGATAGAGATAAAGAAATTGGGTTACTATTGGCCCACTATATTCAACGATTGCTGCAAGTTCGCCAAGGCTTGTCAGAAATGTCAAGAGCATGCTAATGTGGCGAGGAGACCCCCAGTGCCGCTACATCCCACTCTACCAAGTTGGCCGTTTGCTCAGTGGGGCACGGACGTGGTAGGGCCACTTCCAGCATCTTCATCAGGGTGCAAATACATCTTAGCAGCTACAGACTATTTCTCCAGATGGGCGGAGGCAGTAGCACTAAGAGATGTGACCGGAGAGCTAGTTGCAAGATTCTTCCGGCAGAATGTAATATTTCGATTCGGGATCCCCAGCCGAATCATCTCTGATAACGGCAGCCATTTCCGGAACCAGAAGGTTTATCGGCTGGCCGACAAATACAAAATTGACTGGAGGACATCGTCCCCCTATAACCCTCAAGCTAATGGACTAGCAGAGGCCTTTAACAAGACCTTGTGCACACTATTGGCGAAGACTGTCAAGTCTAACAAAAAGGATTGGGAAGAAAAGATGTACGAAGCACTTTGGGCTTATCGTACTGTCTACAAGACCCCAACCGGCTGTTCACCCTTCTCCCTTGTCTATGGGTCGGAAGCTGTGGTGCCGATTGAACTTGAAGTTCCTTCATTGCGAGTTGCCATCCAGCACGGATTAGTCAGCGGTGAGCAGACCAACGCAGAAAGAAGATTGGAAGAGCTCGCTGAGCTCGAAGGAAAACGCCTCCAGGCGCAACAAAACATCCAACTCTACCAAGCTCGCATGGCCCGTGCTTTTGACAAGTTAGTCAAGGGTCGAGAGTTCAAGAAAGGAGACCTGGTGATGGTCAAAAGAAGAGAAGTGATGGCCTCTAACCCCAAAGAGAAACTGGTCGAAAACTGGGTCGGACCGTATATCGTCCGCCGAGTATATGAAGGGGGTGCCTACGTCCTTGTAGACCACAAAGGAGCCGTCCAGTTCTCTCCCCTCAACGGAAAACACATTAAGCTGTATCATGCGGCACAGCCGACACACCCCGAGTGATCGGTCGGAGCATACCCTTTTCCTTGGTTAGTGGCACTCCGCCCTAACCAAGCTACTTCCCCTTGGTCAGTGGCACTCCGCCCTAACCGAGCTACCCTTTTCCTTGGTTAGTGGCACTCCGCCCTAACCGAGCTACCCTTTTCCTTGGTTAGTGGCACTCCGCCCTAACCGAGCTACTTTTCCTTGGTCAGTGGCACTCCGCCCTAACCGAGCTACCCTTTCCTTGGTTAGTGGCACTCCGCCTTAATCGAGCTACTTTTCCTTGGTCAGTGGCATTCCGCCCTAACCGAGCTACCCTTTCCTTGGTTAGTGGCACTCCGCCTTAATCGAGCTACTTTTCCTTGGTCAGTGGCATTACGTCCTAATCGAGCTACCTTCTCCTTGGTTAGTGGCACTCCGTCTTAATCAAGCTACTTTCCCTTGGTTAGTGACGTTCCGTCCTGATCGAGCTACTTTTCCTTGGTTAGCGACATTCCGTCCTAATCAAGCTACCCTTTCTTGGGTTAGCGGCACTCCGTCCTAATCGAACTACTTTTCCCCTTGGTTAGCGGCACTCCGCCTTAATCAAGCTACTTTCCCTTGGTTAGTGACATCCCGTCCTGATCGAGCTACTTTTCTTGATTAGCGGCGTTCCGCCCTAATCAAACTACTTTTCTCGGTTGGCGGCACTCCGCCCCAATCAAGCTACTTCCCTCAGTATAGCGGCATCTCGCCCTGATCAAGCTACTCTCTCTCGGATCGCATTCCAAATAAAAAAAAAAAAAGATGGGGTTAAAAATAGAGATACCCCGCCAGACTCGCCCCCATATCGGGACAAGTGCAAAAATGGCTATAACCCGGCTGTGGCGAAAACCCGAAAGGGCGTCGCAGGCAAAATCGGGTACCCCGCCACGTGAAAACCCGAAAGGGCGCGTGGGCAAAAGCAAGAGGGGGCTGGCTTCGGCGAAAACCCGAAAGGGCGCTTGAGTCGGTAAAGTGGTAATTCCCAAATGCCTCTCCTATTCTCCACCCAATAAAACTCCGGAGGGGACAGTCATCAAAGTCCCACCGAGAATACTTTAACAAACCCTTTTCTTTGACCCTCGTCATCATCGACGAGATCGGTCGATCTCTGTCCATAACTTGGACCTTACATCCTTGTTAATAACCTCATCTTTGCTCCGGCATGTGACCCATGTCGATGAACAAACCCTTTTCGACCCTCGTCATCATCGGCGAGATCGGTCGATCTCTACCCCCAACATTGGACCTTACGTCCCTGTTGACAGCCCCATCCTTGTTTCGGCAGTGACATATGCCGACGAACAAACCCTCTTCGACTCTCGCCATCATCTGCGAGATCGGTCAACCTCTACTCTTGAACTTGGATCCTACATCCTTGTTAATAAACCACTTCCTCGCTTCGACATTTAACCAGTGTCGACGAAATAAACCTAAGACCCACCCTTGTCCTCATCAACAAGGACGGTCGGCGTTCCCGCGATCCAGTTCTTCTGGATCTCGAATTAAAAAAAAAGAGAGAAAAGAAATTGGGGTTAAAAATAGAGATACCCCGCCAGACTTGCTCCTATATCAGGTCAAGTGCAAAAATGGCTATAACCCGGCTGTGGCGAAAACCCGAAAGGGCGTCGCAGGCAAAATTGGGTACCCGCCGCGTGAAAACCCGAAAGGGCGCGCGGGCAAAAGCAAGAGGGGGCTGGCCTCGGCGAAAACCCGAAAGGGCGCTTAGGTCAGTAATGTGAATAAAAAATGTTGAATGATGAATAGTGATGAACCATCCGCCGTCCAAAAGGCCACTTGCAAGGTCGTGACGAGGATCTTCATCCGATATCCCACTTATACACGTCCAGTGTCTCTACCCTTTTGACCCTTGTCACCATCGGCAAGATCGGTCACTACCTATCCGGTTTTTGTCACCATCGGCAATACCGTCTACCCTTTTGACCCTTGTCACCATCGGCAAGATCGGTCACTACCTATCCGGTTTTTGTCACCATCGGTAATACAGTCTACCCTTTTGACCCTTGTCACCATCGGCAAGATCGGTCACTACCTATCCGGTTTTTGTCACCATCGGCAATACCGTCTACCCTTTTGACCCTTGTCACCATCGGCAAGATCGGTCACTACCTATCCGGTTTTTGTCACCATCGGCAATACCGTCTACCCTTTCGACCCTTGTCACCATCGGCAAGATCGGTCACTACCTATCCGGTTTTTGTCACCATCGGCAATACCGTCTACCCTTTCGACCCTTGTCACCATCGGCAAGATCGGTCACTACCTATCCGATTTTTGTCACCATCGGCGAGACCGTCTACCCTTTTGACCCTTGTCACCATCGACAAGATCGGTCACTACCTATCCGGTTTTTGTCACCATCGGCAATATCGTCTACCCCTTTCGACCCTTGTCACCATCGGCAAGATCGGTCGCCACCCATCCGGTTTTTGTCACCATCGGCAATACCGTCTACCCTTTTGACCCTTGTCACCATCGGCAAGATCGGTCACTACCTATCCGGTTTTTGTCACCATCGGCAATACCGTCTACCCTTTCGACCCTTGTCACGATCGGCAAGATCGGTCACTACCTATCCGGTTTTTGTCATCACCGGCAAGACCGTCTACCCCTTTTCGACCCTTGTCACCATCAACAAGATCGGTCGACTACTCTCTAACCTGGGCCTTCCGCCCTCACTGACCAACAAAACATCGTGGCATCGACATTTGACCCATGTCAAGGGTCATAACACACCTCTCATCATCATCGGCAAGGTTCGCTAGGGGCATCTGCCTACGCTGCCTATGCCCCACATTAGCGAAGGTCCCGTTCCGGGAACGGCTACATCGCGGTGGAGCGAACACCTCACCCCTTCCTTGAAGGCGTGAGCGCTCTCCTGCGCCATCAGCAAGTATCCCTAGGTTCGGGTGACCATCCAGAACAAAGAAAAGAAAAGAAGTCGCGATTGACGGCAACAAAAAGAAATATTTCCATTTAATGAGAATGGGTGGAACACATTCTTTTGCCCGGGGCATCCCCCGGGGGTACATGAGCTCCGAAGACAAAAGGAGCATTACAAAAAAAAGCAAGGTCACGGCAGAGGGCGCCGGAAGATGTCTGCCAAGTCTAAAAGGCCCAGCGAAGGATATCGTGTCAACTCTTGCAAACGGGTCTCGGTGGCTGTCAGCTGAAATAACCTCTCGTCTAGTGAGGCAAGCTGTCCCTCAGCCAGGTCAGCCTCTTCCGTTGTCTGGACCTCTAGGCGCTCTCCTTCCTGCAGCTCGGCTTCGACCTTAGCAAGTTCCGAGCGCAACTCGTCCATCCGTGCCGTGAGGAGCATCCGACGTTCCGAGATATTGCTGGCAACATTTCTCAGCTGTCCCACGGTCATCCTCAATGAACTAACGGCGGTACGGCAATCTGCCTTCTCCAGCTTCGCGGCAGTCAGCTGATCAGAAACCTCTCGACTGAGGAACTCCCGCCTGTTGGCATGTTTTAACAACATCACAACCCGCGGGGTCCAATCATCCATTGGACAGCCGAATGCTAAAAGCGATCGGGAGAGATGATCTATCAAGCTTCTCAGCTGAAGATAAGTCAGGTCCGGAGAAGCTAGCATGGCCCGCTGGAGGTTATCCAGAGACTGCCACACCATGTCTCCAGAAAATTGTAGGCCCAGTGGCGAAGTCTCGGGAGCTGAAAGTCTACCCTGCCATCTACCTCGGCCCAGATATCGCCGGCTACCCCGAGGGACGTCGACGGCATAGTCTGTACGACGCCCACATCCAGCCCGACTATTGCGGCTACATCAACTGGAGGAACCTCCACGATGGCAGCTTCCTTGCCCGCCCGTTGCGGTGAGGCTACAACAACCGTGTCAGCGACGGAGGGCGCTTGCTCTTTCTGAGCAGTCTCACCGGCCGCTGAGGCAGGAGAGCCCTCTGTGATCGACAGAGTTTTAATGATATCGGCCTCGCCTGCAATAATCTCCCCTGCCTCTATTTCCGGGGGGTCGCTCGGCTTCAGCAATGACTCGTCACCGGCAACCAGGGCTTGAGCCCCTGCAACCTCGGGCGGGCCGCAAACCTCGGCAGTCACACCGGGTTCCTCTGGGGCCGCTGCAGCAGCATAGGTCCGTGGAAGCCGCAGGGCAATGGGACGCACAACTGGTGGGAAGGCCGACTGACCCATGTCCACGTCTGGAAGGGGTATGCGGATCATTATAGCCGGCGGTACCACCTCAGCCTGCATTCCATATATGTACATCAGCCAGCTGGCTTGAAAATTAAAAGAAGTGCTGCAAGTGGGAATCGGGATACTTCCTACCTCGACCGGCACTATATTTAGGCCTCCCAAAGTGACCTCTGAAGATTCTGGCCCTTCTCCTGTAGCCGGGTATGATGGCCCGTGCTCGGCTCCCAATAGCCTCGGAGGGCTAAACGTTGGCAGGTCGCTCTCATAAGCTGATGAAGCCCCGGCGTCCTCAGCCTCGGTGTCCGCCATCGGGAACCCCTCATCATCGCCGGAGCCGCCGCCGTAATCAACCTGTTCAGAAGAGGATGACTCTTCTGCTTGTCCTCTGATCTCCAGGACCTGAGCATGAACCGGGCCGCTGAGAGGAGGCCCTCTATCCAGAACCTCCTCGGCGATCGCCATCTCGGGAACATCTATCGGCGAAGTATCCAGGGGCTGGTCCCTTGGAAGCCCTTGCTCTCCGATGACAACCCCTGCCGAGGCACCAACCTCAGGGAGCAGTATGGGCCGAATGTCGACTGGAGTCAAAGGACAACAAACAATCAGGACTTGACTGAAATTACAACATGCCACTCAGCTCTACGGGCGAGCTGCAAATTACCTTCTGTTTCTCGATGGGGTGTCGGTGAAGGCAAGTCGCCCTCAACAGAGGTCAAGGGGACTTCCCTCTCTCTCTCTCCAGCAGCAGCTCCGGTTGCCGCCTCCAACCCAACAACGGCAGGGATAGTGCCGGCAGCTACTGAAAAGAAAGATGGTCAGCCCAGGCAGCCGAAACAAGCAAATAAGCCATGCAAGAATAAGAAGTCACCTTCGCCTTCAGGCCCTTGTGTCCGGGCGGCCTCAAATTCAGAAAATGACGGAACTCGAGGAAGGGGAACCGTAGACTCCTCTTCAGCAGCCTTCCTCCGACGTGCCCGAGTAGCACGGGATTCTGCCCTCTTGGCTTTCTTAGCCCTGCTGATGGCCTCCCTGACCTGAGACCTGGTCCGCTTCCGCGAGTCCCCAGGGGGTAATGGCGTCGTGGTCGGAGCCGGCTCTGGAATGTTGAAATATGAAGGCTTCTCCGCCTTAGATATCAGCTCCCTACAGTGTCGAGTCGCTCCCGCAGAAAGGCGGGCTGCAAAAAAACACATGAGTAAGAAGATGCACACTGAATATAGGGGAAGCAACTCCAGGGCTGAAGAAGAAAACAAGCATTACCTGGCATCCCCGTATATCGAGGACTGAGTGGCCAGTAAAGCAATACTGGCGCCTTGTCCCGGGAAGCCGCCTCGCGGATCAGCCAGCATACATCACCAATAGTTTCACTTTTCTCCGTCAGTTGGGCCAAATCTTCATGGCCGCAGGAGGACAAGTGATGATATAAGCTCAAGTGGTCGAATCCCCAGCCGTCGACATACTTGAAGGATATTTGAAGCTGATGGTTCCGAATGGCTTCTAACGGACTGTCAACTGAAAGCCCATGAGAATGAAGTAGGGCGAATATCCAGGGGGTGGTGGTGTACAAGTCAGCCCGCCTGTTTTCCCTCCCGATGAAGGTCCGATAAGGATGAAAATGGTCGACTTCCGGGCGCCAGCTCGCCGTACTGGGAAGAGGTTCTTCCACCGGAAGGGGGATCGTCTGGAGAGCAACCCTCTCGCTGCTAACCCGACACAGCCCCCAGAGAGTCTTAATATAATCATCCCTCTGGATCTCTGGCATCTTCGGGTCGGCTCGGGACGACTTGCCCTTCGCAGCTTTCCTGGCTTCTACATATGCCGCCACCTCAGTATTGGACCAAGATTTCAGCCTCTTCAAGTAGGCTGGATCAACATCCAGAATGGGCTCCCGCTGGGAGTCTAAAAAACGGCGTTCGGCAGCATGCCAACAATCCTTCCGGAAATTCCGATAAAAGCCCGTTCGTGCATTCCACCACTTGATGAAGTCTGGAGTCACTCGGGGCAGGCGAGCCGGGGTTGGCACCCTGAAGGATACATCCTCTCGGCGATGGAAGTAGTCCCACCATCCACGGGCTTCATCAGTAGCCGTCTGACCAGCCCTGTGTCTATTCGGCAGATTGAACTGGGCTGAAGAAGAAGGAATTTGCTGGTCATACCCAAAATTCCGACTGAAGCGGAAAGGATAATACGGCTCCAGCCACAGCAAGCCGCTTTTCCTGAAGACTAGAACACTGGGGCGAATAGACAACGCCCATTCCACCAGTTCCGGCTCCAAGATTGGCCTTGTGCTCTTCGACCCGGTCAGCTGATGAATAAATTCCTCTGTCTCAAATAATCGGCATTGCCGCATCCTGTTGACAAGAGGGCTGGAGCTGGCAGCCAAACTCCAGAAATGCAGAACGCCAGGGGAATCTGTTGGAACTGTCGTCAACTTCCCCCGAATGGCGAAAAGCTGGTCCGCCAGTGAAGACGGTTCAGCACTGGCAAATTCGATCATCCGTGGCAAAGGACGATCCGACTGCATTGATCGGGGAGCTGCTTCCGGAAATAGGGTGCAGACCCAAGCATTGAAAAAGTGGAGGGGACCAACTGTCCGCGAATTCCTGGGGATGCGCGACTTGTGCAAATCCCCCAACATTTTGTATATAAGGCATAAAGCCACAGGGCACAGGGACAGCTTCGTCCCCCAAGCCATCAAACAGGCAGGGTAAATCGCCTCCGGCCTAATCACCGTCTCATCTCCTTGGGGAAGGGCGAATGAACAAAGCCAATATGTCAAATACGCAGCACAATGTGTAACTGCGTCAACTCCCGTGGGATTCGGGCCGGCCTGTCGCCCTCTCCCTGAGATAGCAGGATATGTTGCTTGGCGCCGAGCCCTCTTCTTCCGCGCCACCGCTGTCGGAACCACTGTGGGGAAGTCCTCGTAATGCTGCTCCCCACCAAAGAAATATTGAAGCCACGTGCCCATCCGCACGCGCCTCTTCTCACCGGGCTTTCGCGCTTCCCGCGAGTCAAGTGTCAGGCGCAGCAGGGTGCGATACGCCTTCATCAAATAACGATAGGCGAAGCCCGTGAAATAGTTGCCTTCACCATCGGTCTGGTCCTTCAGCCAGTCTGCGAAGCACACTTCTTCATACGGCTCTCCATCTATCGGCAAGCCGCTCAGCTGAGAAAGGCTCCATAAATCCAATGAAGTTTCACCTTCTGCAGTATAGAAAGTATTGTACTCTGGGCAGAAGGCTTCAATCATCCCGCAGCATAGGCCTCGGGAGATCGGGTATCTATACCGGGAAGCGTATACACTCTGATAAATTCCGGCGTGCACCAAGATGGGGGCGTATTGCCGCAACACAAAGTCTGTGAATTCAACCGCTCCCGGTCTGAAGGCGTGAGCATCGGTGGCTTTGAGCTCTCCAAACCACCCCACTGAAATTTGATGTTTGAACCGGACCGCCAAGCAGTCCAAAAGAAAAGGCTCGTCTCGATATCCCCAATGGAGCGGTGCGAGGAATAGACCATATATGGGCTTCTCCCTGTCAACACGGCCGGCGGTCTCATTCCAGCGAGCTGGTGTGTATTGCGGCGCCCTCGTCAGCATCCCGGCTTCGGGAGATAATTCCTGCACTCCGAGCACGACCCCCCACTTCCTGGGTTCCCCGGGGATGTACATGGGCATACCGTATGTGACTGACTCAGTCAGGCTGTCCCGCTCCGCCAGTAGCGCTCCTTCAGCTCTGCGGACCAGATTAAATCACGCTTCCCACCGAGGTTGAAGCGCTCGAGAACGCCATCAGGTGCTTGTCTTTGGGGTGGTCCCGTCTGATGTCGTCCCCTCGGTCATATCTGAATTGGTTGCCGTCAAGGATCAACAAATGGCCGGTGTCGACGGTGTCGGTTTCTGAGTCCGAAGACTCAGCCACCACGGCTACACGTCGGAGTCCCCGATCAAGGGAATGGACGTTCCTCCATGTCACGGCAACCCGAGATACAGAGGAAGAAGAGCCGGAAGCCATGTTATCTGCAAAACAGCACCCGAAAAAGAACAAACAAAAGTCAGAAATTAGTGGATCGAAACAATATTTCTGACGAAATTTCGGCAGCATCTCCTCAGCTCGAGGGTTTGCCAAAAAGAAAGCGGAAGCCGTCCACAAAGGGAGCGGCCCCTAAAAGCAGCCATAGGCATTAAGCCAGGGCCGAATGGGACACCCGAGGGATCTAGCTCCGAGGACAAGTCCTACGAGAAGCCTCCCGGGGCCCGAAGAATGGGTTCAAAACCCAAAGAACAATATCACTCGACTCACCCGCTCAAGGCGCGAAATCGCCCAAGAAAACCGGAGCTCACTCGGCGCCGGCGGTGGAGGGGAATGAGGAGAGAGAAAGAAATGCTGCAAATGAAGACTTGAGAAGAAAAAAACAAAGAAGGAAGCCTTATATAGGCCCCCCCTTCATCTCGTTAAAACGGCGCGCCCCGGAGCGCGCCGTTTTAAGCAAATGGCGCGCCGGGGAGGGCGCGCCGTTTTAACTTCAAAAAGGGGAGGGGCGCGCCGTAAAGGCCGCGCCGTTTTAACCCCGAAGGCCCAGGGCGCGCCGTAAAGGCCGCGCCGTTTTAACTCTCGAAGCAAAGGCCGCGCCATTTTAAGCAACGCCACAAGCTTCCTGCCTCGCCGGATCAACATCCGACGCCAGAATTAAGTGCTGGTCGAGCCTCCGTCAGCCAAACGAAGCTCATCCGCAGGCCTTGCCGCATTCCTGCCTCACTTGCACCGCCTACGTCTGGGGGGCATTTGTTGGCACTCAAAATATGATCCTTTGGCAACCAAGCCGCAAGGATGAATGATACGGCCCACTGAAGCACAGAAGCCGATAAAGATCAACTTATCAAGGGGACCCCTCAAGCTGACAAAGCCCCGAGCCACCTCAAAGGGAACGTCGGGGACTTTACCTCAGGAGAGCCGAAGTGAACCCGCAACCAACCGGCAGCGCGATCAAGCCTGCCCAATGATCCGGCATCGACCTCGTCGTGCCGCTACCCCACATCCGTCGCCCGAACAAGGACGACGGTCTACCCAATGACTCTCCTAAGGAGGAAGAATGTCCTCGGCCATCCGTAACAAGGGGCCGAAGATCCTGTCAGCAGAAGACCCCGATTACCCGGCACGGGTTCGGCTTCTCGCCATAGTGGGCCCGTTAGTGGCCGATTGATCACCAATTCAAGGTGGAATTGTCCAGGATGTAACGTCATCCTATAAGGAAGCTTCGAGCACGAGTCCGTCTCAGCCAGAAGCACAAATCACGGTGCCGAAGACTATGTCAGTAGGACACCCGTGTGCTCGGACCGGACACACACGAAGTCTTATTTAAGGCCATTCGTCCTATCAGGAGCTTCGTGAACACCCCGTCAGAGCCCTTTGATGACCGGGGTGAGATGAACAGTGGACGGAAGCTTCCGGAATCATCTCCGGGTCCACCGGACTACACGCCAAGTGAGCAAGTTAAAACGGCGCCGTCAAATCGGCACGTCAAGATCAAAAGGGAGTGTTCCCCGGCGCCGTCAAACCGGCACGCAAAGATCAAATGGGGGCCTTCCCCGGCGCCGTCTATCCGGCGCGCAAAGATCAAATGGGGGCCTTCCCCGGCGCCGTCTATCCGGCGCGCAAAGACCAAATAGGGGCCTTCCCCGGCGCCGTCAACCCGGCGCGCTTCCTGGGGCGCCGTTTTAACCCCAAGGCTATATATAGCCTGTCGACAGAAGAGATCAAGGGGGATCCGATCAAGAGAGGGAGCGGAATCAAAAAGAAAAGAAAAGGGAATTAGAAAGAAAGGGGGGAGGTCCAGGAGTGTTTCGATCCGACGAGTTCTCTGCCCGAGCTCTCGGCGGCCCTCATCCCGCTCCACCGGGGTCTCCCGAAATCGGAGAAGAAGAGCGCCCGTTCTTGTTTATCGAGGTGGGTTTATCCGTGTTTCATCCGGCGATTTCCTCTGCTCTGTTTCGAGTTTTCTTCCTTCTGGCAGAATGTAAGTGAAGGAGGGGAGGGGCGATGATATGAGCCTCACCTCCCCTCCCTCACGATGATTTTCTTTCCCCCTTCTCGTTGTAATAGAATTCTTCTGTTAATGGAAACGGCGGCCGAGCGACAACGCCGGCGCCGGAATGCATATTCTCTACTTGTTTGTCTGTATTCTTTTTATATATGAATGAATGGGATGGAATGTGAGTCTCTGGCCAAATGCTACGCTTCTCTTTCTTCCCTGTTAGCTCCCCCTTTCCTTCTTACAGCCGGTGAAACGATGCCGTGCGATGATGCCGGCGCCATGGAGGATGAATGCAGAGCACCGTGGGTTTCGTGTGTGAACGATTTCCTTCCTGTTTCATCTTCCCGATGCTTTATGCCCTGCTATGGCAAGGGCTACATTGATTCCCCTCCCCGGGGGTTTTCTCTTCCGATCGAATGCTAGGAATCTTCACCGTGTAAGGTGGGTCAACATATGGGTTCCTTCAACCTGTCTGGGCCGCCCTCGCAATACCCTTCCTGTTCTTGACCATGAACAGAGGAAATATGGGCGCCCCTACACTCCAGTCATTACCTTCTGAATATTTCTTGACGAATATTCCGTTGCTTTATGAACATGCATATGCATGAACGTACGTATATCTACAGGCATTAGTTCCGGCCTGTTGGTTATGCGAACGATCTCACAGCCCCGTTCTACTGTTTCACTAGGGCGGATCGGTAACCCGGGGAGGGGGAACATCCCCCACTGTTCAGTTTTGATGGTACTCTGTCCACCGGGGACCGTCCAGCAGTGACGAATCTCCCATGGATCAATGAGTGAACAATAAACGGGTTAGTCCCGACATCTCAAATCCACAGTCCCTAAGGGACTTTGTGGTGGCCGTGAGACGCGTGTGCCCCTCGTAGGCTGGCCCTCGGGGTTCCCTTCTCTACTCGGTCGTCCCGATTCGAGTAGTGTGGTGATTCGGGTCGCATGCCCCTCGTAGGCTAGCTCTCGGGGTTTTCGCTCCCATATCGAGTCACCTCACTCACTCATCGTTACCCACGGACTCGGTGCCCCTAGCAGGCTAGCCCTCGGGGTCTTCCTATCCGTTCGGGTCTGCCGGCCGCCGTTGTGCCACCCGGCTTTTAGAGGTTTACTCCGCCACGTGAGTACTCCCTGCGTCTCCCCTACAACCCTTTGGGATGGGGAGATGCTGCCGAAATTTCGGCTCGAACGAGTTTAAACTCGGAACAATCGCCTCACGCGAGCCCGTGACTCGGCCTTCAAATGACTCGGCACCGATTCCACGAACATTCAACTTAATAAACTCTCAAAATCCTCCAAAACCTTTTAATAAATTCATGAATAAACTAACGAAGCTCATGTTCCCTCGAGATCGGGCTAATTCGGTGCGTTCATGCGCGATAGCGCCTTAAAACGGCGCGCCCTTCCCGGCGCGGTCTTCCCGGCGCGCCCTTCCCGGCGCGCCCCGGCTTCCCGCGCCGTTTTAACGGCCTGCCCATTTCACCTACGGTTCTGGCGCCGTTTTAAACTTTTACCTACGTTTCAGGGCGCCGTTTCAAGCGTTTTGATCCCTGTCTTCGCACGCACTGCACCGGGTTCATTCCGAATCGTGTCGTCGCATCATTCTAACCCTTTCCCAATCGTGGGATGATTTCTTATGCTAATCACAGAAGGATGCAAGTCCCTCAACTAATAATCATCATGTAGTTCCTTTTTCCGGCTTCGACGGCCCGATATCTCGGCAATTAATCAAAGGTGTTCCCTCCTCGTGGGGGATGTAATTAACGCCATAGCCTTTATGGTATGGCGGACTGCTGGTCCCGACCGAACCTCACATTCGCCCTACATGGGTCAGAATGAGCGCACAATTGAATCGTCACGCATGTGACTGGCACGCCCGCGTCGTCAATCAGTCAGTTGACTACAAGTTAGTTAAGTGGTTGATCGATACGCGAACGAAAAGGCAAAACGAAAGGAGAAGAAAAAGGAAATGCGCGAAACACTTGTATGGGAACATAGTTCTCAGCGGAGGGTCTACCATGTTCCCAGGCATTGCTGATCGTATGAGCAAGGAAATCATGACTTGACTATATTTTGCATGCTCGGTCTTTATGTCCTTTTTTTCCCACCAAGGCAGCGTGTACAGTTCATTTCATCTTTACATGTTGTTTGATACATTTTTTTGATTGTTAAATTATATGAAGTAAAAGAACAAAATCATGACTGAAATCCATAGATGTTATTTTTCTTAGCAGGATGTTGATGCATGATTTGCATTTCTTGACCAACATTCTAGACAACATGGATTCTATGTTTCTTTTATGAGTCATCACCAAATCTGTTTGCATTGTATATAATATGCCACTTCACTCATATCTTTCGATGTCTTAGAAAGCACTTCTTCACCTTCTTTGGATAGTGCTGACCAAACTTGGCTTATGACTGCTTGTCTAACATTTTCCTACCACCTGAGATCTTGCACCTTGTCTTCGTAAAACGGAATGACTACTTCTGATGACCTGAAACTTTTGTTGGAGCGGCCGGAAGCTATTCAAGGGTGGTCCATAGATGTAAACCATTTGATGCAGAAAGTAGGAATGCATCGTCTGACGCTATGTTTTTTTGTGGAATATGGGTTTACTAGTGTTAAAGTATATCAGCTGAGCAAAATGGCAGCAGAAACATTTGAATGTGCTCTAATGCCATGTTTCTTTGTGTCTGTTAAAAGAGAATTACATGCTTATTATCGACTGTCTTTCCTAATGCCTCTGAAAAGCTACGCAACACTTATGTATTTATTTTCTGAATATCTCGCGACATGTTTCCATTTGTTTTTGTTCAGATAGTTCTTCTCTTTTATTTTTCAGAGAAAAATGAAGCTTTTAATTAGCCCTAGCATGTGCTCTTCAAATATTCTCTTTAATTAGTTTTTAAATTTTTTAATAGAAAGGACCTATTTCAGTTTTTAATGTGTAATGGTAGAATATATAGAAATTCAGTTGGTAAAAATTTAGGATCTAAAACTGATCGGATCCAAAACTGCAAACTGCAATTTTAGATCTAAATTTGTATAAACTTGTTTTGAACAGAGGGAGATTGAACAAGTTTTTTCAATAATCTGTTAGTGACCTTTCATGTCTCTTTGCAGTTGACAATGATGATTCAAGAGGCTCTTCTACTCTATTCTTCAGCAGTCTTTGCATCAAGAGAGACATTCAAGGGAATGGAGTTGGAAGATATTCATATCCCAAAAGGCTTGACCATTTGGATCCCGAAATCAAGATTGCAGAATCTTCTATCGGGTGCTTGCAACCTTTCAGCACTGGGATTCGGATATGCGTGGGACACAACCTTGCCATGATAGAATTGACAGTTGTCATCTCCCTTATCTTGTCTAAATTGTCTCTCTCTATTTCCAAAATACTGTCATTCTCCAGCATTTAGATTGGCACTGGAACCAGAAGTTGGGGTGCCTCTCATAATGAAAAAGGCATAAGTTGTCAATTGTGTAAAAGCAAATTATGTTTTTTTTTCAATTTCTAGCTCCTCTTCTGCAAGCTCGTTGTTTCTTTCTTCTTTCTTTGGGTCGAGAGGGCTGGAGAAGAGCTTCTCTACTGCAACAGTAGTCCTTAGGTACATCAGATTGGATACAAATAGGGCTGTTCAGGTACGGGTCCAAACAACTTCCTGTTGAGATAGTCAATTTTGGATCCAAAATTGATATGATATCCTTTATGATCCGGAATAGCTTCCACTATCCAGTATCTGTCCCACTATCTATTAAAAATGGTAAGATTTCGGGTCAGATCCGGATCCGAAAACTTAAATTCGGATTCGGGTCAGATCCGAATCCAAAATGATATTTTATTTCGGATTCGGATCATATTCGGATCTTATTTTATCGGATCCGGATTCGGATCATAAAGGATCCGAACCGGATCCGATTCATTGACACCCCTACCGGCGGTGAGGTGGGGGGAGAAGGAGGGGGATGGTGGTGGAGGGGGCACTGACGGTGAGGTGGCGAGAGAGGGGGCCGGGAGGGGTGCCGGTGGTGAAGTGGGGGCCTCTGTGAGGAGCCGACAATGAGGGGTAGGGGGTGGAGCAATAGGGAGAACTGTAGAAGGGGAGAGGGTGAGGGGGTGCCAGCGGTGAGGTGGGGGAGAGGGGCAGGGTGGCGTTGGTTCGGTGGGGGGAGAGGGGAAGGGGCGTCGAAGACGAAGAGGAGGGGAGAGGGAGGGAAACAACGTGGGAGGGGGCACTGGCAGTGAGGTGGGGGAAGATGAGGAGGGCTACCAGTGGTGAGATGGGGGGAGAGGGAGGGAGACTATTGGAGAGTTCACGTCGATAGAGAGCAGTTCTCTATCTTTCTCTCTCTCAACACTATGGAAGAACACTCAGATATGGTTCGGGTCAATGTCTGTCGGGGTCCATCACTTCTTTTCAGCAACTCAAGAGGATGTTCGAGGAGAACTTCCACAACTGCAAAAAGAAGGTTCGGACTACTGTGAGACTCCTCGTCATAAAGCAAGGTTGCGAGGAACCCTTTTGGGACTTCATTGCCCGCTTTCGCAAAGAGGCCCTCCGCATTCCTGATGGGAATCGACGTCGAGCATGTACATTTTATTTTACATTTATGTCCTTTTAGTTTGTGTTCATATCCATGGGAAAGTATGTACGTAAATGTACGGCTTTGTGAGCCAATGCGTCATTCCCTTGGATTGTGTGGATTTTTATGAAATTATGTAGTAAGTCCAACTAGGGGGCCCTCAGCCCTTTCCCATTGGTCCATGTCACTTATGTGGGGCTGGTCAACCATCCTAGGTGGCCATCTAGAATGGTTGAATGCCAATTGACCACATGGGAGACAAGGGGTTAAACTTTTCAAAGGTAGGCTACCTACCCATTCAACTCCTTACCCTAGTCAAGGGGGCGCCCCATTCCACTAGCATTATTTTAATTTTTGTGTGTGTTGTTCACACTTAATCCCATCCATCCACTCCCCATCCCTAGATCCAATGGTGTACATTTGATTAGATACATAGCATATAAAATGTTGTATTTTCCATTTGTTGGCATTAATGAAGAGAAAATTGTTGAAAAATCAAGAGTGTTTCTTGTGCCCCTCCCCTCTTCCCCTGGTATTCATCTCTTCCAACCTTAAATTTTAGAGTGGTTCTATCTTCAATCCCCTCCCCTCTATCTCCGGTGACCATCTGTGCCGCCGCCGCCGCCGTTCGTGCCGCCATCGCGCCGCCGCGGAGCCATCTTCAAGGTTATGTCCTGCTGGACAGAGGTGTCTTCCACGAATTCTTGCTCTCCACCACGTGAAGATCTGAAGCTGAAATTTTGAGGGTGTGTTCTTACCTTGAATCCCCACCTCCACCTAAATTTTCACGTCCAAATTCCTTCATTTAGTAATTTTCCATTTTCGTTCATCTTTCACTCCCAAATTTGTCTTGTCTCTGTCTACAGTGACAGCAGCTCTGAGTTTCCCATCTCCGACCACCTTTTTGATTTTTCCAAACCCTCCCAATTTTACTTGGCGTTCTATCCATCCACCCCTCACTCCATGAATTTTATTAATTTTTGATCAGCCTTCCACATATTTTATAAAAATTGTGTTCTACCTCAGCTACAGTATTGTCAGTCAATTTCTAGATCCGACCCACTACTAGTATAAAAATCATATCAATTCGTAGCCACCTCTAAACTTATCACAAAAAATATTTTCGTCTTCCTGGTTCGATTTCTTACAACTTTTATGAAGAACAAAACTTCTGAATCCGAGGTCTTCCTAGCGGTCAACGGTAGTTCTCAGATAAGTTCCCTACAGATCTGAGAGTCTGGTCACTGTACAACAGAAACTCAAAATTTCATTAAAGCCAAGATCCGTGCAGATCCAGGTCCGATCTCCAGCCCTATATTGAAGTACTTCAAGAGAGCTTTCCAACGATAGCTCATGCGCCCCGATCCGACATCAGGATTGATCGCAGCGTCCGTTCTCGTCGGAGCGCGCGCCTGAAAATTGAACCGGCAGATCCGTGGCCGGTTATTCCGACCGGTGCTGAACGGAGCCGCCCGACCTCCGGTCGCCGTTCCAGCGTGCCGCCAGCCCAGGGAACGTTTCCACAAGTGTCCCCACCACAGTGGTGCCACCGGGTCCCACACGGCCCCTCCGGACAGCACATGGGCCCCACCATCACATGTTCGGGTGCTGCCGAAGAGACGCGAGAAGCCGCCCGTCAACCTGAATTCGGTCCTCCCGGACCCCATTGTGTAGCCCTTTACCTCCCTGCGTGGAGTGGGCAGCGACTTGTATTGCTGTAATATTGTGTAATATTGTTCCGGGAGTACGAGTTTCGGCCGGGTCCGTCTTCCCCACGCCGAGCGCGTGGAGGTATCGTATTCGCTCCTACACTCGGCAATTTGCTTTATTTCATATATGCTTTATATGCCGCTGCTAGAGAGCATGTTTTAGGACCTAGCTCGCTATATTTTCATATCACCGCTGCTACGAGAGAGAGCGTGACCGTCCCGTGACCCGATCTGGGCACACGAGAGAGCCGACCACCCTAGCTCACGGCCGGTTTCTCAACCGTGCACGTCCGACGCTTCCCTCGTTAAGGGACAATCGCGAGCTTATCGTGTCCGTGGTCCCGTCCCGCATCAATTCCTCACCTCGATGTTAGCATCACCGCGACAGCGCTAACGCAAGGCACCCAAGACACCATCCTCTGAAGGACCCTCGGAGTAGAGTCCCCTCCGACGCCCTGGCTCAAAAGTACGCCAGCTGCGAGAAGAACAATGCAACGTTAGGTCGAGCGGCCGGAGCGAATCACTCCCACCAAAAGCACCTGGCTGAATTCCCTCACGAGGAGAGAAACAAGCACAAATGCCGTGATCGGAAGCACGATGATCGGGACGGGCTAAAGGACAAAGTCCTTTATAGGCACTACACTCCATTGAATGCCCCTCCTAAGCAGATCCTCATGGTGATCCGTGAGGAACCCTAACTCTGCTGGCCCCAAACAATTAAGTCTGATTCTCGGATGAGGAATCGGAGAAGGTACTATCGTTTCCACTGCGACCACGGCCATGACACAGCAGACTGCGTCCAACTCAAGGACGCCCTCAAGGACCTAGTCTGCCAAGGGCTCCTAGACAAGCTCATCGTCAAGGTCACCGAGCGACAGCAGCAAAGGGTTGACATTCCACCTCCCATAGACAACCGACCCAACATGAGAGGGATCATGATGATCCCCAGAGGGTCGACATCGGGTAGGGATAGAGCCAATAGGCATCGTGCATATGCTCGCTAAGTAAACTAGGTGGAGCATGATGAACTAAGCCGCCGCGACCCACCTGTCAAGACTCCTGTATGAGATCGTCTGAAAGAGTCCATCGTCTTTTCAGACGAGGACTTGACAGGCGTGACCACTCCACATTCCGACTCTCTGGTCATTTCAACAACGATAAACCAATGTACTATGCATCGAATTCTGGTAGATAATGGAAGTGGTCTAGATGTCATTTCTTATGATTGCCTTGTTCTGATGGGTGTTGATCTCTCTTGCATCACACCATTACACACACCCTTATTTGGTTTCTCTAGCTCCACGATTTACCCTGAGGGGCCAATCTCCCTCCCGATCACTTTCAAGACCGCTACGAGGGACGTGACCTTTGTGGTAGACTTCACGATCGTGTGGGTATTGATCGGCTACAATGCCATAATCGATTGAGGAATCCTAGGGGTGCTAAAAGGGGTTCCCTTGTCATACCACCAAAAGCTGAAGTTCCCCACTCTCCACGGAGTAGGGGAAGTCCGAGAAGACCAGAAGGAATCCCTTCAGTGTTACTCGATCTCCACAAAGGAGTGAAATGCAAAAGATGTCCCACCAGAGAAAAAGGCCAGGATGGATGAGCCAGGACTAAGTGGAAGCACACCAACAGAAGACCTCTTCCTCGATCATCCAGGTAGGCAAGAACCCCATCCGCTCCCTGAGGAACAGCTCGCTACTGTCTAAGGAGAAGAAGGCCTCCCAATGCTTCCCGATGGCGAATTAGGATGCTTTCTCTTGGTCTGAGGAGGAGCTCCCCAGCATCCCTTCTGAGGTGATTACTCACCAACACAAGTTAGATCCCAAGTGCCGCCCGGTACAACAACGTAGGCGACACTGTAATCCCGAGCGATAGGTGATCATCCGGGAGTAGGTGAGTGAGAAACTACACTCGGGACTACTCAAACCAACCCAATACCCAGATTGGGTCTCCAACGTGGTCTTGGTCCCAAAAAGTAATGGGAAGTGGTGTATGTGCATCGATTATACCGACCTTAATAAAGGCACTCCTATAGACAACTTTCCAATGCCGTGGATTGACCAGCTTGCCGATGCTAGATGGCCGAGCACGAGATGTTGAGCTTCCCGGACGCCTACTCAAGATACCATCAGATCAACATGTATGGGCCAGACCAGGATAAGACTACTTTCATCACCAGTCACGGTCTATACTACTACACCAGGATGCCCTTTGGTTTGAAGAATGTAGGAGCCACATACCAACGTCTCATCAACTACATGTTTGACTCCCAGATTGGCCGTAACATGGAGGTGTATATTGACGACATGCTCATCAAAAGCCAGCGGGCAACTGAACATCTGGAGGACTTGGTTGAGACGTTCACTACCTTGCGCCGATACAACATGAAGCTCAATCGGAACAAGTGCGTGATCAGGGTGAGGTCTGACAAGTTCCTCGGATTCCTAGTCACTCACTGAGGCCTCGAAGCCAACCTAAAGTAGATCAAAGTTGTGCTAGAGATGAAGCATCGAGAACACGTGATCCAAATCGGATACCCGTCTTGGCTCAGCGCTCAAAATAGCATTATCCCTTATTACTTAGTTGAAAACAAACTAAAGAGCTCAAGTTGAGGGTCTAAAATTTGAAATACCAGTCTTATCGATGTGCCAATTATTCTAACACGACTTGGATGGTGAGTGTGACTTGAGAGAGCTGACGGATTCCAAATCAGATATATAGTTTGGGGTTGGCGCTCAAATTATCCATTTCCGAACTAACTTAATTTAAAATCAAAGAACCTCGAGTTGGGGGTCCAAAATATGAAATACCAGTCTTATCGGTATATCGATTATTCCAGCACTACTTAAGTTGTGAGAGTGACTTGGGAGAGCTAACGGAATATAAATCGAATACCTAGTTTAGTCTCGGCGCTCAAAATAGCATTATCCCTTATAACTTAGTTTATAATAAATCAAGGAGCTCAAGTTGGAGGCCCACAATTTAAAATACCAGTCCGATCGACATGACGATTATTTCAACATGACATGGGTGGTGAGAGTGACTTGAGAGAGCAGACAGAATCTAAATTGGATACCCGATTTAGGCTCGACGCTCAAATTACATTTTTCCAAACTAACTTAATTTAAAATCAAAGGACTCGGGTTGGAGGGGTCTAAAATATGAAATACCGACCTGGTCGGCATGCCAATTGTTCCAGCACGATCTGAGTTGTGAGAGTGACTTTGGAGAGCTGATGGAATACAAATAAGATACACTATTTGGGCTTGGCACTCAAAATAGCATTCCCTCTTATGACTTAGTTTAAAACAAATTAAATAGCTCAAAATGGGGGTCTAAAATCTAAAATATCGGTCTGATTGGCATTCAGAATTTTTTCAACATGACCTGAGTGATGAGAGTAACTTGAGAGAGCTCACGGAATCTAAATCGGATACCCGATTTGGGCTCAACACTCAAATTACCCATTTTCAAACTAACTTGTTTAGAATCAATTAACTCGGTTTTGGAGGTCTAAAATTTGAAATACCAGTATGATCGACTTAATTAAAAAATTCACGTACATATTATCTTCTTTTACATTTATAACATTAAATAATATATTTAATATATATTTAATTATTTTTTTAGTGATACGTGTCTAATGTTATTTTTTTCTAATATAGGATACTCTAGCGGATGGCGATGGAGGAGATAAGAAGGATGAGTGGATGAGAACATTTCTTGATTTTTTATCATATCGTAATAAAATGGTAATTTTAAAATATTATATATAAATAATTTTGTAATAGAATGTGATTGTTATTTTATTTGTCAGTGTGACGTGTGTATGTTGTGTAATATTTTCTATTTGATATATATTTTTTCTATTTAAATATTTTTTTTATTTTATAGATTTATTATAAAAATTAAAATTGTAGGATGAAATCTGCGGCGATTTTCAATTTCGTCGCAGATTTTTCGATGCATTTTTTGACAACTTTTTATTATTGTCGTAAAATTTTATTTATTTTTTAGATTTATTATAAAAATAATTTGATATAATGGGAATGAATCTGCGGTGGATTTGCATTTCCGTCGCAAATATCTCCGATAGATTTTTGACTATTTTTTTCCGTCGCTGATGAAAGGTTTTATTAATTAGAGACAAATTTTGGACTGAAATAATTTCCTCACAAATTAAGTACTAATTTCATGCGAAAATTTTTCTAATCAAAATTTTGCGACAAAAAATAAAGGACGGCGAATATTCATCCGAAATCCGTCACAAATCCATCGCAAATGATCACTGAGAGACTGATATTAGCCATCCCTTGCAGTGGACCCAACACGAGATTGAGTATGTACCAACATACTGCAATACTGATTGTTGGCGGGCACGATCCAGTACGTTCGATATGCATTGATCTGGTGCGGCACGACAAACATTCGTTTGGAGCAAGATTTATCGTACCGTACCGTTGGAGTGTATCAACTCGGATCCATCCTGCTTGTCGGTGTTGACCAGAGATTAACGGAGACCTCGATCATGCCCGTTAGTTCCGGCGGCGGTCGAAGGGCGGGGGTGATTACCTTCCATCCTTACTCAAAGGACAACGTGCATCCCTGCTCAGAGATGAAAGTGCATGGATGAGAACGAGTTAGCTCACCGATCGACTTATTCTCCTCCTCCTCGTCGTTGGTTTCCTTCTTCTCCGAGGTGAATTGCACGGAGGCAGGGTTTCATCCGCTCACGCCGTCAGCCGTTGGATGGGAAAAAGGGATTAATGCTAGTTGTACCCTCCTCCTAATTACACCACCGGTGGGGCACTTTTTTTTTAAAAAAAAAAATTGAGAGTCAGGACTCACCCCCGTGTAACTTATTGTACATAGGGGTGTCAATAGATCGGACTTGTCCGATAGACTCTCGGGTCTTACCTGATTTTGGGGCGGATTACAAGATCTTTTTCGACCCAGGAATTTTTAGTCAGGTCTAAAAATTTAGCCCGACTAGACCCACGGGCCGGGCTCGAACTTTAAGTTCGGCCCGCAGATTGACCCGACACGTTCTCTTTTTTTTTCTTCTTTCAAAATTTTAAAATTACTTAGTTAAAATTATATTATTTTACTTAATTAAAAAAAATTAAAACTCTATTTTTATACAAATTATGTAATAAATATCAAAATTTTAATTAATTTAGTGAGATTATAGATTTTTATATTATTAAATATATTAATTTTTATTTAATTTTTTATTTTTTATTTAAGTTGTCGGGTCAAGCTGGGCCTTAGTCGGATTTTATAATTTTTTAATAATATCGGGCCCGACCCGGTCTAGCCCGACATAGCTCGGGTTCAGGTCGAACTCGGACCTTAATATTGATAAATCAGACTCGGGCCGGACCGGCCTAAATCCGACTTAGCTCATTGACCGTCCTATTTGTACATGTAAGTCTCTTATTCGACAGTCCAAATAATTTTTTTAAAAAATAAAATATCATGTGAATTAGAGTTTTACACATTTGTACGATACTATTTCACATCGGATGTATCGAACGTACCATCCGATGATCGATAATGATATTTTATAGGTAAGTTGCTCTGCAGTGTTTTTTTAGAACGGTGAAACTCGTGTTCTCACGAGAGACATCATTTTCGTTCATTTTTTTATTTTTTTTAAAGTCAAAAATCCATGTCAACGGTGAAATTTAAATCCGTAACCTCACAAATATATTACACACTTACTAACCAACTAGTCACACACAATTTTTGTTGTATTTTATTATAACATATATTTATTAAATAATTTTTTATTCGTGATATATGATAATACGATGTCGTATTATATCGTACCGATAAAATATTAATATGATCGATATGATTGGACCGATAAACCCTGACGTGAACGATAAAAAATCACTATTTATATAGATCATAATTTTTATTTGAGTTTTTTTGAGTCATTAGATGATATTATTGACGTGCAAGAACAAATTAGAGATAGGTGAATCCAACCTCCCATTATTTTTAAAAAAATGGAAATATGGTACACCCCATGGGTTTGTAATTAAACTACGAGAGTGAATCAAGCGTTCCTAAAAAACGAGATAGCGAATATTATGGGAATATTGAGCTTGGAGGGAGAAAATCCCCGGGGTGAACGTGACCTGGGTTGGGGGGGCGACGATCGACATCTGACTGGCTCCCGGAGCAACGTGATCTACGGGGCGAGGAGTGAGCCGCGGCAGCCGAACAGTCTCGGGGGTCCAACCCTACGCTTCAGCCGCCCCTTAAAACAAGGATAAAGTTAGTCACGCATCAATTACTACTGCCACGATCCTACCGGAAGATAAAACTAGTATCCTGCGACAACGGAGAACACAACCCCAGCTCCCGAAATAGCGTCGGAGTCAGAACGAGATCTGCATCTACAAGGGGATACCGAGAAACAACCTTCGGTCCTCGACATTGAGGGAAGGCTTCGACATTAATAAAAAATTAAACTCAAGATGACTAAGCTTTATGAAAGAAATTAAAATATACTAAACCAAGCCCCTAAAACCTAAAAGCCGTGCATAGAAAAAGAACCCACCACGTTCCACGGCATGAACGTCGGGAAGAAGAGGCACCAAAAACACCAAAATCTCAGGCTCCTTTCATAGTCTCACTTTGACGGGGGGTTAGATTTTTTATGAGTTAACTCAATCTATTTAAGTTAATTTATATTTAACTTATTTTTCTTTTGTTGGGAAGGGAGTTAACCCATAAGTAGGAAGGTGAGATAATCTAATTTTAATCCAATATGATTGGATAGGTAATGAGTTAACTCGTAATAATGACAGTTAAAATATCGCATTTACTTCTCTTTTTTTTAATTTTTTATCCATAGACATTTGTTCACTTTAAAATTATAATTTTATTTTTATTTTAATATTTTTTATAAATTTAATATATCATAAAAATATTTCTGATAAATAATATACTTAATCTTACTAATTAATTAAAATTTAAAATATAGAAACATCATTAATTACGAGTTTAAGTTATTATTCATCTTAATATTTTTATTTTATTTCATTTTTAAATATATTAAATAAATTCTATAAAATAAATATAATTTAAAATATTGTTTTGTTAAATGACATCATTAATCTCACTAATTAAAATTTAAAAGACATAAGCAACATTAATTATAGGTGTAGATTACTGTTCATCTTAAAATTTTCATTTTATTTTATTTTTGTAATACTTTTAATTTATTATATAACATAAATATACTATGATAATAATTTTTGATAAATAACACTATTACCCTTAATAGTAAGAAACATCTTTAAAAGTTACTGTTTACTTTCATATTTTATTTTTAAAATTTTATAAATACTTTTCATAAATTTTATATGTTAAATATACCATTAAAATAATATAAAATTTTGATAAAATTGTCATTAATATTACTAACTAAAATTTAAAATTAATAAAAGTTTTAATAGTTCACTCATTGATTAATATAAAGAAATAGGAGAGAGAGAGAGAGAGAGAGAGGGGTACATTAATAAGAAGGGGTTAACTACTTAACTCTAACCTATCTACTCACGTGGGTTTCAAAATCCCGAGTTAACACGGGATTAACTCTCCATATAATCAGATTAACCGAGACCTATAATCAAATCACAAAAATAATTAGTCATGCCACGTACAAAAATAATTAGTCATGCCACGTAATAATACAATAATAATTAATATAATTAGTCTCTCTCTCTCTCTCCCCCAACGCGGGAAACCTTTCCCGACGCGATAACACCACCCCACCGCGGGAGCCCCACAATCGCACAACCCTGCATGAATGAAACTATCATATAATTCTTCAAAGACAAGAATATTATCACTAATCTCAAAAGTAATATAATTATATAACCATGCAATATCTATCTTCACATCTCAATCCTCACGTATCACTTCATAATTCAAAATTTAATTACGTACACATAAAAATCTACATTTAGTGTGAGGCATAGAGTAAGTATAAGGTTTACATAATTAATTTTATGAAAGTTCGTAATTTGATAGGTGTGATATAAATAAATATATAAAAATACACAATTATCAATACCCCTACCTTTATAGCCCTTACCTCAATACCCCTCAAATATCTTAATTCAAATTGCCATGCCCTCCAATTGTTACATCTCGTGTTAACGACGATATATAACTCACTCACGTGAGATTATCAGTTTGCCTCTAATTTTGTTGGGGGGAGAGAGAGAGACGGAGGGAGACGTCGGAGGTCATGGCGAGGCAGTGGTGGTCGGCATTAGCCCTCTCCGGGGAGAGAGATAGAGAGAGATAATAGCTTCGGGTGAGGAGCCGTCGAGGTCGAGTGGGGTTTTCCATGATGATAGGATGGGAGAACATTGGCCAGGATGATGATGATGGGGGGAGAGCAAGAGAGGACTGCGGTGGTCCTTTCTGACACCAACCACTACAAGAAACTATGACGTTAGTGATGGAAAAGTTACGACATAATTAATCATCTCTAATTTGCAACGGATTAACAACGGAAAGTATATATGCTGCTGATTTACGAAGGAAAAATGCAGTCGCAAATCCCATCTCAATAAGAAATTTTTTACAATGGAGTAGAGATGAAAATAACATCAATCATAAAGTTCTAGCAAGTAAATTTATATTGCGGAATGACGGACTTTTAGAGACGGCCTTGTGACATACTGTTTCGTCGCAAATTAGAGAATATGTGGTTTCACGATGGATGATGATATATCTCTAATCCGTCGCAATTCTACGACGGAATAGAGATGGCAATATGATCCATCACAAAGATCTTGCTACAAAATTTATATTGATGATTAACGGCCTTTTAAAGATGAAAATGTGACTTACACTTCAGTCTCAAATTACAGAATATGTTATTTTGCGATAGATGGTAATCTATCCCTAATTCGTTGTAGTTCTACGACGGAATTGAGATAGGAATATGATTCTTTTTAAAGATCTAGCTATAAAATTTATATTGTGGACCGATGAATTTTTGGAGATGGACTTGCGATAGAAAAATCTGTCATAAATTACGATGGAAGGTTATCTGTCTTTAATCCATCACAAATTGGATCATTTTATGATAGATTAGTGACGGAGGTTATCAATCGCAAACTATATTATTTATTGAAGAAAAAATATGCGATCAAGAGCAAATCAATGGTCAAATCTTGATCAAATTTAAATCCAACAGTCAGATTTACATGGGGATCAAATTAAACGATAAGATTTTGATCAATCTTAAATCTAACGGTCAGATTTAGATCGATAGTAAATCCAACAGACGGATCTTGATCAGATTTTGATGAGAGCAAATCTAATGGTCAGATCTTGATCAAAATTTGATCAAAATAATTCTAATGATCGGATCTTGATCAAACTTAAATCTAATAGTCATATTTTGATCAAGAGCAAATCCAACTATTAGATCTTGATCAAACGTATAATCCAACAATCAGATTTCGATCAGGAGTAAATTCAACGGTCGGATATTGATTAGATTACTATGGGAGCAAATCCAACAATCAAATCTTGACCAAACATACAATCCAACAATCAGATTTTGATCGGAATTAAATCCATGGTCAGATCTTGATCAGATTGCGATGGGAGTAAATCTAATGGCCGGATCTTATCGATGAAACTTAGATCGAGCGCTTGGATGTTGATCGAGAGCAAATTCAACAGTCGGATTTACTTATGTATCTCTTTATTAGACTCTTCGTCCAAGATCTTATTACCCCTAACCTTTGTAACCTGCATTGATACACCCATCGAGAGAACTCATTAATTAGTTAGTACAGGTTCCACAACATCTGACCTTATACGAGCCTATTCGAGTAGAGAATCTAGATAAGGCTCTTGTTGGGGTCCACGAGAGATGTGATGCTAAATTCTCTAAGCCTCAGGACTGCCCCTAAAGTGCATTAGCTTTCCTTCCCTATCTTAACCTGGCAGAGTTCTCGGGGGTAGCCCTGAAGTGGCCTTCCTCCCCAATCTTAACCGGGTAGAGTTCTCTAAGCCTCATGGTCAACTGTGAGAACATTCATTTTTTCTCCGATGTTAATCGAGTAGAGCTCTCTATGCCTTAGGGGCAATCCTGAGAGCATTCATTTTTTCCCGATCTTAACCGGATAGAGCTCTCTAAGCCTCAGAGCTGACCCTGAAGCATATTAATTGGGTAAAGTTATCTAAGTCTCAGGGCTAACCCTAAGAGCATTCAATTTTCCTCCTTGATCTTAATTGAGTAAAGCTTTCTATGTCTTAGAGCCGACCCTAAAGTATATTAGCTTTCCTCCCCAATCTTAACCGAGTAAAACTCTTTAAGCCTTAGGGCCAATTCTAAAGTGCATTAGCTTTTCTCCCAGGTCTTAATTGAGTAGAGTTCTCTAAGTCTAAAAATCTCAAGGCCAACCCTAAAGTGCATTAACTTTCCTCCTCGATCTTAACCGGATATAGTTCTCTAAGCCTCAGAGGTGACCCTTAGCGCATTCAATTTTCCTCACCGGTCTTAACCGGGTTGAGCTCTCTAAGCCTCAGGGCTGACCCCGAAGTTCATTAGCTTCCCTCCCCAGTCTTAACCGGATAAAGTTTCCTAAGCCTCAGGGTTGTCCCTGAGAGCATCCAAATTTTCCCCACAGTCTTAATCGGGTAGAGTTTCCTAAGCCTCAACCCTAGCTAAGTAATGCTTTGGGGTAAGCACTTATCCGTTGAGCTTAACTGAGCCAAACATCCCATAAGAGGTGTCCAAGCAATAGAGAACAAGTTCATTGGCCAATCAAAGCTTGTTGCATTTGCAAAAAAAGAGAGGAAGTCTTCTTACAATGAGCCCCGAAGCACACACAAGGGACCTGCCCCCCTTATAAGTCGAGGTATGGGAAATGCTTAGACCTAACCACAGGATGTTTCTCTTAGACCCTACCCAGTAGTAGTGTCCACATAATTTTGCAGACACGCCTGGAAGCATGCACTACATCCTGATAGAACTCCTCCGACTTCTTGTACTCGGAGATGATCTCCTGGTCCGCTCACTCATAAGCCTGCGCAACGTTCTCATTTGCCTCCACTAGAAGGCTTTCCATCCTCTTTAATTCCTCCCGATCATGGAGTTGCATATCGCAGATTTTAGCCAGGTCGACCTTAGCCACCTCGGCCTCTCGCCCAGCCTCCATCTCCCTCCTGGCACTGTTGGCAACCTATCTCATGCTAGCCTAAGAATGGCGCAAGCTCCTCAAACGAGTGATCATTTTCTATTGTTGCCTCGCTACAACAGTCACAGAATATAAGGGCCCTCATAGTCGCCTCAAGTAGAGATGTCAATGGATCAGGTTCGGCTCGGGTAGATCAATACCATACCATATCCGTGAAAATTTTACTAATACCATACTCGGATAGTACCCTATTATTTTCACCGTTTATTCGGATATTACCCGACCCATCACGGGTCGGGTAATGCGGGTAATCGGGTTTGTAGATATTTTTGACATTCCTAGCCTCAAGTAGCTGCCACACCACCATGTCAGATAACCCATGTATCGACAGCTCCAAAGCCTGCTCTATCTCGTCCCAGGAAGTATTTGGCTGACAAGCCTCCGGAGCCTATCCTACAAGCCACCATGTGGGTAGCCGCCTCCCGCTAATGCACAATGACCATGGATGGCGCCTCAAGGGAGTCGGGATAGGTCTCTTCCCCCTCTTTGCTATCAACGGCCTCAAGGCGTTGCACTCCCTAGATTCTGGCCAAGGTCTATCCCTACAGGCCTGGTCCCCTTTTACCGCCCTCTCTCATCGCCTTGTCCACGTCGGAGTCACCTTCACCTCATGGATGCCCTCCATTGAATCGCCGAGAACTTCAAGTTAACCTCCATCGCTACAACATGGACGAGAAAACCAAAGTCAAAAATAGCCATGCTTAAAAGCCATTCACCGAAAGTGGGCTTTCTGCTCAGGGAACGAAGCGTCACAAGAGGCGGGAAACTATATGAGTACAAACCCCTCGAAATTGGAACTGACAGTCCAAACTGTCACCCTTGGCCTGATACTCACCTATCACACCAAGGGTTGGGCGGCCGGTGATGTGTGTGCCTCTTCGATACTAGCCACATGGCCTATATCTCATCAAATTCGGCTTTCCTACTAGGTTTTGAAAATTCAAGGCATCATCATTCTCTGCCAGCGTCAACAGGTCAACACTATATTCGAGACCGCGATATGTTTCGACCCGGTGGCATTCCTTGCGCCCTACGCAAACCTCCCTGGCAGCAACCCCGCCCCAGGCGATCTTTTCAGGTTTGCATCCTTATCACTTCTAAGTGCTCCTCACCGGCTATAAAAATGAGTCTCCGCTACCTCACCCAAGTATGTGAAGGTAGTGTAACATAAGGCTAGGGAAAGACAAGATGTTAGAGAGAAAGGGAAGGAAATAGCCACGTAGTCGAAGCCATGGCCATCTCCCTCCACCCTCGTCAAGCCACCCATATTAGTCTCAGCCACCTTCATTCCTCGAAATCCTCTCCATTCCCCCCTTATGTGAGGAGTGATTTAAGCATCACAGGATAGCACGGCTCTACTTGGTGTAGGCTTGGTCCCGAAGCATACCCGTCAATATCTTCAACCCCTATTCCTTCTATGCAAGATGAATAGACTTTTAATGTCACAAAGCCCAAAGAAGTGAGATTCAAGCTCGGGTGCGCTGATCGGAGCTCGGTCCCTAGGCTTGGGAGTCCAATTATATACTCTTTCTTCATGAAAAAGCTTTGTATCTCGGTCACGATGTATAAATGACAGTGTAAACAGCACGAGCTAATGTCTCGTTAACTTTTCGAAAAAGAGGAGTGTGACTCTTAGAGAGAGAGAGAGTGGGGGAGAGGGAGAAAAAAAATCTTTTCAAAATCCCCAAATCCTTTCCAAAAGCAGCCTAAAGATTCATGCTCTATCATTCTCCCTTAGAGGCTATACTAATGTCATGCATATATCGGAATAGTTGTTTGCACTAGGGATTTCTTCCCTGTTACTTAGAACGATATAGTCAAATGCATTTTTCGCACTCTATCGACAAAAAAGCGGAATAAAATGTTATTGCAGTTCAGTAAAAATAAAGCACAGCCACATGCAGAGAACCACACGCAATTTAAATTGGAAATTACCCTATGAATATATAGGGATTTTTGCATATATATCCCCATAAAATTTGATTTTGTCAAATATGCCTTTCATCTGAGCATATTATCATGAATATCCTTCGTTTAGATAGAAATATTGCGGTTACACTCCTTTAGTTTATTGCCGTCGACAGAGGAGAATATTCCATGAAATATGTCATCTACGGCCGTTAGATCTAAGATACATTTGACAAAGTCAAATTTTACAGGAGTATATATACAAAAATCTTACTCTTTAACTCACACTTAACTCGAGTTAAAAACACGGGAGGTACGGCGAGAGTATAATCGTGACATTACTCATAGTTCGAGAATATTCATGATAATATGCTCCGATGAAGAGTATATTTGACAAAACCGAACTTTGTAAGGGTATATGTGCAAAATTATATATATATATATATACATATATATTCTAGATTGTCACCTTACATATTTTAATTCAAGGGACACAAGACTTTGCCAAACGGGCATAATAATAATTAATTACATATTGACCACACCATTCGAAGAGTATGCAAGCATATACTAAAAAGAAAAAAAATGGTCAAATGGAGCCATAAGAATGACTGGTTTTCTGTCAGTATAATAGATTCGGCAGATGTTTTAAGTGCAAACAGTGACAATGCAGTTCCGACTCTTGGGGGAGATGAGAGAAGCCCAGAGCCTCACTGGCATTCTAACACAAGGTTTGTCAGATCAGTGTATCGAATCCTATGTTTGATAACGGGTTATGCCCGGGTAGGATAAATTAATCGGAGTCGGGTGAGTCATTTTTGGTTTGATATTTTGTTTCTTAAACGGAGTCGGATAGGGTTAAAGTGGATTAACTCGTTCCTAAGAAATAGATGGAACGAGTTAATCGGTCCCGGTTAAGATAGGAGTCAAGCGGGCCACCCCGAGTAGGTCACCCACCTCTAACCTACTCCGTTATCAAATTTGATAACGGGTTAAACCCGAGTAGGATAGGTTAACCGAAGTCGGATGGACTATTCTTTGTTTGACATTTTTTTTCTTAACTGTGGTCGAATAGAGTTAAAATAGATTAACTCATTCTTAGAAAATAGATGGAATAAGTTAACTGACCTCGATTATAGAGGTCGGATGAGCCACCCCCGCTCTTAACCTACACCGTTATCAAACTCGTCCAAAACCGAATTAACTTAAACCTAGATAAATTATTCATACTTTTTTACTTTTTTACTTTTTTTATTATCCGAGTTAAGATAGAACAACTAATTCTACCTTTTAACTAGAATTAATTATTCTAAAAAAAGCTGAGCTAGGAATGAAAAATCTTACCCACCTTAATAAACTGTATTTTTTTCTTATTCTTCCAATTAAGACTCTGTATTCATCCCTTACTCGTTTATCAAAGAGACTGAACAGTTTTGAAAACAAATTTTTTTTCTTGCCTTCTCCGGGCGGGGCGGAGGTAGGGAGGTCTGTCAGTGAACACTCCTGCTCCGGGCAAAGAGAGGGAGGAGGGTGCGCCGGGGACTAGATATCGCTGTGGCTACGAAGCCCGCGAGATTTGGGACTGACCAAAGGAAGGGGGAGGCATGATGACGACAAACAATGACGGCAGTGAGGGCGCCAAGAGGTAGCAGCCGCAACAACAGCAACAGCACGCACAATCGGCGTTGTCTACAGGATCGAACGCCCAAAGAAGGGGAGTGGATATTAGCGCCTACCAAGCGTTCGAAAGAAACCCTCTGACCGGCATCCCCATCTACTGCCCGTCGTTGCCAAGCTGCCAGCAAACTTTGCAGGCTTGCCATCAGAACAAGGTTTGTTGGAATCTACCCTCCAACTTGAAGGACATCCACCACAAGTCACATCTATAAGGAATGTTTCTAAAGCTAGAAAATAAGGTTAGATATTATAGAGGAGTAGATATATAATCGGATTTTGTTTAAAGACTGAAGAACCACAGGGTTTAAATGCTCGACAGAGCAATCACCTTATAGAAAATGGCTTTCCCATGCTATATAGTTCTGACAAAAGTCATGGAAAGGCCATACAAAAGATCTCATCCCATGTCTAAAGGTGGCCAATACTTCACTCCCTTCAATTTGTTTGAAGACATGCCAATATTCATAGAACAACCATGAACATCTAAGCACCATTCACACCGCCGCCAGTCGCTTCCACCATGGCATCGATTTCATCGCCATCCTCCATTTTAAGCTGAAAAGGAAAATGAACAAAATTAGCATGTTGTAGAGCAAACTGAGCACCAAAACAAGCCCAAAAAAAATGTACAATTACTTCATCTGGGGTCTGGTCTCCACGAAGCCGACTGCCATCAAAAAGGAAACGAATAGTTCGAGCATCCACAGATTGCCGGTAACAATATGCATTCATCAATTTGCGCAGCTGAGTGTTGCGCTTAATCCTGATGAACACCTCGTTTCCATCCTATCAAACAAATTAAAAGAGAATGTGGGAACAAAATCCTCAAAATCATCATAGCTAGAAACCAGTATCTACACAAGCAAAGGACCAATTTAATCAACCATACAGCCACAAGAGTCTTTTCCAATTTGGTTGTATATTAATGTGGTATGTGGAGAGAGGTAATAACAGAAACACCGGTGAAGAAAGAAATGAAGAAACAAGTAAAACATTGTACGGTCGTGCAGCTATACTTGAAACAAATGGCAAAGGATTTTTCAACCAAATTATAAGCCCATCTTTTACTTAAAAATGAAACCATGTAGACATTAGGAGGTCAAATATCAGTGTAAAAGGAACAGTCTGCATTATATAACTTTTTAACAAAGGAGGAGTACGCATATACAGACAAAGTCTCTAGCAACAGCTACGACACAGAAATCTGCCACCATACACTGGTACTATATGGAAAAGTATCCAGTCATCATCTACCAACCACAAATCTGTCACATGGACTGCTTATATTTCTTTTAAAAGTGGACAGTGCCATGCATGTATTAAGGAAAAAATGAATAAGGGAATATACAAATATAGAAGTGCAGCTCCCAAACCCCCCTCCCTAACAAAAGCACACCCAGTCCCCCAAAAGGCAAAAAAAAAAAAAAAGAACAAGTGTTTCCATTACAAAGAAGTCTTAGCCCATTCCCTGAGATCCACCACAGACAAAGCCACCCTTTCCAAAATGAGGGCTTCCTGAAGATTCTTCTGTTCCTTTCACCCCAAAGGGCCCACACCGTGGCATGAAGAACTAACCACCAGATCTGCTGATCGTCCTTGGGCCCCCATAGATTGCCCCAGCAGCTGAGACTTCCCATAGAGTGAACAAGAGGAAGGGGGAGTTGAAGCTTATATTTAGGTAGTATGATAGACATTTAATTGGCTTGATGTAAGACTCATCTAATTAATGCAAAAGGCTAGTCTAACATTAAATCTACAATGACTGTCCTAAAATGTGCACAGTTATTAACCAACTTGATCAGACGATTCAGACTAGCCAATCCCAACTCTGACAAACATGTCAAGAAGTAAAATGAGATGAGAGAAGAAAAAAGTATAAACCAGTAAGCATAATGCACAACAAAATAGAGACTAAAACCAAACTACACACATATACACCAGTAGAAAGTATCAGTTCCCCAACAAAGTAGGCTAGAACGGAGATGTTGGTCATCATCAGGCATGGTTACTCAACAGGGATCGCAACCTTGACGCACAGGATGAGTAATATGTGGATGATGTGGTAGACCTTTCGTTTTCGATCCCTTGAGAAATCACCCACTTGGAGATCTCTGTCCAAAAAACTTCACTACAGGGTTAGTTTTTTTTTCAGGTCTTTAAAGAAATATAAATGATAAAAATGGATAAAAGAGGGGGGAGAAAGGAGGCACTGAAAGAGGAAATAAAAAGTAACTAGGAATTCATCACTCCGAGGAGGGAGCAGGACCACCATTAAATGGTACTGAGAGAAAACAGATTCAGATTCCCAATGTTCATCTGCCTGTGTCTAAATCGGCCACGCCGAGGTTAGTGACGGGGGTAGGTATCACAGAGCGAGGTAACAAGATGAAATCAGGTTGGAAAAGGGGCAACAAGATGAAATTGTGTCACTATTCATGAGAACAAATGAAGAAATACATGCCTTAGCTCCATCTGCAGTAAATATACAAACAAACATAGTTTTCAGTCTGGCCAGGAACAAGACATATCTATGCATAAGCATTTATGTAAGGACTGGGTTGACATAGGCATGACTAGGGCTCTTCAAATACATGTCTTATCTAGCCCTAATGCTTTCTGCTGTTATGTATGAATTTATGCTTTGAAATGTAGCATTTCTCCATGGCAAAGCATGAAGAATTCAAAAGTATGCAGGTTGAACTACACTATAGAGATAAAGAATAAAAAATTATGCATGTAGAAGCAGAATAGATTAGATAAATGATGGTTGAACGGTACCTCTAATTTTATTGCAATAGGATCTACCCCTAAACACATGTTGCGCACACACCCAAGTTATAAGAAGATAGTTTTAAAAAAGTCAAATGAACCATTTCATTACATTTAAACTCTTGAAATTGGCCAAAAGTGCATCCATGAAATCCATGGTCTCGAACCTTTTTCTAATTGGAAGAACTTTGTCATTGGTATCTCCTGTCAAGTGCTGTAGAACTTAAAAAATCATGACATGAGATTCACCTCAATGATCTTCCACCCTCACGTGCCACAAACTCACAGTAGGGTCAGATCAAATATAACATAGCAACAATATGTATAGGACTCAATGGACCAAATTCTTACTTCAACTTTCCCTGCTCGGGCTGGCATCAGGCTATAACCTACTGCCTTGTGACAAGGAAAGCATGCCTTATCGCACACCTATTCCCAAGCCACACTTGGGGGAAGGCAACACTCTGTACTAGGTCATCACATAAATGAGTACATTATGTCTATTAACTTAGGCCAACACCATTAAATGATTGGGGGTGGCCTACACATGCATCCTAGCAACTTTTATTAAATCATGCATTTTCCATCAATCAAATTCTATGCCCAGGCTATCAGCTAAAGTAAAAGACTGCTTTCATGCACTACATCTTCTGAATTTCAATCCCTCCTCCCTTCAGGATTGACCAAAAAATTCTACACAAGACGGCACCTTTAAACAGCACAAGCACATGAATCCACCTCAGGGCAGCATATTTTTTTCCTACTGAGACTTGATGTGATGTGTTGACTGGCCTCCGAGACAAACTCCACAATAACGAAATCTACAATCAGAAGCAATCATATCTTCACATTCTGCAATAGTATGATTACAATGACATGCATTTAATCAAGCAACCTCATGCCACCATCAGGTGTATGTGAGCTTTGAAAGAATGAACTATCATAGGGATAGCATGGCATCTAAATGAGAACTAGAAAAGCAGTTAAACTCAAGCCAATACAAAATGAATATAAACTTGTATGTAAGAGATGAAAAGTGTATATAGCATTACAGAAAGCTAAAAAGCATGCTAGCTCAACTATAAGTACATAACAATGAGCAAGGATAAAAGGGCCTGCCGCACCAACTAACACAGGACCTCAAGAGGGAGAGAGGAAGAAGGAAGAAGAGGGGGCAACAAAGAAAAGTCCACTTCAAGTTGTTTGTCAAAATTCCACTTGTTAATATCATGTTCCTAAACAATCAAACTAACTTAAAGAGCAGAAACTTTCCTAAAGATAGTATGGACTACAGAAAAAATGTGGACCAGAAACAAAATAGACAGTAGAAAAAAAGCTGTAAATGAAAGAAACACACTTTCCGGTTATTCTTTCTTTCTAAAATCGAATGAAAAATTCAAATCTACTTTATTTAATGCAATGTTCGACAACATCTTATTTCATTTATCAAAACCATTATGTTTCATCACTGATACTGACTCTCAGGATTATTCAGAAAACAAAAATCATGAACAAAAGTAGCTCATTGGGAACTTACCTAGCAAGTCTAAAATGTACTTTCTTTGCTGGTTCCTTTTGATCATTTTCTCAAGAAGAAAAATCGTGATTAGATTGCAAGATATAAATGTGCCCTTCACCTGACTATAACTCAACTTGGCTGATAGAATTCAGAGAAGCCAATTGACTCAACTCTTTTAACAATTGTTATAACATAATTATCATCATCACACAATAAAGCAGTTGATTTAAGTTGAAGTCAAAGCTCACTCGTTTTTCACCAAGTAGCAATCTTATAAGCAGAAAACAGTAACTTTCCTCTAGGCAAGCACCTCCGATAAAAATGGAATGTAAATCCAACATGTGAGACGTGATTCAGGTATGTATACAAAACCATATCAGGTCTTGTGAGGGATGACATATATCATCTTTTTCATGATAAGGACAGGACCTCGGAGGAGAGATTATATATACGTGTATGCCTTCTTTCAGCTTCGGTTTTTGGTTTAATCATATATAGACATGTACTTATCGTAAAAGAAAAATCTTGGCATGATTGAGGATTTCCGAACCGTGCTACCATCCGAACCATGTCCGTGAAGAAACTTATTACAATAGAAGTAACAGAAGCATAATTCAATTTTACAGTCGATAACCCACCTTCGCTTTCATTTAGCTAAAAGTCTAAAACAATTCAAAGAAAACAAAATATCCCTCCCACCCGAAATCGGGAAGAAAGTTATCTTGTTTTGGACAATACAGCATTAGAAACTCTAGTAGACAAACACTACACATCGCACAGGTAGCACATCATCGACAATGTTACACGCATGCATCCCCAAAACCCATGACCCAAAGCATTAAATCACTCCAACAACAGACACGAACGCCGAGGGAGCAACACTGGAGTCCGCCAACCATCAACATGCATATGCAAATGGCAACAAACACAAGCTGATCCCACCATCAACGCGTGAGGCAGCACACGGAAGAACAGACCACCACCATGCGGCTAAGATTTTATGACTCCTCTCTTCTTCTCTTACCCGACGTACCACAAAAACTTGGCCAACACAACTGGAAAAGAGTGCTGGCAGCAGTACAAGATCACAAAACGGAGGAGGAGAACCCAGGAACAAGGGGTCATCAAACACCGAGCACCATGAACAGGAAGAGAGAAACCCATCATAAAAAAAGAGAGATTCGAGCCAAAAAAACAAGTGGGGAGAGAGAGAGAAGAAGAAGAAGAAGACCCTGCCTCGCCCTTGACCTTGAGGGTGATGTAAGAAGCGGACTGGACCCCCAGCTTCTTGTCCTCCTCCTGCGGCGGGTTCCCGGACATCTGCACAAGGGGATCGCGGCGGCCGAAGGCGGAGATTTCGTCGGAGAAGGCGCGGGGTTTCCACAGCGAAGGCGAGGAGGACGAAGCGTCGCACCAGCAGAGCGGGCTTTTAAAGCGGGGGCCATCGGAGAAGGCGCGGGGTTTCCACCGCAAAGGCGAGGAGGACGAAGCGTCGCACCAGCAGAGCGGGCTTTCAAAGCGGGGGCCTTTTTTTTTTTTGAAAGAGCTGGATTTTTATACTTCAGTCGAGTCGGTAGTAGCGAATCGAGAGGGACGGGGAGTTTTCGCGACGGCTCGAGGGATTCAATTGTCGACGACTGGAAATTTAAGATACAATCCTCTATATTTATATATTCGTAGTGTCGAAATCGACCACTTAAATTATTTAAATATTCTTCCTTTTCCCCAAACTTCACTCATTGCAAACTGCAAAGCATCGTGGGTATGTAAGGGATCTGCCAAAAAAGCATTGATGGAATATTTAGAATTATATGATGATTGCAGACTTGCAGTAACATAGTGTGCAAATAGTGTATATGGATTGTACGGGTATATTTGTAAAATTTCATATCAAAAATACGTCAGAAATGTCCCAAAAATTCACTAGGTATGTGTATATGCACATCTATATATACATATGCACTCTTCACTATTACACATGCACATTCTTATGGTAGCCTCACATTCTTACTTGGACATCCACTACTTCCTTGGAAGGGGCAGTAAGTTTCATTGCCTTCTAAAGAAATGGTCAGTACAGACTCCAGTTTAAACCATGTGAAACATAAACAGATAAAGGAGCATTCATTTAGACATCCATGTTCCAAGATGAGAGAAAAAATAGATATTTTTACGTGAAAAATATTATTAAAAGTGAATTTATTAAAGAAATTATTCTCAAGAATATACTGGTTTTCTGTCAGTACAATGGATTCGGCAGATGTTTTAGGGGCAAACAGTGACAATGCAGTTCCGATTCTTGGGGGGCGATGAGAGAAGACAATCCCAGAGCCTCACTGGTATTCTAACCCAAGGTTTGCCGGATCAGTGTATCGAACCATGTCAATTCTGCCAAAGTACTATTAGGTATGACACAATATTGAACAGTTTTGAAAACAATTTTTTTTCTTGCCTTCTCCAGGCGGGGAGAGGTAGGGAGGTCTGTCGGTGACCACTCCTGCTCCGGGCAAAGAGAGGTTGGAGGGTCCGCTGGGGACGAGATCTCGCTGTTACTACGAAGCTAGCGGGATTTGGCATTGACCAGAGAAAGGGGGAGGCATGATGACGACAAACAATGACGGCAGTGAGGGCGCCAAGAGGTAGCAGCCGCAACAACAGCAGCAGCGCGCACAAACGGCGTCGTCTACAACATCGAACGCCCAAAGAAGGGGAGTGGACATTAGCGCCCACCAAACGTTCGAAAGAAACCGTCTGACCGGCATCCCCGTCTACTGCCCGTCGTTGCCAAGCTGCCAGAAAATTTTGCAGGCTTGCATCAGATCACACTGGTGCCGCCGTGCCGATTCCATGTTGGCACGATTCACACCGACACATTTCAATCCGACAAACCTTGTTCTTACCCTCCAACTTGGGGGACATCAACCACAAGTCACATCTACAAGGAATGTTTCTAAAGCTAGAAAATAAGGTTAGATCTTAGAGGAGTAGATATATAATCGGACTTTGTTTAAAGACTGAGGAACCGCAGGGTTTATATGCTCGACAGAGCAATCACCTTATAGAAAATGACTTTCCCATTTTTTATAGTTCCGACAAAAGTCATGAAAAAGCCAAACAAAAGATCGCATCCCATGTCTAAAGGTGACAAATACTTCACTCCCTTCCATTTGTTTGAAAACATGCCAATATTCATAGAACAACCATGAACATCTCAAGCACCATTCACTCCGCCGCCAGTCGCTTCCAACATGGCATCGATTTCATCGCCATCCTCCATTTTAAGCTGAAAAGGAAAACGAACAAAATTAGCATGTTGTAGAGAAAACTGAGCACCAAAACAAGCCAAAAAGAAAATGTAAAATTACTTCATCTGGGGTCTGCTCTCCACGAAGCCGAATGCCATCAAAAAGGAAACGAATAGATCGAACATCCACAGATTGCCGGTCACAATATACATTCATCAATTTGCGCAGCTGAGTGCTGCGCTTAATCCTGAGGTACACCTCGTTTCCATCCTATCAAACACATTAAAAGAGAATGTGGGAACAAAATCCTCAAAATCATCATAACTATAAACCAGTATCTACACAACCAAAGGACCAATTTAATCAACCATACAGCCACAAGAGTCTTTTCTAATTTGGTTGTATATTAATGTGGTATGTGGAGAGAGGTAATAACAGAAACACCAGTGAAGAAAGAAATGAAGAAACAAGTAAAACATTGAACGGTCGTGCAGCCATATACTTGAAACAAATGGCAAAGGGTTTTTCAACCAAATTATAAACCCATCTTTTACTTAAAAATGAAACCATGTAGACATTTGGAGGTCAAATACCAGTGTACAAGGAACAATCTGCATTATATACCTTTTTAACAAAGGGGGAGTACGGGGCATACACAGACAAAGTCTCTAGCAACGGCTACGGCCCAGAAATCTGCCACTGCAATGGTCCATACACTGGTAATATATGGAAAAGTATCTAGCCATCATCTACCAGCCATAAATCTGTCACATGGACTGCTTATATTTCTTTTGAAAGTGGACAGTACCACACATATATTAAAGGAAAAAATGAATACGGTGATATAGAAATATAGAAGTGCAGCTCCAAAAAGCCCCCCCGTACAAAAGCACACCCAGTCCCCCAAAAGGCCAAAAAAAAGAACAACCCTGAGATCCACCACAGACAAAGCCACCCTTTCCAGGATGAGGGCTTCCTTCCTGAGGATTATTCTGTTCCTTTCACCCCAAAAAGCCAACACCATGGCATGAAAAACTAACCACCAGATCTGCTGATCCTCCTTGGACCCCCATTGATTGCCCCATCAGCTGAGACTTCCCACCGAGTGAACAAGAGGAAGGGGGAGTTGAAGCTTATATTTAAGTAGTATGATTGACATTTAATTGGCTCGATGTAATACTCATCTAATTAATGCAAAAGGCTAGTCAAACATTAAATCTACAATGACTGTCCTAAAATGTGCACAGTTACTGACCAACCTGATCAGACTAGCCAATCTCAACTCTGACAGACATGTCAAGAAGTAAAATTAGATGAGAGAAGAAAAAAGTATAAACCAGTAAGCATTATGCACAACAGAATAGAAACTAAAACCAAACTACACACATATACACCAGTAGAAAGTATCAGTTCCCCAACAAATTAAGCTAGAATGAAGATGTAGGTCATCAACAGGCATGGTTACTCAACCGGGATCGCAACCTTGACGTACAAGATGAGTAATATGTGGATGATGTAGTAGACCTTTCGGTTTCGACCCCTTGAGAAATCACCCACTTGGAGATCACTGTCCAGAAAACTTCACTACAGGGTTAGTTTTTTTTTTCAGGTCTTTAAAGAAATATAAATGATAAAAATGGATAAAAGAGGGGGGAGAAAGGAGGCACTGACAGAGGAAATAAAAAGTAACTAGGAATTCATCACTCCGAGGAGGGAGCAGGACCACCATTAAATGGTACTGATAGAAAAGAGATTCAGATTTCTGATGTTCATCTGCCTGTGTCCAAAGCGGCCATGCCGAGATTAGTGACGGGGGTGGGTATCACAGAGAGAGGCAACAAGATGAAATCGAGTTGGAAAAGGGGCAACAAGATGAAATTGTGTCACTATTCATGAGAACAAATGAAGAAATAAATGCCTTGGCTCCATCTGCAGTAAATATACAAACAAACATAGTTTTCAACCGAGTCTGGCCAGGAACAAGACATATCTATGCATAAGCATTTATTTAAGGACTGGGTTGACATAGGCATGACTAGGGCTCTTCAAATACATGTCTTATCTAGCCCTAATGCTTTCTGCCGTTGTGTATGAATTTATGCTTTGAAATTTGGCATTTCTCCATGGCAAAGGATGAGGAATTCAAAAGTATGCGGATTGAACTCCACTATAGAGATGAAGAATGAATAATTATGCATGTAGAAGCAGAATAGATTAGATAAATGATGGTTGAACAGTACCTCTAATTTTATTGCAATAGGATCGATCCCTAAACACATGTTGCGCACACACCCAAGTTATAAGAAGATAGTTTAAAAAGTCAAATGAACCATTTCATTACATTTAAACTCTTGAAATCGGTAAAAAGTGCATCCATGAAATCCTTGATCTCAAACCTTTTTCTAATTGGAAGAAGTTTGTAATTGGTATCTCCTTTCAAGTGCTGCAGAACTTAAAAAATCATGACATGAGATTCACCTCAATGATCTTCCACCCTCACGTGCCACAAACTCACAGTAGGGTCAGATCAAATATAACATAGCAAAAATATGTATATGACTCAATGGACCAAATTCTTACTTCAACTTTCCCTGCTCGGGCTGGCATCAGGCTATAACCTACTGCCTTGTGACAAGGAAAGCATGCCTTATCGCACACCTATTCCCAAGCCACACTTGGGGGAAGGCAACACTCTGTACTAGGTCATCACATAAATGAGTACATTATGTCTATGAACTTAGGCCAACACCATTAAATGATTGGGGGTGGCCTACACATGCATCCTAGCAACTTTTATTAAATCATGCATTTTCCATCAATCAAATTCTATGCCCAGGCTATCAGCTAAAGTAAGAGACTGCTTTCATGCACTACATCTTCTGAATTTCAATCCCTCCTCCCTTCAGGATTGACCAAAAAATTCTACACAAGACGGCACCTTTAAACAGCACAAGCACATGAATCCACCTCAGGGCAGCATATTTTTTTCCTACTGAGACTTGATGTGATGTGTTGACTGGCCTCCGAGACAAACTCCACAATAACGAAATCTACAATCAGAAGCAATCATATCTTCACATTCTGCAATAGTATGATTACAATGACATGCATTTAATCAAGCAACCTCATGCCACCATCAGGTGTATGTGAGCTTTGAAAGAATGAACTATCATAGGGATAGCATGGAATCTAAATGAGAACTAGAAAAGCAGTTAAACTCGAGCCAATACAAAATGAATATAAACTTGTATGTAAGAGATGAAAAGTGTATATAGCATTACAGAAAGCTAAAAAGCATGCTAGCTCAACTATAAGTACATAACAATGAGCAAGGATAAAAGGGCCTGCCGCACCAACTAACACAGGACCTCAAGAGGGAGAGAGGAAGAAGGAAGAAGAGGGGGCAACAAAGAAGAGTCCACTTCAAGTTGTTTGTCAAAATTCCACTTGTTAATATCATATTCCTAAACAATCAAACTAACTTAAAGAGCAGAAACTTTCCTAAAGATAGTATGGACTACAGAAAAAATGTTGACCAGAAACAAAATAGACAGTAGAAAAAAAGCTGTAAATGAAAGAAATACACTTTCCGGTTATTCTTTCTTTCTAAAATCAAATGAAAAATTCAAATCTACTTTATTTAATCCAATGTTCGGCAAAATCATATTTCATTTATCAAAACCATTATGTTTCATCACTGATACTGACTCTCAGGATTATTCAGAAAACAAAAATCATGAACAAAAGTAGCTCATTGGGAACTTACCCAGCAAGTCTTAAATGTACTTTCTTTGCTGGTTCCTTAATCGTGATTAGAATGCAAGATATAAATATGCCCTTCACCTGACTATAACTCAACTAGGCTGACAGATTTCAGAGAAGCCAATTGACTCAACTCTTTTAACAATTGTTATAACAGAATTATCATCATCACACCATCAAGCAGTTGATTTAAGTTGAAGTCAAAGTTCACTTGTTTTTCACCAAGTAGCAATCTTATAAGCTGAAAACAATAACTTTCCTCTAGGCAGGCACCGCCGATAAAAATGGAATGTAAATCCAACATGTGAGACGTGATTCAGGTATGTATACAAAACCATATCGGCTCTTGTGAGGGATGACATATATCATCTTTTTTTCATGATAAGGACAGGACCTCGGAGGAGAGATTATATATACGTGTATGCCTTCTTTCAGCTTCGGTTTTTGGTTTAATCATATATAGACATGTACTTATCGTAAAAGAAAAATCTTGGCATGATTGAGGATTTCCGAACCGTGCTACCATCCGAACCATGTCCGTGAAGAAAGTTATTAGAATAGAAGTAACAGAAGCATAATGCAATTTTACAGTCGATAACCCACCTTTGCTTTCTCTTAGCTAAAAGTCTAAAACAATTCAAAGAGAACAAAATATCCCTCCCACCCGAAATCGGGATAAAAGTTATCTTCTTTGGGGCAATACAGCATTAGAAACTCTAGTAGACAAACACTACACATCGCACAGGTAACACATCATCCACAATGCAAGTGTTACACGCATGCATCCCCAAAATCCATGACCCAAAGCATTAAATCACTCCAACAACAGACACGAACGCCGAGGGAGCAACACTGGAGTCCGCCAACCATCAACATGCATATGCAAATGGCAACAAACACAAGCTGATCCCACCATCAACGCGTGAGGCAGCACACGGAAGAACAGACCACCACCATGCGGCTAAGATTTTATGACTCCTCTCTTCTTCTCTTACCCGACGTACCACAAAAACTTGGCCAACACAACTGGAAAAGAGTGCTGGCAGCAGTACAAGATCACAAAACGGAGGAGGAGAACCCAAGAACAGGGGCCGATCAAACACCGAGCACCATGAACAGGAAGAGAGAAACCCATAATAAAAAATAGAGAGATTCGAGCCAAAAAAAAAGAGGGGAGAGAGAGAGAAGAAGAAGAAGAAGGAGAAGAAGACCCTACATCGCCCTTGACCTTGAGGAAGATGTGAGGCTTCTTGTCCTTCTCCTGCGGCGGGTTCCCGGACATCTTCACAAGGGGATCGCGGCGGCCGAAGGCGGAGATTTCGTCGGAGAAGGCGCGGGGTTTCCACAGCAAATGCGAGGAGGACGAAGCGTCGCACCAGCAGAGCGGGCTTTTAAAGCGGGGGCCATCGGAGAAGGCGCGGGGTTTCCACAGCGAAGGCGAGGAGGACGAAGCGTCGCACCAGCAGAGCGGGCTTTTAAAGTGGGGCCCTTTTTTTTGAAAGGGCTTGGTACTTATATTTATTTTAATATTATATATTTTTTATCACATTAAATATGTTGCAGTAGCTGAGTTGGATAGTGACGTTTCTTTCTACCAATTGATTTGGGTTCTAATTGTGACAGAATCATGTGTTGTTTTTAATTTTTACTTTTCCTTTAAAGAATGGGCCAAAATACACGTCAATCCTTAATAGCCACTTTGACAACCGCTTAAAGGCAAGTAGGGTGAGATAACCCGGGCATAGTGACTTGCGCTGGTTTGAGAGCCCGCCTTCGCTCCACCACGTTACTTTCTCTTTTCACCCCCCCCACTGGTTTTCATCGCTCTGCATGCTTGCCGCACCGGCTGGTAAATCGAGGTCTTCTTCTCCTCTCCGCCACGGGACTTACCCTCTTCAACCCCGAGTCTTCTTTTCTCTGGTTTCCATTCGTCCTCGCCAGCGGTACCGGGAGGCGGCGAGAGGGGCGACGGATCCGTGGTTGATCGCTTTCTCGACAGCCGGTGTCGACCCCGGCTAAGGCCTGCCTTCTTCTCTCCGCCACGGGACTTACCCTTTTCACCCCCGAGCCTTCTTTTCTCTTGTTTCCATTCTTCCCAGCCAGCGGCACTGGGAGGTGGCGGAGTTCTGCGTGGTTGGAGCAAGACGGCAGAGCTTCCCATGGGCAAATGACAACCGCTTAAAGGCAAGTAGGGTGAGATAACCCGGGCAGAGTGACTTGCGCTGGTTTGGGAGCCCGCCTTCGCTCCACCACGCTACTTTCTCTTTTCACCCCCTGACTGGTTTTCATCGCTTTGCATGCTTGCCGCACCGGGGAGGCGGCGAGAGGGTCGACGGATTCTTGCATGTAGGGCGACCGACGGCACCGACCCTGGTAAACCGAGGTCTTCTTCTCCTCTCTGCTACGGGACTTACCCTCTTCAACCCCGAGTCTTCTTTTCTCTGGTTTCCATTCGTCCTCGCCAGCGGTACCGGGAGGCGGCGAGAGGGGCGACGGATCCGTGGTTGATCGCTTTCTCGACAGCCGGTGTCGACCCCGGTTAAGGCCTGCCTTCTTCTCTCCGCCACGGGACTTACCCTTTTCACCCCCGAGCCTTCTTTTCTCTTGTTTCCATTCTTCCCAGCCAGCGGCACTGGGAGGTGGCGGAGTTCTGCGTGGTTGGAGCAAGACGGCAGAGCTTCCCATGGGCAAATGATTGTCGAAAAGGTTCCGCTCTGGTCATTCTATTATGTTGAGGGTATTGTTTAATCCATGCTTTCCCCTGCCATAGGACGACTCCATCGGAGGCCTGGACGTGCTCGCAGTAAGGCGGCACATCCCATATCCAAACGATACCCGATAAGGTTCCTCTCTGGTCATTCTATTGTGTGACTTTTGCCCGGCTCATCATGGGCTGGGACTGTCGGTTGTCAGGGACGGGGTTTCTTTCTTCTTCCCTAATGTTCTGTGTTTGACTGCATCAACCTTGGGTTCCTTGCATCTGTGTGGTCTTCTCACCGTCTCGCATCGAGAGTGAGTATTGATTCCTCACCTACCACGCAGAGACGTGGATACTCAAAAAAAGGCGCTTTCCCTACCTCCGAGAGTCACAAGTCCCTTCCCTGTAGCATGTAGTAGTGTCTTGTCTTTTACTTGCACATGCTTTAATATTCAATTCACTGTTGGGAGACTTCGTCTCATCTATAAGTTGGGCGCTCTGCTTCCTTCTTTGCTTATTCCTGCGTCGACTGGACAACGGCAACAACGGCAACCATTTCCTCCTCCTCCTCTAATTCTCCTGTCATCACTGAGTTCGCCCCTTTCCCTTCTGTGCATTTGCTCTGTATGCTGCTTTCATCAGTTTTTCCTTCTAGTAGTTTTTTTTAAAAAAAATAGAATGGTTGGATCCCAAGCCTGACTTACTCTGTATTATTTTTCCTGACATTCACAATACTGAAGGGGGAGGAAGCATAGGCGCCCAAATATGTCCGCAGCAGGTACATTTTCCATTTAGTTAACATTATTACATACTTGATCCATGTTGTGCAATATGTATAATTGATACCCCTTTCGCCTTTTATATTCCATGGATTTATACCCTTTTTCAAATGCTATATCTCGAAGATGCTTCATTGGAGCTAATTTTCCATGATATTTTTTTTCGAAGATGAGCAGTTTTTAGTCGGAGAGATTGTGTAGTTGATTAGAAGGTGATTGTGTACTCATGACATGTACACGGTCATTTTTATCTTTGACCAAGTAGAAGAATAGAAATTCTAAAGTTTTTCCATACGATCTGGAGCAGTTTAGGGTAGCAGATTAAGAAAGACAAATCTAGTTTTAATTATGGTAAAGGTCCATCTTGATGAAGCTCAATAAAACCCAATGCAGCTTCTGGTGGGGAAACATCTTAATTAAGGTAAAGGTTCACCCATACAGTTGGAAGAAGATCAATAAGCACAAGTACATAGGAGTGTGAGCATTAGAGATCTTCAACTCCAAAATAGGTTGGCTATCATGAAACTAGTTTAGAGACCCCTCGGCGACTTTAAATCCCCCTTTCTCCAAGAAGAGAGGGATTGCCAATAAACATACCTTTAACCAAAAAAAATAGAGGACTGGTGTGGAGTTTTCTTGATCATGCCATGTATATATATATCTGGAAGATGCTTCAGTGGAGGTAATTTTCCATGATATTTTTTTCCAAGATGAGCAGTTTTTAGTCGGAGAGCAATCATTAGTACTCTTTTTGTTGTGCTTCCTTAAACTTTGATCCACGGGGGGATTCACATACGTAAACTCTAACATCTGTGCACATTTGCTTCATTAACTCCTTCTAACTTTATGTTCCTCACATTCAAGTTTACGAAAGGGGATTGGGTATATGTTCTCATCATATTTACTATGTATATGATTTCAAATGTCAAAAAGAGTGTTCATCGGCGAGAGGGGATAGAGGAAAGAGTCGTGCACCTAATTGGATAGACTTTCAAGATGGAAAATTACTAGAGTTGTTGATATAATAATATGACAAGAATAATATCTCAGATGGGACCTACAAGCCTCAAGCAAGCATGGAATGAGTGCGTGCCAAAGTTTAATGCAGCCACATATTTAGATTATACTAGGCACTAGCTATATAATCGATGAAAAAACTTGCAAAAATTTTATGGATTGTATGACCAGTTGACGAGAAAAAGTGGGTGAAGTTGGGATCGTGATCTCCACATACATGTGCCGAGATATGATGGGGCATGGGAGGATCTACCGGAGGTAATTAAACATTTTCGTGGTCAATTATGAAATCTATTTTGGATCTCACCTTCATACATTAATCTCAGTTCCTTTATTATTATCTTATGTTCTCAGAGATGTCATGAGTATAGGATCATAAAGGGTAAACCCTTCATGTTCCTAAAAGAAATGGAGTATTTGTGTGCAAGTAGCATCGCACGAGGGTAGACTGTGAAGGGAGTGTTGTCTGTAGGTCTGTACCAACACAATCCCAATCTTCTATTCAAGAATACTTAAATGCCCTTACCGGGGGTGTCCGTATGGAAGGGCTTCATTTTAGTAGTGATGGCTCTCTTGATCCCAGTGCACCTGCTCACCAAGCGCCGGCCCCTACAAATAGTGCAACCCATACATCAAACGCCACACCCACATAGTCAACAAATGTTGAAGGTACATCCAAATCAAAGAAGCGGCTTTCTGACGCGGGCAAACATTCACGTATCAAAAGGATTGGGGATGAATCTGTGATGACTTTTGCTTCTTCTAGTCGTGAGCGGGCGGATATGATGAAGATGCTATGTAGGGAAGGAAGATGTGATGCATCTGGAATGACAGGTGGAGAGAGTGTTGAAATAATCCCCATAGTTCAGGAGTGCATTGCAGCCTTAAAGACTCTCCCAGGGCTTAACCGTGGAACCGTCATCAAAGCATCACATATCTCAACATTATTCATCTTCAACTCATTTTTTATTTATTTTAAATTGATTTTATTTAAATGATGTTCTTACTTTTAAATTTTAATTAGCAACCTTAATGACTCTTTTTAAATAAAATTTTTAGATAATTATAACATATTTATCTAATAGAACCTAATAAAAATAATTTAAACATCACATATCTCAACACTATTTAATTATCTTCAACTCATTTAATTTTATTTCTATCAATATTTTTTAAATTTTATTAATCAAATATATTATAGTTATCTTAAAATAATATTTAAAAAGCCATTAAAATTGTTAATCAAAATTTAGAAGTGAGCAAATCATTTTTTTTAATTGAACAAAAATGACCCATCCAAAGTTTAAATCCACAATCTCACGTATATAACTCAACACTCTAACTAACTAAGTCATTATATTTTAATAAAAATTATTTTAATTTTATTTATAATAGATCTTCTTTAGTCATACATTTTTGTTCATCCTTCCTTCGCATGCGGTGGCACGACATCGTATTGTACCGTATAAAATGATATCAGGTCTTGACCGGTTCGACCGGTACGTCAAAAAATCTTTTATATACTGATCCAGTACTACACGTGTTGGATCGTACTAATCAATGATCGGTACGACCGATGCATAATACGTAAGCGGTATGTTATTTTTATATTTTTAAATATAATATGCTATATTTTATTATAATATGATTCATTAACTTTGCTAGTTGAAAATGGTGATGTAACAATTACGAGATCCTGATCAGAAGACCTTGGGTTCGGTAAAGATGCATGTTTTTCTCTTTTTTTTCATTGTTCTTCTGTAAAATAAGTCAAAAAATGTGAATAATTATGGGTTTCAAACTCAACATCTCACGCTTATTCACGCACACACATTAACCAACATAGATAATAAGTATTAAAATAATAATTGTAATTATTGTTGGAAAATAATTTCTTCATGAATGCACGATCAAGGGATTTCTCTATCAAACAGATCAACAGAAAGAATATGAAATGAAGTTTAGAAAGATCAAACTCTGGTCGAAGCGCGATGTCGCTTTCTTTAGAGTCGTTTCGCCCCTACACGGTGCAATAGGCTCTACAGTGAAACTTCCCCCACGTTACGACGACCCAAACGATGGCGGCGCAAAGGTGCACTCCAAGTTGCGACGTCGGGGCGAACACCACAGTGACCACTTCGAGAACTTGCAGAGAGAAAAATGACAGAGAAGAGAAGAAACGAGAGGAAGAACAGTTCGCTGCATATATGACCCTCGGAAGAACTGCCTCCCTAAATAGACTCCCAACAAGAGTCTAAAACGGTCAAGTACACAAACAAACCGACACTCCTGTTCGGGAGAGAATCCGAGGACATGCAGAGGAAACCCAAGAGACGCTCGGTCAAACGGTCAAATAATAAAATAAAATAAAGGTCGAATAAAATAAAGGTCGAATATTATACGCACGCACGCACGACACGGCATCATCAAGGCAAGGCAATACACGTGCGCGTGTGATATAGAATAAGGCCCAAGGAGCCCACTAGCTCAAATGGCCCAACTACCATAGTCTCCCCAAAGGAGTACACAAGGTAGTAAAGAGTCCCAACTAATAAGAAGATGAAAACTTTTTCAATCTTCCAATGTGGGACAAAACAACACAGGAAATCAAACTTTGATAATTTTTAAAGCAATAAATCCAACATTCGCCCACCACAAAAAAAAAATTTCAAAGTTTGAGATATGAAAATACAAGTTCTCGAAGTGAAATACTATGCATAAGGGAAGGTGTCTTCCGACTTGAACCTTCACGTAGTGAAACACTTCCCTCTCTCCACAGGTCCAAGTGAACTTCGTCTTGAACTTAAACATTTATGCAGAAAGGTCCATGCATCACACACAGTATTGGTCGATAGTGGTGTTCTCACGGGGTAGTACATTCTGGCCACGTGCTTTGTATCTTGTTTCATGAGCACTCTAGAGATAGCCCAAGCATCTCATAGGTTGCGGCCACACAACCTCACTCACATAGGTGAATCCTCCAAGGTGCACTGAAACGTGTCTACACTTTGCCACTATGGCCTTTGGATTCATTAAGAACATCTAGTTCAGCCTTTGTCATTCCAGATAGAGCACTACATCATAGGGAGGGACAATGAGACACTAGTCTCCAATAATGTGCTCTCTACTAGTCACCCACTCAATTTATTTCCCATTGAACCTACTTCATGGGATCTCCAATCAATAGGTTGGGTTGCCATTGACGGTGTCTAAATAATGGGCTTCAGTCCCATCCCCCTCGATATATCTTCAACCAATTTTCGGTTAAGTCCTTTGGTTAAATGATCAGCAAGATTACTTGCAGATTTCACAAAATCCAAGGAAATAATTCCTTTGGTTAAGTACTCCCTTACAAACCTCAACTTGAGTCTTATATGAGTACCTAATTTATCATTTATTTTTTCACTCTTAGCCTTGGCTATCACTGTCTGGCTATCACAATGTATAGAGATTGCAGGAATAGGCTTACTCAGCAGAGGTAGCTCAACAACTAGGTTCTTCAGCCAATCTGCCTCTCTACCAGTCATCTCAAGGGCTATAAGCTCAGATTCCATAGTGGATCGAGCTAATAAAGTCTGTTTGGTGGATTTCCAAACAATTGCCCCTCCACCAAGCATGAAAACAAAGCCAGTGGTGCCCTTACCTTGGGCCTTTCCTGTCACCCAACTGGCATCACTGTACCCCTCTAGTACAGCAGGAAATCTCTCATAATGTAATGCAAGTGATAAGGCACCTTTCAAATACTTACATACTCTCTCAAGTGCATGCCACTGTGTATATCTACTAAGTCTATTCACAGCAAAGGAAATATCAGGTCTACTGCAGTTAAACAATTACATCAAACTACCAATAAGCTGTGAATATCTAAGTTGATCAAAACTATCACCATTATTCTTCTTAAAAATGACACTAGGATCCAAATGAGTACTAACATGTTTTGAATCATAAAATCCAAATCTTCTTAATACTTTCTCAACATAATGAGCCTGGGATATTGCATATCCCTCACGTGATTTTAGAAGTCTAAGTCCTAAAATCACCTCTCCCTCTCCCAGATCATTCATGTCAAATTTACTATTTAGAAAATGTTTAATTTTATTAATCAACATGATGCTACTACTAAGAATCAGAATGTCATCAACATATAAGCATAAAATAACACATGCATCATTCATCAACTTAACATACAGACATTTATCAGATTCACACATGGCAAAACCATTGGAAATAACAACATCATCAAATTTCTGATGCCATTACTTAGGGGCTTGTTTTAACCCATACAGGGGCTTCGTTAACTTGCACACTTTGTGCTCTTGGCCAGAAACTACAAATCTCTCAGGCTGATCCATATAGATTTCTTCTTCAAGTTCCCCATTTAAGAAGGCAGTCTTTACATCCATTTGATGGACCTTTAAATCATATATGGATGCCATTACAATAAGCACACTGATTGTGGTCATCCTAGCCACATGAGAATATGTATCAAAGAAACATATTCCCTCTTTCTGCCTATACCCCTTAGCAACAAGTCTAGCTTTATATTTGTCAACAGAGCCATTAGGTTTTAATTTCTTTTTGAAAATCTATTTACATCCAATAGTTTTACTACCGGGAGGAAGATCAACCAATTCCCATGTCTGATTACAAACTATGGAATCCATTTCACTTTTAATAGCTTCCTTCCAAAAAGCAGAATCATTAGACATCATAGCATCATTAAAAGATAATGGATCATCTTCAATTAAATAAGATACAAAGTCATCACCATAAGATTTTTCGATTCTTATTCTTTTACTCCTCCTCGGCTCTAAATCATCAGGTTGAGAATCTATACCTTTTGAGCCACTAGAAGAAGAAGGAATGGAAGAGGAAGGTTCTAATTCAACATGCAAGTTTGATTTGAATGGAAAAATATTCTCAAAGAAAATAACATCGTCAAATTCACAAAAAGTGTTTTCAGAAATAGTAGAATTTTCAGATTTAATAATTAAGAATCTATACGCAGAACTATGCTCAGCATAACCAATAAATACACCATCAACAGTTTTGGGGCCAATTTTCTTTTTCTTGTTTTCAGGAATTTTAACCTTGGCCAAATAGTCCCAAACCCTCAAAAATTTATAATTTGGCTTCCTCTTAAACCATAATTCAAATGGTGATTTATCTTTTGATTTATGAGGAACACAATTTAGGACATGACAAGCAGAGAGTAAAGCCTCTCCCCACATACTCTCAGGTAAACCTGAGCTGCACAACATGGAATTCACCGTGGCTAACAAAGTCCTAATTTTCCTCTCAGCAACCCCATTAGATTCAGGAGAGTAAAGAGTAGTTAATTCATGAATAATGCCATTCTTATCACAAAAATCATGCAAGGCATTAGAGGTATATTCATCTCCTCTATCAGATCTAAGCCTCTTAAGAACCACATCTGTTTGTTTTTCAGCAAGAGATCTATAAGACATGAATTTATCAGGAGCTTCATCTTTAGTACTTATCCAATACAACAAACAAAATCTAGAAGTATCATCAATAAAAGTGATAAAATATATTTTCCCACCTCTGGTTAGGGAACCAATCCCTTCACAAACATCAGAGTGTACTAACTCCAACACCGAGGTGTCCCTTTCAATAGATTTAAAAGGCTTCCTAGGTTGCTTCGCTTGAACACAAATTTGGCATTTATCTTTATTCTTAACATCAAACTTAGGAATCAAGTTTAAGTGCATCATCCTTTTCATGACATTCAAATTAACATGACCAAGTCTCACATGCCAAACATCACATGATTCAATATGAAAAGCAACAGAGGAGGAACTTTTATTTGCACAACTAGAACCAAGTACATTAAGAACAAATAATCCATCACACAAATAACCTTTTCCTACGAAGTTTCAATTTCTGGTAATTACAAACTTGTTGGATTCAAAAATAAGTCTAAAACCCGGTTGCACTAACAAAGATCCACTAATCAAGTTCCTCCTAATATCCGGCACGTGCTGCACTCCATAGAGGTTTAACATTTTCCCTGAAGTGAGCTTCAAGTCAATGCGTCCCTCTCCTATTATTCGTGCAGTAGTGGAATTGCCCATTGTCACGCTCCTGGCACCGGTGCCCTGGTAAGAAGAGAATAAGCTTCTATCATAGCAGACATGGACATTTGCACATGTGTCTACCAACCATTCAGTTGGAAGACTTGCCACATGAATTTCAGGATTATAAGAGACAAACGTCTCTTGTGAGGTGGATCTAACTGTCAACATGTTGACCACAGGTTCAGTAATAGTGGGTTTCTTCTTGTTGTTCTTGTCCTTTCTATCATAACATCTGTAGGCTTTGTGACTCGGTCTCCCACAGACATAGCAAGTAATATTTTTCGAGTCCTTCTGAATCTTTTTCTTCCCTTTAAATTTGTTGAATTTCTGGCGGGGTTTATAGGAAGTGGAAGTATGAGACTTAGATTTTTCAACAAGATTAGCTTTGGACTGGAATTCAGGGTCTGAGGGAGGAGGAGGAGGAGGAGGGATCTGTTAGTGTTGGTGTGCTACAGGCCAATTTCGGATCGGGTAGGCCCAATAGTTATACGATCTTGTTCATTAATAAAGTGGTGTTTGAGCGTAAATATGCGATTGTGTTACTTTACGTTGTCCCTAGGATATGTGGTTGTAAAGTCAGCTCGAGATTGGATCTCGAACATGAGACTTACTTTACATGAACACATACCTTAAACTGTTCCTGGTTGGAGGGTAATCACACGGGGACTTTGATTACCTATTAAACCAGTACACATGATGTGTCAGTGACCAGTCTCATGATCATTGGTGCGGGGCACCAACACATATGTGTAGGTGTATGTCCTTGGAGGATGTGCACTGAACTGATCCGCTATTGGATCTTCAGATGGTTGATTATACCTAATGTCAACTGAAGATCCAACGGTCACAGTAGCATCGTTGGTCCTTTGACCTGAGACATTGATCGGATCTTACACGAGGACTGTAATGGTTTAATTACTTAGTTAAGTGACTTTAACCTTAAGTCATGAGTTGCCGAGTCATTAACCACTCCAGGATACGTGTGAAGATCATCAATGGTCAAGAGGGGATCACTCACTGTCGGGTATATATCAGACAGTTAATGGGTCATGACATTGACGCTCTGTTAAATCCCTGGCCAGGGTCGTATGAGTTCGTTTAGAACGGACGTCATACACTTTAAGGAGGTCATAGTCAAATGGCACGATCATGGGGTTTGACAGATACCGTACCCTCGATCGTACCAGACTCATAGAAGGAGCGAGGGATTATATCGATGCGGTAACTGTGGACTTACAGGTACCAGACAGGCTGGTTTAAACCCGGCGTCCTCTAGGATCACGCGGATTTGCTTGACCCAACGTGATTGAAGGTTCGGAATGAATTAAACTATTATTCGGCTCTTGTAGAAGAGAATAATATGTTTGATTTACTTCTAATTGGGAATTAGAAGTTAATGGGCCTTAAACTAGAGTGACTATGGGCCTAGAGGATCACACACAATGGATTCTTGGGTGACGGATAATTATTATACAAATGTATGTATTATTTCTATTTAATTCCTTTTGGAAAGGAGTGTAAATGGGACTTAATACATATGTATAATAATGGAAAGGTCATATATACAATTTTGGTCCTTTGGAGGTCTTTAGAAAAGGGTCCAAATCCTATATATATGGCGCCTACGTGAGTTCATTTAAAAAAACTCTCGAACTCTTCCTGTAAGGTTTCGCACAGCACCAACGGGCGACGCAGTGGATAACAAAAATTTCATTTGCCCGATCCCGGTGTTATGGAAAGCTTAATCTGTGCTCTAATCGGTGTTTCTAATACCCTAATTACGGGTTGCGTGTTTCACCTTGCGCGGAACGACGCTGTCCGCTAAGCCCGATGCAGAGAAACCGAGCCGCACAGCTGTACGGCCTCTAGAGCAGATCCACACGGACCCTTACACAGCGACGGTACCTCCCCGGCACGACCTTCCCCGGCTCTATCACCTTCTGGAGAGAGAGAGAGCAAGAGGGAGAAAGGGGGAGGCTAATCCTCCTCTTAAGCTTATGTGCTTGCTTAAGCTTAAGAGGTTGGAAGAAGTGAAGGCTCGAATGAGCTTCACGTAGGTAGCTATATATAGAGTTTAGGTTTATTAGAAAAGGGTTCTAAAAGACCAAAACTGTATATATGTCCTATCTCATATTATACATATGTATTAAACTCCGTTTACACTCCTTTCCAAAAGGAATTAAAAGAAATAATACATACATTTGTATAATAATTATCCGTCACCAAGAATCCATTGTGTGTGATCCTCTAGGCCCACAGTCACTCTAGTTTAAGGCCAATTAACTTCTAATTCCTAATTAGAAGTAAATTAAACGTATTATTCGCTTCTACAAGAGCCGAATAATAGTTTAATTCATTCCGAACCTTCGATCACGTTGGGTCAAGCAAATCCGCGTGATCCTAGAGGACGCCGGGTTTAAACCAGCCTGTCTGGTACCTGTAAGTCCACAGTTACCACATCGATATAATCCTCGCTCCTTCTATGAGTCTGGTACGATCGAGGGTACGGTATCTGTCAAACCCCATGATCGTGCCATTTGACTATGACCTCCTTAAAGTGTATGACGTCCGTTCTAAACGAACTCACACGACCCTGGCCAGGGATTTAACGGAGCGTCAATGTCATGACCCATTAACTGTCTGATATATACCCGACAGTGAGCGATCCCTTCTTGACCATTGATGATCTTCACACGTATCCTGGAGTGGTTAATGACTCGGCAACTCATGACTTATGGTTAAAGTCACTTAGCTAAATAATTAAACATTCCAATCCTCGTGTAAGATCCGATCAATGTCTCAGGTCAAAGGACCAACGATGCTACTGTGACCGTTGGATCTTCAGTTGACATTAGGTATAATCAACCATCTGAAGATCCAATAGCGGATCAGTTCAGTGCACATCCTCCAAGGACATACACCTACACATATGTGTTGGTGCCCCGCACCAATGACCATGAGACTGGTCACTGACACATCATGTGTACTGGTTTAATAGGTAATCAAAGTCCCCGAGTGATTACCCTCCAACCAGGAACAGTTTAAGGTATGTGTTCATGTAAAGTAAGTCTCATGTTCGAGATCCAATCTCGAGCTGACTTTACAACCACATATCCTAGGGACAACGTAAAGTAACACAATCGCATATTTACGCTCAAACACCACTTTATTAATGAACAAGATCGTACAACTATTGGGCCTACCCGACCCGAAATTGACATGTAGCACACCAACACTAACAATCTCCCACTTGAACTACAGCCAATTGTCCACAACTTTGAGGCCCATCTTATCCCGATGACGCTCAAATACAGTCTGTGTCAAAGGCTTAGTCAGTGGATCTGCTATGTTGTCTTCTGACGGTACACGCTCTACCATCACATCTCCACGATCAACAATCTCCCGAATAAGGTGAAAGCGCCTGAGAATATGCTTTGACCTTTGGTGAGATCTCGGTTCCTTTGCCTGGGCGATGGCCCCATTATTATCACAAAATAATGGGATGGGAGCTGTTATCTCGGGAACTACGCCAAGTTCCAAGATGAATTTCTTCATCCAGACGGCTTCCTTAGCAGCTTCTGCTGCAGCAATATATTCTGCCTCCGTCGTCGAGTCTGCAGTCGTGTCTTGCTTGGAGCTTCTCCAACTGACTGCCCCTCCATTCAACATGAATACAAATCCAGACATGGATTTGCAGTCATCTGGATCTGACTGGAAACTAGAATCTGTGTAAGCTCTAAGCTGTAAGTCCTCTCCTCCATAAAGCAGAAAAAGATCCTTAGCCCTTCGCAGGTACTTAAGGATGCCCTTTACTGCCTTCCAATGCTCTTCGCCTGGATTTGCCTGATATCTACTGACAATGCTCGAAGCATTGGCAACATCAGGCCGTGTACATAGCATTGCATACATGATTGACCCTATCGCCGAAGCATAGGGTACCTTATTCATGTGTGCCACCTCCTCAGAAGTTTTAGGACTCATCCCCTTGGATAGGCAAATTCCATGTCTCATGGGAATGAGACCTCTCTTGGAATTTTCCATCCTAAACCTTTTGAGGATAGTATCTATGTACATGGATTGGGATAATCCTAGCATCCTTTTAGATCTATCTCGATAGATCCTTATGCCCAGCACATAGGATGCTTCTCCCAAATCATTCATGGAGAAAGTCTTGGACAACCAAGACTTAGTTGATGTCAACATCCCTACATCATTCCCAATGAGTAAGATGTCATCAACATAAAGGACCAAGAAGGTCACTGAGCTCCCACTGACCTTCTTGTAAACACAGGGTTTATCTTCATTCCGAATGAAGTTGAAAGATTTGACAGTCTCGTCAAATCTTAAGTTCCAGCTTCAAGATGCCTGCTTTAATCCATAAATGGACATTTGAAGTTTGCATACCTTATTAGGATGTGGCTTGGAGGTGAATCCCTCAGGCTGTACCATGTACACCTCTTCTGACAGGTTTCCATTAAGAAAAGCTGTCTTCACATCCATTTGCCAGATCTCATAATCCAAGTATGCAGCAATGGCAAGGAGGATTCTGATTGACTTAACCATGGCTACCGGCGAAAACGTCTCGTCATAGTCAATGCCTTGCCTTTGACGATATCCTTTCGCCACTAGTCTAGCCTTGTATGTGTCAATCTGTCCATCTGCACCGATTTTCCTTTTGAAAATCCATTTGCAGCCGATAGGGACCTTCCCTTCGGGTACATCAACCAAGTTCCAAACTTTGTTGGTGTACATGGACTGGATATCTGAATCCATTGCCTCTTGCCATTTCTCAGAGTCTACACTACGGATCGCCTCCTGGTACGACTGAGGATCATCATCCTCATCGATACATACCTTAGAGGACCCCTCTGAGACATGTCCAACATATCTCTCAGGTTCTCTCGGTAGTCTATCAGATCTCCGTAGTGTCAGTGTTTCACCTTGAATAGGATCAACCGATACAGTCTCATCTAATGAGTATGTGTCTATGGGTTGTGGTTCTTGGACCTCGTCCAATTCTATCTGGCTCCCACTATTTTTCTGGAGTAGGTATTCCCTTTCCAGAAATACAGCTCTCTTGGCCACTAAGACCCTTTGCTCAGAAGGGTGATAGAAATAATATCCAAACGTCTCCTTTGGATATCCCACAAACCTACACTTATCGGTTCTCGACTCAAGCTTATCACTCTCGTTCTTCTTTACATGAGCAGGACACCCCCAAATTTTAATGTGATTAAAATTTGGTTTCCTGCCCTTCCATATCTCATATGGTATAGAAGGAACTGATTTACTTGAGATCCTATTCAATAAATAAGCCGCAGTCTCTAACGCATAGCCCCAAAGAGACAAGGGTAGTCCTGACATAGACATCATGGATCGGACCATGTCTAACAAGGTCCTGTTTCTCCTTTCGGATACACCATTATGTTGTGGTGTATACGGTGGAGTCCACTGAGAAACTATTCCATAGTCTTTAAGATAAGAAGTGAATTCATGACTTAAGTATTCACCTCCTCGATCCGATCGAAGAGCCTTAATACTTTTACCAGTCTGTTTCTCTACTTCATTCTTGTATTCCTTAAACTTCTCAAAGGCTTGTGACTTATGTCTCATTAAATACACATAGCCATATCTAGAGAAGTCATCAATAAAAGAAATGAAATAGAGATAACCTCCTTTTGCTTCTATGGACATGGGTCCACACACATCCGAGTGTATGAGCTCGAGAAGGTCAACAGCCCTCTCACCATGTCCACCAAAGGGAGCCTTGGTCATTTTTCCCATGAGACACGACTCACAGGTATCAAATGGCTTATATTCGAACGAATTCAAATACCCATTTGAGTGTAAGTGAGATACTCTTTTCTCACCTACATGACCAAGTCTGCAATGCCATAGATATGCAGAATTCACTTCATCAGCATTGGAAATTTGCATAGCATTAGAACGTGTATCTAATACATAAAGACCATTGACTAATGAACCATTGGCTATATTCAAACCATTATTCATTATAGAGCACCTAGTGCTATTAAAAGCCAATGTGTATCCAATGTTATACAAGCCAGAGATTGAAATAATGTTCTTAATAATATTAGGAACATAATAACAGTCATTCAGCTCCAGAATGACTCCTGAAGGTAAACTGAGGCGTGCAATCCCGACAGCTTTGGCAGCAACTAAAGCTCCATTGCCCATCCTCAGTTCAATCTCCTATTTGCCCAATCGCCTTCTATTTGCCAGCACCTGCACAGAATTGCAGATATGAGATGCACATCCAGTATCCAATACCCATGATGTGGATTCCATATATGACAAATTAAGGTCTATGACAAAAATACCTTCATTTAGAATTGCCTTGCAATTCCTTTTCCAATGCCCAGTTTCCCCGCATCGAAAATATTTGTCTTCCTTTTCATTCTTCTTGCCCTTCCCTTTGTCAACTTTGGCGAGTTGCTTACCCGTGGCCTTTTTCTTTCCCTTCCCTTTGTTACTCGTGGTGGATATTTGAGAGGCCTTCCTTTTCTTGTTGGCCCGGCCAATAACCATTACAGACGAAGATGGTTTATCTTTCTGCATGGTTCCTTCAGCACTCTTTAACATATTGAGCAGCTCTGGGAGAGTTGCTTCAATCCTGTTCATGTTAAAGTTCATGATGAAGGAAGAAAAGGAATCGGGCAATGACTGGAGTATAAGATCAATGCATAGTTCAAGATCCAACTTGAACCCCAATGCATTGAGTCTTTCAATCCACTCCATCATTTTCAGTACATGGGCCTGCACTGATGAACCCTCAGACATCCGTGTCCTGAAAAGTCTTTTTGAGATGTCATACCTCTCAATCCTACCCTGCTCCCCGAAGAGCTGGCGTAGATTGAGAAGTATACTTCTACAATCAGTCTTTTCAAATTGCCTCTGTAGCTCGGGAGCCATAGAGGCCAACATGTAACATTGGGCAAGGGATGAGTCCTCAGACCACTTGGCATAAGCCAGTAACTCGCCCTCGTCGGCATCAGGAGCTGGCTCAGAGTGAACCGTGTCCAACACGTACGTAATCTTTTCGACGGTAAGGACTATGCGTAGATTACGCAGCCAATCCGAGTAGTTCGGTCCAGTTAATCTATTTGCATCCAAGATGCCGCGGAGAGGGTTGGACGACGACATTGTAATCTGGATAAGAAATAAAAGACAACTTAGCATGTGTTCAAATTCTAACTTAGATGTGGTTTTCTATCTTAGTTAGTCCCACTATTTTTCGATCGAACTATATAACCCTCAGTATATAGAACGGGAGATCAACGAGATCAACCTAGTGGGTCGGAATCCCAACGAGACTGATGTACGACCTTGTGGAAAGCACAACAAGCCATACACCATCTCAAGGGCAGTCAACAAGCACTTGCATCTAATGCAATATCCGATATTCGGCCCCCGAGAAATCATCCCCTTGTGGAAAGCACAACAAAGGATATTCTTGGTTAGATCTAACCATCATTACTTCATAGCAATGAGTTCATGACCCGACCCTTGTGGAAAGCACAACAAGGCCGAGTTCAATTTCTCACCCCATTGAGGCCGAGCCTTGGAGTTTAATCCCGCCCCCAAACTCATGGACCTTGTGGAAAGCACAACAAATCTATGAAATGAAGACGTTCATTCACTCCATAATGATGGAGGGCCACGACGACTCCTAGAGCCACGCTTACCAGATCTAAAATTTAAACGCGAGGGAATTTAATTTTATCTTGATCTCACCCTAGGTGGTAATATAAATATATCCAATATATTTACCGTACCTAGTAGTTTGCACAAAATAAATGCATCCAATGCAAAAATAAACGCAAGTGATCATGGACTTTAACCCTAATGTAACTAAGACATCCGGCCCGCTTCCGAAGCAGCTGGATCGTCCTCGTCGGGTGTGCTCCACGCTTTCAGACTCCGACGCCGCATTAATTACAACTTTTACACGGCACGCAGGCCGGAAAAATTAATTTACATGTGACTCAAATTCCAGCAGCCCTTAGGGCGAGTACAACAATGGAGGAAGATAGAAGTACATTGGAAATTTAACAGAGAGAGAAAGGAGGTTCGCAGACCCCAATTAATTACATTAATCCAAATCCATGATCACTTGCCAACCCATTCAAATAAAATCAATCAAGGGTTATTTTCTGAAAATAATCCTTACTTTTGAATTTAAAATGGGATGTGCAAACAAAAACATGCTACCTTTGTTTAATTTTAAAAATCAAAGCATGATTAACTAAAATTAAACACACAAGCAGGCCAATACAAGATAATTAAAGTAGAGCACGTAAAGAACCATCATTTTCTACAGGGGCATCTAATTGAGATAATTAATTAAATTTAAATTTAAATTTAATTATCTAATAATCAAATTTAAATTCAAAATTTAAACATGCCAATAATTTTAAATTTAAATACAAACTAATTATCCAATATTTTTTGTTTGAAAATAAATTTAAAATAATGTAATTATCCTCAATTAGTAATTTTCTAAAATTCAAAATTTGAATTTAACAATTATCTAATAATTAAAAATTCTAATAATTGAATTTTTCACATTTAATTTCAATAAAATTTAAAATTTGAATTTTCTAATTATCTAATAACTAAAAATTCAAAAACTTAAATTTTACTGAAGTAACTTCAATTATTACCATTTTATCTCAAGATAAAAAGTAATTATCTCACCTTGGTAAATTCAAATCGGTTAAATAAAATTTATCATTCGACATTTACTATTGAGATAATACTATTTAACTTATGAAATAAAATTCTATTTAATTTACTGAGCATTTTAATATATATATCTAATATATATATTATCAATACTGCATTAAATTAAATTAAAAATTAAAGTAAATTTTTTTTTTAAAAAAAATAACCGTCGGCAGCCATGGGCGCGGCCGCCCACGCGGGAGGCGTGGGCGGTCGCGCCCACGCCCGCGCCCGCCACGCGGGGTGCCGCGTGCGCCGCCCACGCGGCGCACGCGACGGGCGCACTGCGCCCAGGGCGCAGTGCACCCACTCTGGGACTAACAAATTTTTTTTTTTTAAATTTTTTTTTTTAAAAAAAATTTGCTCTCCTGATGCCCAGCATCCAGGAAAAAAAGAAATGCCCAGCACTCCTGTCTTCAAATAATAATTGAAGATTTAAGAATGCCCCAAAACACGGTTCTTAACGGCGATAAAAATACCGACCAGAGCGCGAACCTGGCTCTGATACCACTGTAAGGTTTCGCACAGCACCAACGGACGACGCAGCGGATAACAAAAATTTCATTTGCCCGATCCCGGTGTTATAGAAAGCTTAATCTGTGCTCTAATCGGTGTTTCTAATACCCTAATTACGGGTTGCGTGTTTCACCTTGCGCGGAACGACGCTGTCCGCTAAGCCCGATGCAGAGAAACCGAGCCGCACAGCTGTACGGCCTCTAGAGCAGATCCACACGGACCCTTGCGCAGCGACGGTACCTCCCCGGCACGACCTTCCCCGACTCTATCACCTTCTGGAGAGAGAGAGAGCAAGAGGGAGAAAGGGGGAGGCTAATCCTCCTCTTAAGCTTATGTGCTTGCTTAAGCTTAAGAGGTTGGAAGAAGTGAAGGCTCGAATGAGCTTCACGTAGGTAGCTATATATAGAGTTTAGGTTTATTAGAAAAGGGTTCTAAAAGACCAAAACTATATATATGTCCTATCTCATATTATACATATGTATTAAACTCCGTTTACACTCCTTTCCAAAAGGAATTAAAAGGAAATAATACATACATTTGTATAATAATTATCCGTCACCCAAGAATCCATTGTGTGTGATCCTCTAGGCCCACAGTCACTCTAGTTTAAGGACAATTAACTTCTAATTCTTAATTAGAAGTAAATTAAACGTATTATTCGCTTCTACAAGAGCCGAATAATAGTTTAATTCATTCCGAACCTTCGATCACGTTGGGTCAAGTAAATCCGCGTGATCCTAGAGGACGCCGGGTTTAAACCAGCCTGTCTGGTACCTTTAAGTCCACAGTTACCACATCGATATAATCACTCGCTCCTTCTATGAGTCTGGTACGATCGAGGGTACGGTATCTGTCAAACCCCATGATCGTGCCATTTGACTATGACCTCCTTAAAGTGTATGACGTCCGTTCTAAACGAACTCACACGACCCTGGCCAGGGATTTAACGGAGCGTCAATGTCATGACTCATTAACTGTCTGATATATATCCGACAGTGAGCGATCCCTTATTGACCATTGATGATCTTCACACGTATCCTGAAGTGGTTAATGACTCGGCAACTCATGACTTATGGTTAAAGTCACTTAGCTAAATAATTAAACAATTCCAATCCTCGTGTAAGATCCGATCAATGTCTCAGGTCAAAGGCCCAACGCATCATGTAATATCAGAGTTCTCATGAGGATCACATCTAGTTTCCATGATCAACCTGGGCCAATAAAATAGGGTTAAGCTCCTTAACAATACAACCTTCTTTTGATTTTTTTTAATTTTTCCTTTTTGCCAAGGGAATAAGAGGACGACTTTTTCTCTGTCTGGTCATCCGCAATATTGAAATGGGAGAGGATGACTCCCCTGCAACCTGAAACTTTTTCCTCATTTTCAACCAGTCCGTATAATTGTGGGTTTGTCACCAGCTAAGCCTGACCATTTCCATTCTACTTTGATCAGTTAAATGATGTTTTGAGGTTTCTAATAATTCCAGAACGAGCTTTTATAAATTGGTAAAGCTTTTGTATGATTGCACATTCTTACCAATTTTGATATTGTTGTGCTTCAATGGAAACCCTATGCACGGGAGTTACATGTTAGTTTGGGAAAAGCGATATCACAAGTTGCAGCACCAAGCACCATGCCCTCATGTAGGCTTGAGTCTTACAAACAATCTTGATGGGTTTCCCCAGAGCAAGGAAATGAATATTACTTGGGGAATCACGGTAAGTCAAAACTAGTGCAGTTATGCCTATTTTATCAGTATGAAAACTAGATTTTTTTTTCTGGTCCAGTTAAACAGTTTGAACACAAATATGAGATAAAATAATATACAATCATTTAGCTGATTTTTTCTCTTTTTCTATTTGATTCTTGTGCAGTCATCAACATACAAACATCTCTACAGATTCTCTGCCCCTGTACCAGGACATATATTCTCCATATGTATCCATTGCTTTTACACTTGCCTATGTACAAGCTATAGGAGAAAGGACTTTCCATCTACAGGATTCTATCCCACAAACTCTTCGTATTGAGATATATACACACATGTTACATTTGCCAGGAATCACATTCACTGGCTATTCTAGAGGAAATTGTGCATCACACCGGTCAGAAGAGACAATGCAATGTTATTTCTCCTTGCAGTGGTCGCACTCTTCCTGTAACAAAAGGGGATATCTATTCGTGTCAGTTAAAGCACAGGGAGAGAGAAAAATTATTTCCAAGCTAAGAAGGACTGAAAACTATTTTCCAGACTGAACCTACAATAATGAGCTTTTCTCAACTTTAACTGAAATTAGTTAAGGATTTCAAGATTTACCAAGTGACGATGTTCAAGCCTATGTCGACAAGGATACCTATGAGGGGCCACTCTAGCGATATATGCAAGTCTCGAAAGCGATTCTTGTGTATGATTGTATATGCTGCAGCTCAAAATAAAAAGAAAAGCACAAATCCAATATTGTTACAGAAGTGAAAGCATCTGTGTAATTAACATAATGGAAGTTCAGCAAAAAGAAGCAGCATTGTCCTTCTTTGAGAAAAAGAAGTATAGAGCTATGATGTATGGGCGGAACGGAATATGACTCAATGCACTAAGGGTGATCATATATTTCCAAATTTTATGATTCTCAAGTTTGACAATTTTAGGAAAAGCTACCCATTACCCTAACTTGATGATGAGCAATGGGGTAGACCAAATTCAGGCCATCATCCAGGGTAGAGGCAGCATTGGCATTCCTTTATACGATGGGAGGATACCAAAGTTTTGTATATACTCAGCAACAAAAGATATGGGATCGAGACAACCCTTCTTTTCAGAAGCATATGTGGCAGCATGGTGATTTAGGACTATTAGAATAATCCCGTATTGAAAATTGGGTAAAATAAAATATGTTTATAATAGTGGAGCTCTTCACTCAACACCTTAAGATTTTGAGTTAGATGAATCTAATAGGGCATCAGAGCCCATGGTTATGATATGGGCCATGCCCCACGTTTGTGATAGTCCACGTGACATAGCCAACAATCGGTTTGCACGTGAGGGGGTGTATTAGAATAGTCCCATATTGAAAATAAAATAAAATATGTTTAAAATAGTGGATCCTCTCCACTCAACACCTTAAGGTTTTAAATTAGATGGCCCAATCAAATAAAATCTAATAAGGACAATGCATCATATTATAAATGATGCAAGTAAACAAATACATTCATACCTCAGTCTATGCCTGTTGCAGGTCATGAAGAAAGCAGATAGACCATTTATAATGCTTCTTAGAGCTCTGAAAACCTGCCAAGATCACAGTTTCATTAGCTCATTGGTGATGAGAAGCTTGGCTATTAGCTTTGCAAGTTATGCTAGCACCTGGGAGAATAGATCATTCCAAAGCCCTTTCCAAACTGAGATCTCATGGTACTCTTGGATTCCCTTCGAAACAGAAGTAACTTTCAAAATACCACTGAGTGACTCCCAAACATCTTCAAGGAAAACATATAAGCTGGGCATCATTGAGGCTGCATGCTTTACCAGCATGCCTGCCAACTGGATGGGAACAAGTAGCGACTCCCATAAGGAGCACAACATTGAATGGATTGACATTGCTGGACAAGTGGATTAAATAAAAAGAATAACAATGAGAAATAATCATAGGAAGGTGAGGTAAAACATGGGGTGTCTGCAGTCAGGAATCTTACCTATATCACAAATATAGGAGTAGATATGTTCAAAGGGCCAAAATAAAACATCGACCAAGTCAAGAAATGGATTATAAAGAGACTCAATTACATCCAACACTGTTGCAGAAAGCACCTCTCCTGTTTCCGCACAGATGTTCCAAAAAGGGGAAATAAACTCTACAACTTCTGCAAGTGGCTCGGCAAATGGTCTTGCCATCACTGCTAACATTGGTTTAGTTGCACGAGCCATCATAAAAAACCACTTAATGGCCTTTTCAAAATTTTGAAGGAAAAGCATTGTTCCGAGGTATCGAATCCTTGACAGCATATCGCGTGCTTCTATCCACTCGAAGAAAGGACCACAGATGCGAGCAACAGTTGCTTTCAGAAGGGGAACATTCTTGTACAAGTCATAGAACCCAATGATGAATGTGACCAAAGAGATTAATATGTATAGACTTCTTGCCAAAGGCCGCATCCAGGGCCGATACAAGTGGGAGAATATCGGATAGGACTGGGAAAAGATTACCCAAGATGGAAGACCTGATTCGAGCAACCTCAGAAGCCTCAGGTCAGACATGATTATCTGCCTCAGTGTGAAAGGAAGAACGGCATCACTGAACCTCAACAAGACAAATGTGTATGTATAGAGAACGGGAATGGTATCAGATGCTTCCATGTCAACATCACCTTTTGGCATGGAGGAGTGGTCTGCAGGTTCTCCATCTTCCCTGTTAGCTGATATATTATCTGCATGCAGACCATTTACTTCAAAAGGAGAGTCCTCTGCGTCGTAAAATGTATCTTTTGACGGGCCGTCTGAACGAGATCGAATGGAGGAGAAAATTTCCCGGGATGGACAGCAAGGAATCCAATTATTGACATCTAGATCAGACAACATGTTTAGATTATGCTTTAGCGTAAGCATTTCAGGTTGTGTTCCTGAGAACCATGATGATATACATCTTGATGCCTGGTCTGGGCCATGGAATTCCCATTTTTTCATGAATTTCACTTCCAGAGCCAAAGACGTGTCTGTCTGCAAACAACAGAGGAATACTCTATAAAAGATGCATGGATTAGGGACAGAAATATATATATATATATATATATATATATATGAAGCCCAAATGATATACCTGAAGCTCGTTAAAGTAGTTGATCCCATTTACGTCTTTCCATGCCACTTCAAATATAAGAAGACCATGAAGTGCTTTAGTCAGATCCATAACTGAAAGCAGATATTTCTTCTTCGACTTTGCCGCATCAATGACAGCATACCATCGCTGGAATTTCTTAGGAACTCCAACGCTGGATATTGAAGAGCCAACATGCTCATTGTACTTTGTCTGGTCTGCGTTCTTGAGCAACTCCCTGGTGTTTATAAATGGGGACATTCTGTACTGCAGATGAAATTCACATGGGAGTTAGTAGGCAGGTGCCAGATCTGGTAAGTTAGATGTTTAATGTAGAAAGGATGATCCTAATCGACCTTGGTGACCATGAGCTGCCACAATTTTGCCGACCTCGAATGCTTCTTTAGCGACCATGGCCGGTTGTCAACCAAAACGAGAAGCCTTTTACTTGAAGGGGCGAAGTACAAGAAAGACCATGAAAGATAGCATTGAATATCTCTGCAAGTGGCAGTGGAAAAATATATAAAGTTTCTCCATGCAAAATTCTGGTATAAATGAACAAAATATTAACGTTTGAGTGCACTGTGGATAAATGCATTCAAAATTTTCAAGGAATGAGTTCACAAGCTTGCATAGTTAGATTACATGTGTGTATATATGCCAATAAAAGCTGAAAGGAAAAATGTGCACACAAAAATTTGCTTGGACACCATAAATTGGACTTTTCTGAACCTAGAAGCAACAAAGTTGGACGTTGAGTAAAACAGGGGCATTTATGCTTTTGAACAATCTGCATCCATTAGATACTCATGAAATTTATGTGTGCCATGCTTTTGATCTCTTCATGTCAGTCACCGCCACCGTGCAAATAACCAGCAGTTTACAGGCATCAAGAGTGTAACAGAACTGAACTAGAAAGCATGCTGAAATCAGTGTTTTAAGTTGATATGATAACCATGATGGATGTATTTATTCTGAAATGCATCAAAACTTGGGGGTTAAATCCCAAAATATAAGGAGAGATCTGCTTCTGAGTCATGTTCAAAGCTGCACTGCATAGAGATGTTCATAAAGATAAAAATCATCAGAGAAGCAGTTAGAGATGGGCTCACCCCATTTGTAAACCTGTTAAAGGGTAGACTTCAGGTGAAGGCTCCATTTGGCAAGTACAATCTCCTCAAACCCTGAATCCTCCTTCAGCCTTTCTGATGACCTCTCGGATCATCCATCAAGAAAAGGAGACATCTGCTGGAAGGAATGAAAAGAAAACCTGGAAAGCAAATGTTGGGGATCTCAGGAGCCTAATTGTTCATCGAAGTGCTTAAAAGGAGAAGAGAAACCAGAAGATACAGAAAATCCTCGGCGGCAATCAGAGTTCCCAGGAGAAATAAAAATGTGTCATCTACCCATCGCAGCTGCAGCCCTACTATAGTCAAAATTCTTCCATCAGAAAAATCAGGACACGCAAGGATAAAACTCTCGGGCTTCCATTTCCGAGTAAACGGACCAAGAACATATCAGCGGGATTTTCACAGGGCAAGGAACAAGATAGCGCTAGAAGGAAGAAGAAATAGAAACCCATCAAGAGAACCCAAAAAGGACTCCGAACAAAAAGTTAGGACAACCATTATCTTTACGACAGAGCGGGAAAAAAGAAGAAAGCAGCAGCAATAGAACCCAATTCTTAGGAGGGCCCCTTCACGAGGTTCTCCAAAACTTCACACACGCGAGAAAGAGAGAGAGAGAGAGAGAGAGAGAGAGAGAGCGGTATCTTTTGACAAACGAGCTTATTTCAAACCCCAGAAGCCGTCTCCGGCAAGCCCAGAGCTCCGGTGGGAGGGGAGAAGGAGAGGTCGGCGCACGCAGGGGGCCGGCCGACGCAGGGGGGAGGTGGGAGGGAGAGGTCGGCGGGCGGACGCAGGGGAAAGGGGGGAGGCAGCCGCCGCACGCAGGGGGCCGGCGGAAGCAGGGGGGAGGGGGGAGGGAGAGGCCGGCGGGCGGACGCAGGGGGAAAGGGGGAGGCAGCGAGAAGGGGGGAGGGATAGGCCGGCGCACGCAGGGGGCCGGCGGACGCAAGGGGAAGCGGGGAGGGAGAGGCCGGCGGGCGGACGCAGGGGGAAGGGGGGAGGGATGGGCCGGCGCGCGGGGGGGGGGGGGGAAGGGGGGAGGGAGAGGAAGGGAGAATACGTGCGAGAAGCAAGCAGCAGGAATAGAACCCAATTCTTAGGTGGGTCCCACCCCTTTATATTTACGATAAAGCGGGAAAAAAGAAGAATACAGCAGGAATAGAACCCAATTCTGAGGTGGGTCCCTTCACCAGCTTTCTCCAAAACTCCAGGAATAGAACCCGCAGCTCCTCGGCGATCCGGGCCGCCAATTCGCGGGCGTGGACTGGAATTAGCATGTTCTCCTCCCTCGTGCCTTCTGCTTCTCGTCGTCCTACTTTTTCATTTCCTTTTTTATTATTATTTAAAATGTCGTTATTACCGACCTCTTGCCGCCCTTCACAGGGCGAAGCCGGCCGTACCGTCCGATGGCGATCCGACGGTAGAGGACTCCTGAATCGTCGTGGCCGTTACGTCATGGGGCACGCTGCAAAGAGCCGTTTTAAAAAAAAAAAGGACAACTCAGACCTCGGGGGTTCGGCCGGGGAATCCGCGCCCGTCCACCGTCGGTACTGTTCTATTTTTAAGCGGTCGTAACTCGTGCATGGATAGGATATTGTAATGGTACGGTCGGGATACTTTTTTTGGTTGGGTAATCTGGAGTCTGGTGCAATAGCGACGACTACATCCGTCGTTAAAATGCAATAGCGACGACTGAGATGCTTAATAGCGACGGTCTAATGTTTAAATGATAAGTTAATAAACATGTAAAAAATAAAAAAAGTATCAAAATATATGAATTATGAAAAAAAATATGGAGACATGTTCTATGTGATGTGATAATAATATACAATAATTATTTTATGGATTAATGTAGACAAGGCTTCCTATATAGTCATATAGGTAATATTTTATTTCTTCCTAATACTACTTTCTTTGAATGCAGCGTTTCGGATACAGATGTTCTATATATCTTGTTTTACTTTATGCTCTCTAAAATTTTAATTTTGTTAGAGAATATATCATTCTAATGATTATATAATAAAATAATATTAATATTTTATTTTTATGACACTTAATATAATTATTATTATAATGTGAGACTTAACAATTGATAAGAACTAAAATGTAAGGATAGATAAATAATAATATGAAAAAAATAAGCAAGACGATCGTCGAGGAAGACAAAGGAGAAGTTGCTTTTGGGGGCGGTGTAAAAAACTCCACGAGAGGATCACGACATACATGCAACTGAAGATGCACTATATCTATAATTAATTAACGGAGGTGGATGTCCTACACCTACTCTCAAGTCTCAACAATAAGAAAGAACTTAGACTCGTACCTTGTAATGGATGATAAACAGTGTTACAAGATATAAAGTACTAATTAACACCTAATATAGATAGGTATAATATACACAATTAGTAATACTTAAATAGGTATATAACATAAATAATTATATTTATTGTAAATAATTCAATTATATAAGAAGATAAATAATGAACATACATAATTAATATTAGTAATAACATAATATATTGCATATAGTAAAAATAATAAATATAATCTATAGTTGTTATAATATACCAATAAGTCATAAATTAGAACATTATATGATAATAAAAGTTATGTTAACTTGTACAAATATAGTGGTACAAAATATATATAGTATAGATAAATAGATAATACGATATTTATAATTTATTGATTTTATTTAATATAACAAATATATTATATCTAATGGTTAATAAGTCGTAAATAATATTGTATAACTAAAAAGGTTAATAATACTTATAGCAAGATAACTAATTAATATACATAATTTATATTAATTATAGTATTGTAATAAATATAATACGTTCAATAATTAATAAGTCATAAATTATATTAATAAGATATAAACAATAGTATAATCCTTAAAATAATAATAATATACATAACTAATATTAATTATATCACATTATATTACATCTAGTAAAAATAATAAGTATAATATATATAGTTGCTATAATATATCTAATAAGTCGTACATTGGAACATTATATAATAATAAAAGTTATGTTAACTTGTACAAGTGTAGTGGTAAAAATACATATAATATAGATAATAAGATATTTATAATTTATTGATTTTATTTATTATAACAAATATAATATATCTAACGGTTAATAAGCCATAAATAATATTATATAACTAAAAAGGTTAATATTGCCAACGGGATAAATCCTTTAAAATGAACGTCTTTCTGTCCCTAAGCCTTAACTAGTATCAGAGCCTAGGTGAGAGTATCCAAGGGCGTTAAGTTGTACTGGGTACTATTTCATACTCTTTCTTTTATAACGAGAAATCTAACAGAGTGGTACGGAGATACTGTTTCATACTTACACTCCACTTCGTGAGTACCTTCATGCTTCAATCTCTTGTAATGGCTTCTTTCAGTTCTCTCTTTGATGTTCTTGTAGCCTATGGGATCGAGCATCCTATAGCTCCTGAATATCGTAATTTTAATTCACTCGCTCCCCTTATTCATAATGGCTATGGATTTGAGCAACACTTCGTTATAGTATGGGATCACTGTGATACCTATACTCCAAGGAATTTAAATGTCTACTATGAGAATCGTGGTGGAAAGACTTCCCGTCTCTTCCATGAGACTCTTGATGAAATAGTTCTTGTTATGCCAACCTACTTGCCTATAGTCCCAAGGTTTAGGCACGACATCCAGTACACACACAGAATGGCATACCATTGCTTTTCCGATTAAAGAAATATGTAATTGGGAAGGGATGCTCATGAGTGCCGACCCTCTTAATCGTCGTTATTTTGCGCTCTCGCATATAGTGCCTTACGAGAATACATATTATATGGATATTTTGAAAGAAGAAAGTGTTCAAAAGTCAATGGCACCCCTATCAGAGTTTGAAACTCTTCTCAAAGCTTCAGCGGAACCAAAGCCAATGCATATCGAGAAAGACGTTCATTTTAACTTCTCTCGCTGGGCTCCTCCTCCTCTGAAGGAACCCCAAGTATTGCGACCAGTCGCTCAAAGGGCCAAATACAGCTCTTTTGTCTGCAAAGAACACCCTCTGAGTTTCTTTAAGATACAATATTACCCTTTGATATACAACAATTGTCACTTGGCTAGAGGACCTATTTTCACTCCACAGCTGACCGCTGATATATTTCTGCAAGTCAAAGGACTGAAAGGAGATAAAAAATTTCATGTGTATGCTTTTGATCATCCCAAGAATCTCCCCGCAGATATATTTGTCGTCATCTATGATGAAGAGCCCGTCACTGAGTCTCAATTCCAGGATGAGGTCAACAGAATCAATGAATTATTCGATGCAGCTCTGGTTGCACCCAACCCCGTTGGTGCAGTGGTCTATTTAACTCCAACCAAAACTCCTACTATTGTGGAATTAGATCAGGATGGTAAGGGGGTTACGAATTTGTCTAGAATCTGCATGCTTCAATCTCATTATTCTTCAGTTGACCCCTCTGAAATTCCTTTATCTACTATATATTCTCATATGCTAACTCAAGAATCCCAAATCACGGAACAAGGATACATCTCTTTTCCTGATATTCATAAAACTAAGTTGTATAACTTCCCTCAATTTCAGGCCCGACTATTAAGAAGTATAAAACAGGTTGAGGTGAATGTGGAAGTCCAAGGGACTGGCATACGACCAGTTTTCCTGCCATTCTTCTCTTCCGATGATATTAAAGTTTGGAAAGATAAACATGCTAAGTTTGTGGATGTTGGTCAAATTGACATCCTTGGACACCCGCACTTTTCATATAATCTAAATGCTCCTTATCTAGTTACACTACTAGATGTAAGACATTTAGACTGGCAAAGGGCGATTTTATTTTGATTTTCTGGTACCTTAGATAAAGATGGTTTGTGTGTAAGCAGAACAAACTTTACAATTGCCCTAGATGATCCTCATCTCTCACAGGCTTTTGTAGTTTGTGTTCAAATTAAAGATGTCAAAATGTTACCTCACTCGGTATATACAACTATCGCTTCTCGTTGTATCTTTCACTTAATTAATTCCGTTGTCTCACATTTTCATCATCCGTATGGATTACAATTACCAACAATCCTAAATAAAAATATAGCCCATGTAACTCCTTCTCTGCAAATTGAAGGTTTTGTGCAAGGGTTCCCAGCCATTGAACGGTTTATTGCCAATTCCGACTTTTCTGAGAAAAAACAAAAAAAACGGTGGATGTCTAGATTTCTTGAGCCTCACTCTCTCCGATATTCTACTCTCCAACTCTTGCCTAACTCTCCCTCCACCTCCTCTTCCGTGTCTGAACTTCCTCCTATTCGTCCAGTCCTTCATGACCCCCTTGTCTTCTATGTCACAAACTCACCCAATCGAGATGCATCAACAATTCACATGATAAATACTACCTCTGGATCCTCACCTCCTGCGTCCATCTACATTTTCTCCGACGTAGTTTGATTGGCCCCCTAAAATGGCCTACAAGACAACTACGCCTGAACAATTACAAAAGGAAAAAATTGAGTTAAGAGCTGATACAAGCTACTTACTTCTACACAGTGCCGACAGTGGGCAAATGCAAAAGGACGAAGTAAGACAGTTAAATTACATTACTCGTTGGAATACCTTTGCTGAAAAGCATTTTACAAAGATAGAACTATAGCTAGAGGAGATCCAAAAGAATTTAGATTTATTAGCCACGGAGATTAAGGATCTAAAGATCCGTGGAAACAGGGCAATAGGTAACATTCTGCAAACCCATGAACCTCATGTTAACCTCCTAAAACAGCGAGCTATTGATTTTCCAACATTTAAGGCAGTGGAATTTGCTAAAGCTATAGTCTTGCCCAAATATCCTAGTAAGTTGACACTGAAAATGATGAGGTCCAAGGTCCTAAAGCCAAAATATAATTCTGGAAACAGATTCTCAGATCATGTTATCGTAATGGGCATTGATATTCCCATTTTATCTTTGGATTCAGCACCAGTAATAGATATTGAAGACATCATTCGTATATGGGTACAAAAAACCTATATAGCTCAACAAACAAGTAAAATCTCAAACCAACAGCTATTTGACGTATTACCATTTGCCTTAACCGGCAAAGTCAAACATTGGTGGGGATATCTTCTTGATGAGGCTAAAGCATAAATTATCGAACAAGGAGTCCAACAGTTGGGAAATCTATTACTTATAGAATTTTATCCCACTCGGGCTCATCAAGCTTCTACCGATATTTTTATGCTTGCCCGCCGAAAACTCCAAAATTTAGATGATTTTGAAGAATATGTATAAAGTTATATCAAAAAAGTATATGGTCTGGGACAACATTATTCTTCCACCGTGAAGGCTTAGTTTTTGACTTCTCTACCAGACTCGATTAGTAATCTGGTTCTCAATGAGTTAAATACTACGAATGTTCTATTAGACGGTTTATTATTCATTGATATTATTCAGTACGTCCGTCAATAAATAAAGAAACTCTGTTACAATATGAAGGCCCAGAAAACTTGGCCTCATATTTCCCAAAAGGCATGTTCTCAGATCGAAGGGGCAGAACATTTTAATGTGCCTAAAGCTAGCTATAATCGGAGATATAGCAAAAGGCGATTCTTCCCTAAGTCTAGATTTGTCAGAACAAAAAATTCGGAACGGCCTTTTCGGCCATACAAGTTTTTTAGAAAAAGGCAAACAACCATAAGGGCGGCTACTAAAGCTGATGAATATTTTGCCTTTAAAAGATAGGGTCAGTTTGCCAAAAACTGTCCTAACAAAGCGCCACACCATATCAAGGCAATATTTGACATACAGGAAATGGATTCTGATTGGGAACCGATGGAAACTTCCGAACAATATGACACCGCAGTCCAAGAGTGTCCACCCCGTACTCTATACCGTCGAGGTATTATCCGCTTTGGCCTACCGGCCTCACGGTTTTGTCATTTTCTGATAGTGATCGGCTCCAGAATGGGGGATTTCCCGGGAGGTCACCCATCCCAATACTACTCCTTATTAAGCACGCTTAATTTCGGAGTACTTTTCAAGAACTGAGCCGATATTTCAAAAGACATCTCGATGATATAGAGTGCAACTTAACTATATTTGAGGGTGTTACAATCTACCCCTCTTATATAGGCGATGTCCTCATCGCTTTGCACATATAGCACGCAATCAAACCCCCATGCAGGTAGGACTCTAGAGGTGGCCCCTACAGGCTCAAGAGGTGGCTCCCACTATATAGCACTTTGTCCCATTGCGGGTTCAAGAGGTGGCTCCCATAGCGTAACACTTTGATAGTGATCGGCTCCAGAATGGGAGACTTCCTGGGAGGTCACCCATCCCAATACTACTCCCCATTAAGCACGCTTAATTTCGAAGTTCTTTTCAAGAACTGAGCCGATACTTCAAAAGATGTCTCGATGATATATAGTACAACTTAGCTATATTTGAGGGTGTTACAAAGAGCAAGTTCAATTATATACTTTACAAGCAAAGTCTTCTTTAGACTCCTCTTCCCAATGTGAGCCTTATCAAATACAAATGATTAACTATGGACATGTTTTATATAGTACCAAAGATAAAGATGAAAATCACGAGGAGCCATCATCTGCTGCTCAAGATCGGCCATCCACTTCAAAACAATACTATAGTTCAGCAGAGGAAGCATATTCTTTGGTATCTCTTTCTTCTTTAGCAGAAAGCGAAGAAAATTTTATAAATCCATTTTATGAAACAGCAACTCTATCAAAGCCATTGCCTGCACTATCAAAATTGCCTGCACTACCAAGTGACTATAAAAAG
>JAHNEJ010001635.1:0-106391 GCA_022559845.1 Amorphophallus konjac
TGAGGAGACCTCCTATTTTTCTTCCGAGTGCGTCCCGACCCAGGGGCCGCTCTTCCAAGACTCCTTGGTAAATCTTTTCTCCCCCTCCGGTGAGGGGCCCTCCTCTGTATTGCCTCCTGTATCCACTTTTTCACCTCCTTCTTTCCTTTCTAATCATGCTAGTTGTTCTTCCTCCTCTGTTTCCTCTTCTTCTAGAAATCATGGGGTAGGTTCACACAAGAAGGCCAAGGGTAAGCAGATTCCTCGCAGATTTTTGTTGGAATTGGCCGTTAGATGCCAAGCTTGTTTAGCTCTCCCTGAGTTTGTGGAAGATCCGATTATCCTGCCAGAATTAGAAATTGAAGATTTTGTTGTTTCTTATGAGGGTTTGGGCGTTTATGAAATCATGAATGATGAAGACCCTATTGAAGAAGGGGATGAGAGTTATGAAGAATATGAGGACGAGGCTGATGCTTTTGCTAGTGGTATCAGACGATTTGACGAACCATCAGCCTCTGTAGAAGAACCGACCAAAGAAATCAACTTGGGTACCGAGGAAGACCCTAGGATTGTCCTCATAAGCAAAAATTTGCCGCCTTCCGAAGAGAAGGCGCTCATCTTAGTTCTTCAAGAATACAAGGACACGTTCGCATGGAGCTATGAAGATATGCCTGGATTAGACCCTGCGCTCGTTGAACACCGTCTTACACTTAAGCCAGGATCTGTCCCGGTAAAACAACGGTTGAGGCGTTTCCACCCTAGCATGGCTTTGAAAATGAAAGAAGAGGTCGATAAACTCCATAAGGCTAGATTCGTTAGAGTCGTCCTTTATCCCAATTGGGTGGCTAACATTGTCCCGGTCATGAAGAAAGATGGAAAAGTTCGGATTTGCATAGATTTCCGGGACCTCAACCGGGCGTGTCCTAAAGATGACTTCCCCCTCCCTCATATCGATGTGTTGATTGACAACACGGCAGGATTTGAGACTCTTTCTTTCATGGATGGCTTTTCAGGCTACAATCAGATTCGTCTGGCTGAGGAGGATCAAGAGAAAACTTCATTCACTACACCATGGGGCACATATTGCTATGTGGTTATGCCCTTTGGACTTAAGAATGCTGGAGCCACTTATCAAAGGGCCATGATGGCAATTTTTCATGACATGATTCATATCTATATTAAGGTGTATGTGGATGACCTGGTTGTGAAATCAAGAACAAGGATTGAGCATCCTGGGGTTCTGGCTAAGGTTTTGCAGAGATCACGAGAATTTCAATTAAAAATGAACCCCAAGAAGTGCGTATTTGGCGTTTCTTCAGGGAAATTACTTGGATTTATCGTTAGCAAGAGGGGAATTGAAGTTGATCCCAACAAGGCGAAGGCCATTAGAGATATGCCTCCTCCCAAGAATTTGAAGGAAGTTCGAGGATTAATCGGGAGGTTGCAATTTATTCGCCGCTTTGTCTCCCAACACTCGCAGAGGTGTAGGCCGTTTTACGAGCTTACTAAGCCGGGAGTCAAGTTTAATTGGGATGATAAATGTCAGGCAGCCTTTGACGGATTGAAGGATTATTTGGTCAATCCTCCTGTCCTGAGGCCGCCAATTCCAGGTAAGCCACTTATCCTCTATGTTTCGGTCCTGGATGACTCCGTAGGTGCTGTCTTAGCTCAAGTAGATGAAGAAGGTAAAGAGAGGGCAGCATACTACTTGTCTAAACTTCTTAACCCCTGTGAGCAGAGGTACTCAGCCATGGAGAAACTTGTGCAGCTTTGGTTTGGGTAGTTCAGAAGCTAAAACACTATTTCCTAGCTCATGAGGTTCACCTCATTGCTCGCATGAATCCAATCAAATTCCTCCTTGAAAAATCTATCCTCACTGATCGATTAGCACGCTGGCAAAGCTTCCTTTCTCAATTCGACATCACTTACATTCAGCAAAAAGCTATCAAAGGTTATGCCATTGCCGAACATCTTGCTCACCACCCTCTCCCCCGCTTTGATCCTGTCAATTCGGAGTTCCCAGATGAAGAATTAATGTCCATTAATCAACCCCATGATCCTATGTGGACATTACATTTTGATGGAGCTCTTAATTCTCAAGGAAGAGGGATCGGCATGGTTCTTTTGACACCTGAAGGGGTCACCATTCCATTTGCTGCTCGGCTCACTTTTCCCGTCACCAATAACATAGCCGAGTATGAGGCTCTTTTGGCCGGTCTTAAAACCGCTCATCAATATGGTGTCACCCATTTGCGAATCGTCGGTGACAGTCAGCTTATTCTACGCCAAGTGTTGGTCAAGTGCCGCACCATCAATCCTAAACTCAAGCCCTACCAAGAACTCGCTTCAGCTTACGCCAAACTCTTCACTAAATTGATTTTCGTTCATGTCCCGCGTAGCCAGAACATCTTGGCTGACGCACTTGCTTCTTTAGCTTCCGCTTTAGTTTTCCCTCCTGAGCGTGATTTTCATGTCCCCCTGATTCATCAGCGTGATACTCCAGCCATTAGGGATCGTGCTTTTCTTGATATTAGGGATCAGGTGCTTGAGAAGGTTAGACGGAAGGAAGCTCTTGAAGGCAAAGAGGTCATGCTATTGGATTGGCAAGAAGAGTTGGCTGACGAAGAAAAGCCTTGGTATTATGAGATTGCCAGATACTGTAATGATCAGTCCTATCCTGAAGAAGCCACCGCAGAAGAAAAGAAAGCGGTTAGGAGAGTGGCTCAACGATATGTCTTGGTTGGAGGTGTGCTCTACAGAAGAGGGCTCACCGGTGTTTTATTAAGGTGCCTCGATGATGATGAATCTTGGAAAGTCGTGGAAGAGGCGCATTCTGGTGTGTGTGGTGGTCATGTGAATAGCCAGATGCTAGCTAAGAAGATCCTTAGACTAGGGTTCTATTGGCCCACTCTAGAAGAGGACTGTTCTATCTATGTTCGTAGGTGTGTTAAGTGTCAACTGCACGCCGACAAGATTCATTCTCCTGCTTCTTCACTCCATCCTACGTCCTCCCCATGGCCTTTTTCCATGTGGGCTTTTGATATCATTGGACCTCTTGGTGACTCAAACCTCCTGACCAAGCAAAAATCATTCATTCTCACGGCAACGGAGTACTTCACCAAGTGGGCGGAAGCAGAAGCTTACGTGGAAATTAAAGCATCAACCGTCTGCAAATTTATCATGAAGAACATCATCACGAGGTTCGGCATCCCGAGCACCATCGTCACCGACAATGGGCCTCAATTTATCTCCCAAGATCTCAAGGATCTCTGCAACAGGTATAACATTGCATTGCATCATTCTTCTCCCTATTATCCGCAGGGCAATGGCCAAGCAGAGGCCACTAATAAAACTTTAATCAAGATTGTTAAGAAGACGTGCGAGGCTAATAAATTCTCGGACTGGCCAGACAAGCTGGTTGAAGCTCTTTGGGCCTACCGCACTTCCATTCGAACCCCCACTGGGCAAACTCCTTTTGCCCTTACTTATGGAATGGAGGCCGTAGTCCCTTACGAGATTCTTATCCCGTCTCTGCGAGTACAATTGGATAAGGAGCTCTCTATCGATGAACGTCGTGATTCACTCCTTGCCCAATTGGAACTCCTAGATGAGAAGCGTCTGGTCGCCACTGAGCATGCGCGCGTTTACCAAAACAGGCTCTCACGTTTTTATCAAAAGAAGGTAATTGAGAGAAAATTTAAGGTCGGTGAAATGGTAATCAAAAGAATTTTTGTAAAGCCGGGTGGCCCTCGTTCAAAGCTCCAACCAAATTGGGAAGGGCCGTTCGTTATAAAAGATGTTTTTCCCGGCAATGCTTATAAACTGGTTAATGCTGAAGGAGAGGAATTAACTCACCCCTGGAATGGTTTGTATCTCAAGAAATATTACCCCTAAACAAAAATCCAAACAAAAATTGAAAACTTCACAAAAATCCAAAGAAAATAGAAATCTCCCAGATAATCCAAAAAAAAAAAATCTGAATATTTCCAAAATCCAAAAAAAAAGAGTTTTCTTTCATGGTTCTCCCTTTTGGGCTAACATAACGTGCAAAGGTCACCGGTCCGAAAGGTCAAAATCCAAAATCCATTTGTCAGTCTTGCTAATTTAAAATGGGAGTTGACGCCGCACACACTACACACTTTACTCTTGAGCTCAAGCAGTGCAAAATCTGATGGAAAGTCGAAATCAAACTAAAGGCGAAAGACGATATCCATTCTTTTCTTCTTCGGCCCACAAGGGAGGAAGAGAGGTCTTGAGGTAGACACGCCAAACCTATCCGCCGCCTTAGTAGGAGGAAGTCAGGGCCCAAAAGGGAACAAATGCCACAAAAGCCCAAGTACAATTAGGTTGTTCATCAGTTCAAATCTATTCAATACAAATCAATTCCGAAGTGAAAGTCAAATGTTGAAAAAGAAAAGCATGTCAAGAGGGCAAAGTCCCCGCAAGGAAAACCTTGGGCGTATGCATGCATTATGAAGAGGCAAAAAAAGGCAACAAAGCGTCCCTACGCCAAAGACCGAACCCCAACAGGCATAAGGATAGGGGAGGTAGCTTTGCCTCATGCATCTTTGAATCTTTTGTGAGCTTCCTTATAGCTTCTCTTTTATTTTGGAAAGTCATGAACCAACAGAATGGTCGAGACAAACTGAAGAGAATGCACTGTACGAAATCTTGTGTACAAGTTTAACCATATTCACGCCAATTCCCCTTTTAATTATTCAAGAAAGGTTAATGGAACTTAGAAGATGACCAAGTAGTGCCCACCACCTTGATTTCTTTATCAGCCCAATTTGGGAGGAATAAAAATTAACGCCTTTGTTCAAGGCGCTTTTATCCTGATTCACGCCTAGAGCTTAGGCGTTTCTTTAAAAATAATGCCTCCTGTAGGGTCGTGTTTTCAACAAAATTCAATAATCTTTGCACGGTAACGCCGTCTCCGAGGGCGTCTTTTAAGAGAGTAACGACCTAATCTAAGGCGTTTTTTTTAGAAAAATCTTCAAAAAAAATATATATATACTGAAAAGAACAAAAAAAAAAATAAATTCTTCATACTGCATGAATGTGATTCTTGCCTGGACATCTTTTTATTATTGTTTGCATACGTGTGATTGCATGAGGCATCCCCGAGTTTTGATTATTTCATTTTGCCTTATTAAAGGCTTGGCCCCTTGACCCATTATTAAGGTCAAAATATTTACACCCTTTGCTCACCGGGCAAGGGGCCAAGTCGAACAGATGAATTAACCTGTTTGTTCAAGTGAAAATCGCAGCCGCAGATACAGGGCAAAGTAAAGCAAACACGAGGAACGAGAGGAGAAAAAAATATACAAACACAAGTCCACAACCACACAAGTGCTCAGGTAACAAAAGCTCAAATCTCATATATATGTGTATCATCATGTCTATCATGTACAGGTGTGAAGGTGGAGGAGTACAAGTACAGAACGCTCAACTCTCGCCTCCACCCTCCTCTACTCTCCTGCTCTCAACCTCCTCCTCACCATCCCGCGCTGGCGTCGGTGGAGGAGGCATAGGCCCCCGTGAAGAGGCCGGAACCCGAACGTGTCCTCCTGCCTCGCTCCTCTCTCGGAGGGAAGAACCCGCCACAAAGGTAGAGCTGGTGAAGGAGTACCCCGCAGCCCGTGCTCGCTCACGGCCTCGCTGCAACCGCTCCTCGGACACTCGAAGCCGCTCCTGGGAAAGGATCAACTGGGTCCTCGAGTCCGCCAGCTCACGCTCTCGTGCCAACAACTGCTCCTGGAACCGGGCACGCTCCGCCTGGTGCTCCTCACGCTCACGAGCCCGCTCCTCGCGCTCCCGAGCACGCTCCCTCCTCTCCAGCTCCAGGGCAACCCGCAGCTCGGCCACGTCCTGAGGAAGCTCACTGCGCTGCTGCAAGGCCCGCTGAAGCTCTACGATCCGCTGATCACGGATCGACAACTCGGTACGTATCGCCTTCAGCTGAGCAGCCTACAAACAGGTAAACAAATCATCAGTTCCACAGTTCAACAATTCATGAAATGAAATAACAACATGTGACTAAAGGTAGGTCACGCACCTATGAGCTCGTCGCTCGAAAGCCCTCATCTACGCAGATAAGAGTGGCTCGAAGCTCTTCAGTCTGTAAAAATGAATTTTTATCAGTGCACAATTTATATCTAATCATTACTTGAATGAGGTTTCGAGTTCAGAATTTACCCGTGAAGCAAGGTCACGCTCCACCACCTCGGCTCGCGCTATCGCACCAGCCAACTGCTCCATCAGTGCAGTCACCTCTGCGCTAGGCCCCCTCGAGCTGGAGGCCTCCCCTGGATCTCTCCTCGCTACTCTCTGCTGGGCACGCTGCATTCATTAAGACCGTCAGTGGCTAATCATTAATTCAACACAACAAAAGAAAAAATTCATTTGCATATAGGAATAATTTAAACACTCACCAGGGTCTCTAAGTCTGCCCGTGTGGCAGCTAGCTGGTCCTCCAGGATGTGGAGGTGGGCCTGTGCATCTATCGCCGCTATGTCCCTCGCATCCTGCATTCATTACATGTTAATCGCATAATAGTCGCATAAGCATTTGCATTTAATTTAGAAATAAGTGCATTCATACGTACCCCTAAGACCCTCATCTGAGGTCTGCCGGCGTGAACCTCCCAGTAGCGCCGGAGGTACTCGGAGCTGTCAGTCGCGTGGGAAACGACTGTGGTCCCGCCTCGCTGCCAGTCGGCGTACTGCTCTTCGAATCGCACCCTCCAGTCGGTCGTCTTGGTGCGACCGCGGGTCTTCTTGCCAATCCCTCGAGGCTCTCCAACCTCGATCCACTCCTGGGGCAGGCCCAGGGTCCTCATCACCAGCCGAAGCCGTAACGGCTCAATCTCGCTCAAGCAGTGTAGCCACAGCTCACGCCCGAAGCGAGGTCGCCCCGATACGACCCAAGGCTGGTCCTCATCGGTCATCCCCTCATATGGTCTCCACTGCACCTGCATTCATGAACACGCATCATTATCATAATCAATTCAAATAAACACAACAAAAAGAAATGCATATTATTCATTCATACATACCAGCGAGGGAGGGAAGTCGCGGAACTCTCTCCGTAGAACCCACAACTCGTAGTCAAGTGGGGCGCCAAAGATAACAGGCACCCAGCGTCGCGCCAGGGGGAAAGATCCCTCAGCTCCTGGCCGTGGGTCAACGCGCCCCATCGGCATGTATAGGTGGCTCCACACCTGCATCCATGCATTGCAATTAGTACTATATTCACATGGCGTCAGACAGGTCCGTACGGAAAATGGTCCTACACTCGCTAGGTCCCACATAGACCATCTCAAGTCCTAGTAACCTCTGGGCCATCTCCGTATAATCAGAATAGGTGAACCCACTCACGGCCTCACCATCCACCCGTAAACCTGTGATCCTGGCTACATCCTCTAAACTAGGAACCATATGCCCCCAGGGCATCAGAAAAGTCCGGCTAACCCTATCCCATCTCTCCCTCAAAACCTGGATCAGTGCTAGGTCAGGTCTAAAAGGCTCGATGGATAGGAAAGCCCCAAACCCCATGGCCTCTATCCTAACCCTCTGGAAGTCGGGGAGACCCTGGTATGCTGCCCAGACCATGACCCATGAGATACGGGTCCTCATCAGCCCCTGCAGGTATTAAAAGAGAATTATTTTTCTTAATTATTTGAGCATCCATGTGGAATTACATTTGATTTGGGTTAAATATTGAATTTTAGCATTTTTGGAATTCACGGCCACACCCAGGTCGTTTCTTGATAAATTTACGCCCCGGTGGGGGGCGTTTTTCATAATGAACTTTAATGTAACGCCCTTACTGAGGGCGTTTTTTATTTTAATCACGCCGCAGTCTTAGGCGTATTTTGGTGGTTGTTTTGCTATTTCTGAAACATATTTCTAATCACGCCTCGGTGTTGGGCGTTTCTTGTTGAATTAACGCCCTGTGGTAGGGCGTTTTCCTAAAGGTGGTTAATTTTGAATCGTTAATGAGTAAAGCGACGCCCTCTGGTTTGGGCGTCTCTTGTTGAATTAACGCCCTACTGGAGGACGTGGGTTCCTCAATTTAACAGAAAATCAAATAGCTAACAGCATGCGAAATAATTCATGAAAATATTTTTGGAAATTGTTTAATGAGCATGGAAATCATGAAAAATCATAAGTTTTAAGAAACGACATGCTTTAGGGTGTTTTTCATGGAGGTTAATTGTTTTTCAGAAATTAAAAATAATTAACGCCCTCGGTCAGGGCGTTTCGTTTATGAGTAACGCCCCCGTGGGAGGCGTGTTTTTTCTGAGTTGCAGGTTTCGTCCCCGATGGCCATGGAAAATCAAGAAAAATATAAATAAAATAAAATAAAATGGAATGGGGAGGGGGAACCTACCTTCTTGTGCTTCTGGGGTTGTGGCCGTGGCAGCGGCCGTCTGGGCCGCCGGAGTTGCCCCCGGGAAGCGACCGCCGCCGTGCACGGCGGTCCTTCTTCTCCTTCTTCTTCTCCTTCTTCTTCTCCACCTTCTGCGTCTTCTGCTTCACCCGTTGCTCCGTCGGCCTCGTCGCCGCCGGCCGTCGCCGGCTCATCTTCATAGGCCACGACGGCGAGCTCCTCCATAGAAATTTCTTCTTCTTGGGCGTGGGAGGCGTCGAGGTCAACCACGTCTGGGGCACTAATTCTTTGGCGTTTGGCCATGGCTAGGGTAGGAAGTGAGACAGAGGGAGATTGAGAGACAAAGGGAGATTGAGAGAAGAGAACGAGAGAGAGAGAATGGGCGGTCTCGGTTAGGGTTTGCAGAGAAAGGGCGAAATGAAAACGGAAGGAGGAAGGAGAAGGAGGCTCGATGGCTTTTGGGTTTCGAAAAGAAGACACGCCCTCGAGAAAGGCGTTTATAATTGAATTCACGTCCACTATTTGGGCGTTTTATGGAAATTGGCGACGATGATTAAGGCGTTAATTTATTTTGCATGGGGAACGATAACCGTCGTCAGACGCATTGAATGGGCGTTGATTGATGTGAGGGAAGTCATCATTGCTGTTTGAAGTAACGCCTCTGGTAAAGGCGTGTTATCTTTGAAACGTGACTATGGAAAAGGCGTTATTTTGATGAGTTAACGATTATATTCTTTTGGGTTTGAATCTGGTCACGCCTTTCTTGAGGTCGTCATTCAAAGTAACGCCCACTTCTGCAGGCGTCAATTGTTGACGAAGGCCCGTTGAAGCGCCTTGAAATAAGGCGTGTATTTGTTAATTCGCGACGCTCTTGGAGGCGTTATTCACAACAGAAACGTAGTTTTGGATGATTTGGTTCATAATCACAGTGGCAATTGACTCAATCAGAAAGTAATCTTTATTATTTTGAAAGGAGGAACTACAATGACTAATGAGTCACTTTGGACCTTAATTTTCTCAATGAAGTTACATAATTTTTCCACTGTTCCTTGTCTTCGTCCAAGTCTTCTACAGGTTGATGAAGCTTACTTAGCCTCCACAAAGCTTGAATGGTGATAACCTCCTCACCATCTTCATTACTGCCTAGGTCTCTTGATTTGATTGGAGGGAGATGGGAGATGCCTTCTAGGTGTTGCCTTGGGAGCCCAAGCTGAGGAAGGCACCGGTGTGCATTATATGAAACGAAGTCCGAAGCACCAATAAGACGAAGGTCCGTCCCGATAGAGAAGCGTGCACGAAGTTCCTGCATTTTAAATACACCTGGGGCGCAAGTAAAAAGATTCTTTGGCATTACCTTTAGGTGCTCCCTCCAATCCCCTCTCTTCTTGATTTGAGGAATTCGGTTGGTCACTCTATTGCTTATACCTAATGAGCCGGTTATATATGAGAGTGGGCTCTTTGAGAAAATTCTTGAGGGTTGTTGGGCTTCGTGGCATGAGTCGAATTTGAAGTGTAGATCAACCCAACTTGAGAGTGCTAGCATGCACCCGTAAATGGGCCTTCCCATGGACGCCGCCGTAAGCCCGCTATAGAGATATGCTAGGATCGCCGGTCCAACTCTCTCTCCTTCCCATAAGCTCACCACTGCGCTCAATTGGGACTCCTCTAGAAAGTCTTCCGTGGATGGGAATAGGAGTGCTCCTGCCAAGCACACCACGAAGGCTTTGGTCACTCTTTCTATCTCCTCTTCCTCTTTAGCTTGATCCGCTCTCTTGTACACCCATGAGGCGAGCTTCAAGAGGTTAACTCCTTTAGTGACCTTAATTTGGTTCACTATATTCGGGCTAGGTATCAACGAGGTTAGCAACTCGTGGGAGGAGATGGGTTTTGGCATGATGGCCATCTTTTCTTCTTCTCCGTGTTTCGTCCTTTTCAAGCCTAGGATCATCTCTACTTCCTCCAACAAGATGGTGGCCTCAAAAGTGGAAAATAAGAAAGTATGGGTGGAAGGATGCCATGTCTCAATCAATGCTCCTATGGCAGCCCAATCTATGTGGATTTGATCATAATGCTTGGCATGGGTTATCAACCCCAAGAGATGCCATCTAGCTACATATACCCTCATGTCTGATGTGAATTTAGAGAGGATGAGGGGCAACCATTTGATTTGGACATATCTTCTGGCCCCTGGAAGATTTGGGTACTCCTGTGAGAGGAGGGGAAGAAAACAAAAAGAAGAGGTATATGAGCATATGACGTGAGCATGTGAGCAGTTCGCCAGAACAGTATGCACAATAAGAAAGTTAAACTAACCTGATTCATGCATATCCTGTTGCTTATATGACCTTGGATGTCGCTAATCCTGGGAGTTGAGTTTTTTTGTCTTTTCAGCGCCCTGTCCATCGTTAGTAGAGGCTTGGACGATGCAACCTGCAGAGCGGATGAGAAGAAGAAAGGCAAGAACAGAGTTTCGGCGGCTGCAGGGTTGTGGTTGTTTATGTTGAAGGAGGGCCTCCTATTAATAGAGGTCTAGAGAGTTGTAAGGCTGTTGGAAGTTAGAAGTTCGATTGGGTTAAGGACTGTGCTGTTAAATTGGGAAACGGAAGTTCGTGCTGAATTAACGACGTTGGTTAGGGCGTCTATTTTTAAATTGACGACCTGACTGAAGACGTTTTTTATTTAACGCCCTGTTATGGGGCGTGTTTTTCTAAGCTTCCGCTGTTGTTTACGCCTTTTTGTAGGGCGTGTTTTAAATGATTAACGACCTATGATCAGGCGCTTTCATGATTTTAACGTCCTATTCTTAGGCGTGTTTTATTGGATTATGAATTTTGATCTCTTCATGCTTTGATGCTTTTAATGAACCTAAGTGCTATTATTTTGATAAAATTGTCTATGATTAAGCACTTATGATCATGTCATGTTCTGAATTGATGGAAAAAAAGGCTAATAAGTTTAAAAGTGCAGAAGTTTACAGAATTCGAGGCGTTTGGATCACTCATAGGAGCAATATCTTGCCACCGTGTATCTGTTTCTTGTAAGCATTGTTACTATATGATATCTACGCTATTATAGTATATCAAGGACCTTGTGGTTCTGATGAATCTGAAATTTGAGTTCCCCTTCATCAAAAACGATGACGATTTCAGGAGAGTCTTGATCACACGGATAGGCCGTTGAGTTGTTAAAAGTTTGGGACGATGGTTCCACTTTCTGAGTTAATGCGCGGACAAACGGGCTTCGGCTTAGTGTTGGCTCAGAGATGTGGATTCTTGACCAGACTTAAACAGCTTAGCAATATTATCCTTGATTATCTTCTATTTTTTTAATTTGTTTTAATCTTTTCTTTTAGCCCAGCATGCATCATGTAGGACTTTGAGTTTCATGCTGAAAATCTTCATATTATGGCAATAATGAAGTTCACTCGCTCTCGATTGAATTGACATGAGATATTCCACTTTAAAATCAAGTACTTCGTTCTATTTGAAGCTGTTCAGGCTGATTCCTTGAAAGTGTTCCTTTTGTTGGATCTTTATCCCAATTCTCTTTACTTTTCTGCAAAATTTACCTTGGTTGCAGAACGTCCACATTGGCTGGTAATCGCTCTCCAATGGTCTTTCCCTGTAGTGCCCGCGCGCACACCCTTTATTTACTTAGTTTAATCTCCTTTCATCCAACAAACCGATTGTTTCCTTGGAACCACTCAGAGTTGTTTCACTCAGAACCCTGGAAAGATTTCAAATGCTTAGTGTCTGAGGCATGTCACATCACACCTTGGCGTCTCCTTATCAGTTCATTCCACTTCATTCCTTTCATTACACTTCATTCCATTTTCGTCTCACTCCCTTGCAAAGCAGACGCCAAGGCGGGGCAGCTGTAGACACGCCAAAATTGACGTTTTGTTGATCAAATCTCATGTTATTATATAAATGCCCCAAGTGGACTTCAATATTCCTATAACATAAAGTTTTTCTATTTTTGTGCATTTTTCCTGTATTTTTGTGATTCACGACTTGACGAAGGGCGTTAATTCTGAAAATAACGACCTGCTTTAGGGCGTTTTCAAAGAAAGGACGACCGTATGTGAGGTCGTCAATTCATGGTGTTATCCCTTAATTTTTGGGATTATCTATTTTCAAAATAAAAGGCCTTTTGTGAGTAACGCCTTCTCTCAGGGCGTGATTTTGATTAACGCCGTTATATCAGGTGTGTTATTTGAGCTTTCAAACAAGGCAAGGTTTCGTTTCCAAAATTAAATCCGGGAAGGAACGCCCTTTCCTAGGTCGTGTTTCAAGAAAACGTCTTTGTGAAGGTCGTTTATTTACAAAAGACGCCCTGTATTAAGGCGTGTTTCACTCCAGAGTCCTTCCTTTTCCAATCTTTCCCTCACAGTTCCCTGCTGTCTTTGGACTCTTGCTCGATCTTGATCCTTCCCTGGATGCCTCATTGCCTGTTCTTATCCTTCCTTGGTTTGATCACATCCGTTTGAGGCATTATAAATTAAAGCCTTGATTGATCGTGGAGAAGGTTAAGCACCTTAGGCATTCAACGGATTGAGCGCTCAGAAGCTTTTTCATCACGGGCAGAAGCTTTCTTCGTCCCTTGCTGCCTCCCCTCTGCTTCCCTTTGGGCTACAACCGGTGCTTCATCCATCACCATTCGGTTTCTTCCCTTTACTGTCGCCAGGGACAGCAGGGTTCTCATCTTTTCATCTATTTTGTTTTTATTTCATTCATACCATCATCCCTCCGTCCTTTATATCTCTATGCCCTGTTCACGTTTTGTTGCATTTTTTTTATCATCAAACTCCCCTTCCCTTAAGTCTTCTTAAGGGGTTTTAAAAGAAAACAAAAAAGAAGGTGCGCATGTTGATGTCCTTTCGTTATTTTTATGTTGGTTTTTGACTGATGCTACTGCACTTTGGCTGATCCCTTTTCTTTTACTTGTCTTTATCGTCTTTCTTACAAGGTAATCAATCAAGAAAACCAACTTCGTCGGCCGGCCGATTGGAGTTGGAGGAAGAAATCCACGTTCATCCCGCATCACATCTTTCACCAGGTACATGCGATCTTATTTTTTTTATTGAGGTAAACCCTCTGGCGATCACACACTCCCCTTTGTGCACCTCGTGCATTGTTTCATCTCCACCGTTATTTAACGTTTCTCTTTTCCTATCCTTTTTAAACACACACCCAAAAAAAAAAAAAGAGGTGTGGATTTTTAAAGGGATCCACACACCGGGGTGCTGTGACTGTTCAGCATTGGACCGTTACAGACTGTAATGGCCCAAGGTTAGACTGTCAGGCTTTGTGATGAGGACATCATGAGATTATGGGATGAGTATTAGTGTGTATTAGCTTGTATATGTGTGTATTATGGGTTGTATTGGCTTGAAAGTGTGTAATTTTTTATTTCTTTCATTTGGGCTCTCTTTGTAAGGCTTCATTAAGCCATTGGGCAACATTTCTAGGAAGAGTCCATTACTAGGTTGCCTTAGTAGAGTCTATTAGGAGTGATTATCATATTGGACCTTATGCCACCCTTATGGACCATAATAGCCATTTAAGGCCCAATTGGGCCACTCCCTCTCATGGGCTCTCTAGATGGGAGAATCCATGGACCAAGCATGGGTTATGGATTGGGTTGGCTGGCCTTGGACCAGCCTAGGCCCAAGAGAGGCCCATGAAGGGGGCGCCCCCTCTTTTGGCCTTATTAGGCTTGGTTGGTGTGTATTAGGTGAAGTTGGAATGGAATTAGTCTAAGGTTGAATGGGAATGGTCAAGATAGATTAAAAAAATTGTATTTGGTGTGTTATTCACACTTCATCTCAGCCATTCAATCCCCAACCCTTGATCCAAGGGTCCATATTAGATTTGATTGGAGTCATATATAATGTTGTATTTTCATGAGAAATTCAATGAAAAAATCAGAATTTTTGTGAATGCCTTGAAGCTTGGTGCGCCCCTCTCTCCTCCCTTGCTGTTCTTCCTTCCCCAACCCCAGATCTAGAGTGGATTCTATCTCCTTCCTTCCCTCTCAACCTCCGGTGATCGTTTGTGCCGCCGCTGTCGCCGTTCGTGCCGCCTTCGAGCCGCCACGGGATCATCTTCGGTTTTCTGTCCTGCTGGACAGAGGTACAGTTCGTGAATTCCTGAAGCCAGCCACAAGCTCAGATCGATTTGAAATTTTGAGGGTTGGTTCCTATCTTCTATCCCATTCTCCACACAAAAATCCAGGTTCAAAATACACCGTTTCATATCTTTACCATTTCGTTCAACTCTCAATCTCAGATCTGTTCTGTCACTGTCTACAGTGACAGTAGCCTTGGGTTCTCCACCTTCGACCACCCTTTTGATTTATGTTAGATCTCCCAATTTAACTGGGTATTCTGTCCATCGTCCCCTACCACCACAATTTTTCTTAACTTTTTATCATCCTTCTACCTATTTTTAATAATTCATGTTCTACCAGAGCTACAGTACTTTCAGTCAGATCCCAGATCCGACCTTCGTCCAGTAAACAAATCACATAAACTCATAGACACATCCAAACGTGTCCAAACTAATTTTTCTGTCTTCCCAACTCAATTTCCCACAACTTTGATGAAGAACCCAACCCCAGATTCGAACGTCTACCTCGCGGTCAAAGGCAATCCACAGTCAAGTTCTCTGCAGGTCTGAGTCTTCACTTACTATACAACAGGAGATTGAAAATTCCATAAGTCAAGATCTGAGTAGATCCAGGCCAGATCTTTGAACCTAGGTTGAAGAACTTCAAGCTAGCTTTCCAACGGCACCAGTCTCGTGTCGATCCGACATCGGGGCTGATCGCAGCGCCCATTCTCGCCGGAGCGCGCGCAGCAAAACAGCAACCACCAGTCCGTGGACAGCAAACCCGACGGGTGCCGATCGGAACCGCCCGACCTCCGGGCGACGTCCCAGCGTGCCGCCAGCCCGGGGATCGCTTCCATAAGTGTCCCCACCACAGTGGTGCCACCGGGTCCCACACGGCCCCTTCGGACAGCACATGGACCCCACCGTCACGTGTTCGGGTGTTGCCGAATCAACGCAAGAAGCCGCCCGTCAACCCGAATTCGGTCCTCCCGGACCCTATTGTGTAGCCCTTTACCTCCCTGCGTGGAGTGGGCAGCGGCTTGCATTTCTGTAATATTGTGTAATATTGTTCCGGGAGTACGATTTTCGGCCGGGTCCGTCTTCCCCACGCCGAGCGCGTGGAGGTATCGTCTTCGCTCCTACACTTGGCATTTCGCTTATTTCATATATGCTTGTTTATGCCGCTGCTAGAGAGCATGTGTAGGGATATCTAGCTCGATATATTTTCATATCACCGCTGCTGCGAGAGAGAGTGAAGCCGTCCAATGACCCGATCCGGGCACGAAAGTGCGAGCCGACCACCCTAGCTCTTGCTGGTTTCTCAACCGCGCACGTCCGACGCTTCCCTCATTAAGGGATGATCGCGAGCTTGTCGTGTCCGTGTCTCGTCCCGCATCAATTTGGTATCAGAGTGAGTTGAGTCTAGGGTGTCTAAAGTCAAAAAAAAAGAGTGTCATTTATGTCTAGTCATTAGTCATTGTCTAAGCCGTGTTTAGGGTCATCATTGTTTTAAAACAAACAAAAAAAGTATCTTTTCGCATTTGCATCCCTTTACTCGGTATATCAAAAGGTGTTGTCCGAACGTTAGGCTACGCCTATCGGGAAGACCGCACACTTGCGCGAGTGATCTTCGGATCAATTAACTCCGCCACGTGTCGAGTTTTGGTTACGTCTAGGTGCATCATATTAGTGTGTGTTTGCTTTAGTCGGCGTCGTCTAGTCGGTGTGTTTGCATGCCCACTCGTCGAGGTACTCAATACTCACCCCCACCACCACCAATGGCGGAATCCCGAGTCTATAGTTCCGATGTGGTGGCCACTATGTTCCGAACACTTATGGGAAAAATGGATGGGTTGAGTGAGCGCATGGATGAGTTAAGCACTCGAGTGGATAGGATGGAAGAAGCGAGTACTCGAGTGAATGGCCTAGGCACCCGCCTAGAAGAGAGGATGAAAGTTGTAGAGGATAGGGCCGCTGGGTCGAACCAGTCCGTTCAAGGATTGGTCGGGAGAGTCACCACACTAGAGAAAGGACCAGTCGAGACACACCCGATTGTCCCAGTCCAGGCACCCGCCCCACCTACACAAGGTCAACCGGAGCCGGTTCATCAACCCGCGACTCCAAGGGTTCAAGGGGTAGCTAATAGGAGGCATGAAGTCCCCGAGGTGCATGACTACGAGTCCGATAATGAGCATCGGGGACATGGTCGTGATTATCGCCATACACGGCGTACCCACGACCAAGATATGGATGAACGGGCCATTCGGACAGTTCGGGCCGACCCTCCCACCTTTGACGGGTCCTTGGACCCAAAGGTCTACCTTGATTGGGAGGCTGGTATGGACCGATATTTTGAGTGGTTCGAGATGTCGGACCAACGAAAAGTCAAGTATGCCAGGATGAAACTGTTAGGTCAAGCCCAAACCTATTGGAGAAACATGGAGAACCTATTGTTTCATCGTCAAGAACCCCCGATCGATACATGGACCGATATGAGGGAGAAGCTTAGGAAGAAGTACCTCCCTACCTCCTATCGCCAGCGTCTTATAGAGAGGTGGCAAAGTCTCACCCAAGGAGACCGGTCCGTCTCGGATTACATCGCCGAATTTGATGAGTACTACTTGCGATGCGATGCCACGGAGGAGGATTCCCTTACCGTCTCCCGGTTTCGGCGTGGTCTACGCCCACACCTACGGTATGAGCTTCTCCGCCGCAAGGTGGACAAGCTGGAGGATGCATACCAAGTTGCTCTCGAGATGGAGCAATTCGAGGGTGAGTTCGAGTCTATTCCCCGGTGGAGCCCCGCTCCTCCCCGTAGTGACTCCCGTGGCTCCTTAGGTTCATACCCGAGGGGACCCATGACTCGTCCACAGGAGCCCGCCCGTCAGGAGCACTTTGCTCCTAGACCTCGACCTCCCCCACCACGGGATCTACCTCCACCCCATCCACCGGCACCTGTTGCCCGTCCCCCAGCTCCTATAGCCCGTCCTCTGGCACTGGCACCCCCTCCACTATTGTCCAAGGCACCTACACCTCCCCCATTGCTGCCTACACCCCCTACCCGACGGGATGATTAAGGGTAAGGCCCCTCTTTTCGGGGAGAGTAGTCGATCGCGAGTGCAGTGTTTCCACTGTCATGGATTTGGCCACATTGCCAGCGAGTGTCCCGCTCGCGCCACCCTAGCCTTAGGTGTTGGAGGATCCGTACCTCCCGAGCCTGAGTGTGTTGATTACGAGGCCGATGAGGCACTAGCCGAGGAGTACTATGCCTTGGGAGGGGAAGAGTGGGAGAGCTCTCCCACCGCTCAGGATGCAGCCACCTAGTGGGCTTGATGCTACCACCTTCGTCTAGAGTCATGCATAAGTCGGTGTATTTTCCTTGCGTGGTTTGTTTTGAGTGGTGTGTTTTGAGTCGATTGTTTGTGTGATTTTCATACGTGTGTTAGTGCATGGTGAGTCTGCATGTGTCTTGTGCAAGCTCGTTGTCGTTCTCTTATGAGTAAGAGGTGATTGGACTCACTTGATGAGTACGGGATCGGTTCTACTTCTATACCCGGATCAGTCACCTATAGGGACTCAGCAGTGATTCCTAGTGAGTCTTCGAGCTGTTTTCTTCCCTTTTGAGAGTGCCCCTTCGGAGTGACCACCTTTAGCCCATAGCAGTTCGCATATCGAGTATATATGGAATAAGCAGGTGACGATCACTTGGAGCGGAGCATACCCGTGCTACTTGGCATGGTGACGGATCCGCCGGAGTACTCGAGCATCCCTACCCCTACTCGACGGGGTCGAGTTCCTCCCACCCGGGGAGAATTGATGAGGACATCATGAGCTTATGGGATGAGTATTAGTGTGTATTAGCTTGTATAGGTGTGTATTATGGGTTGTATTGGCTTGAAAGTGTGTAATTCTTTATTTCTTTCATTTGGACTCTCTTTGTAAGGCTTCATTAAGCCATTGGGCCACATTTCTAGGAAGAGTCCATTGCTAGGTTGCCTTAGTAGAGTCTATTAGGAGTGATTATCATATTGGACCTTATGCCACCCTTATGGACCATAATAGCCATTTAAGGCCCAATTGGGTCACTCCCTCTCATGGGCTATCTAGATGGGAGAATCCATGGACCAAGCATGGGTTATGGATTGGGTTGGCTGGCCTTGGACCAGCCTAGGCCCAAGAGAGGCCCATGAAGGGGGCGCCCCCTCTTTTGGCCTTATTAGGCTTGGTTGGTGTGTATTAGGTGAAGTTGGAATGGAATTAGTCTAAGGTTGAATGGGAATGGTCAAGATAGATTAAAAAAATTGTATTTGGTGTGTTATTCACACTTCATCTCAGCCATTCAATCCCCAACCCTTGATCCAAAGGGCCATATTAGATTTGATTGGAGTCATATATAATGTTGTATTTTCATGAGAAATTCAATGAAAAAATCAGAATTTTTGTGAATGCCTTGAAGCTTGGTGCGCCCCTCTCTCCTCCCTTTCTGTTCTTCCTTCCCCAACCCCAGATCTAGAGTGGATTCTATCTCTTTCCTCCCCTCTCAACCTCCGGTGATCGTTTGTGCCGCCGTCGCCGCCGTTCGTGCCGCCTTCGAGCCGCCACGGGATCGTCTTCGGTTTTCTGTCCTGCTGGATAGAGGTGCAGTTCGTGAATTCCTGAAGCCAGCCACAAGCTCAGATCGATTTGAAATTTTGAGGGTTGGTTCCTATCTTCTATCCTATTCTCCACAAAAAAATCTAGGTTCAAAATCCACCGTTTCATATCTTTACCATTTCGTTCAACTCTCAATCTCAGATCTGTTCTGTCACTATCTACAGTGACAGTAGCCTTGGGTTCTCCACCTTAGACCACCCTTTTGATTTATGTTAGACCTCCCAATTTAACTGGGTATTCTGTCCATCGTCCCCTACCACCACAATTTTTTTTAAAATTTTATCATCCTTCTACCTATTTTTAATAATTCATGTTCTACCGGAGCTACAGTACTTTCAGTCAGATCCCAGATCCGACCTTCGTCCAGTAAACAAATCACATAAACTCATAGACACATCCAAACGTGTCCAAACCAATTTTTCGGTCTTCCCAACTCAATTTCCCACAACTTTGATGAAGAACCCAACCCCAGATTCGAACGTCTACCTCGCGGTCAAAGGCAATCCACAGTCAAGTTCTCTACAGGTCTGAGTCTTCGCTTACTGTACAACAGGAGATTGAAAATTCCATAAGTCCAGATCCGAGTAGATCCAAGCCAGATCTTTGGGCCTAGGTTGAAGAACATCAAGCTAGCTTTCCAACGGCACCAGTCTCGTGTCGATCCGACATCGGGGCTGATCGCAGCGCCCATTCTCGCCGGAGCGCGCGCAGCAAAACAGCAACCACCAGTCCGTGGACAGCAAACCTGACGGGTGCCGATCGGAACCGCCCGACCTCCGGGCGACGTCCCAGCGTGCCGCCAGCCCGGGGATCGCTTCCACAAGTGTCCCCACCACAGTGGTGCCACCGGGTCCCACACGGCCCCTCCGGACAGCACGTGGACCCCGCCGTCACGTGTTCGGGTGTTGCCGAATCAACGCAAGAAGCCGCCCGTCAACCCGAATTCGGTCCTCCCGGACCCCATTGTGTAGCCCTTTACCTCCCTGCGTGGAGTGGGCAGCGGCTTGCATTTCTGTAATATTGTGTAATATTGTTCCGGGAGTACGATTTTCGGCCGGGTCCGTCTTCCCCACGCCGAGCGCGTGGAGGTATCGTCTTCGCTCCTACACTTGGCATTTCGCTTATTTCATATATGCTTGTTTATGCCGCTGCTAGAGAGCATGTGTAGGGATATCTAGCTTGATATATTTTCATATCACCGCTGCTGCGAGAGAGAGTGAAGCCGTCCCGTGACCCGATCCGGGCACGAAAGTGCGAGCCGACCACCCTAGCTCTTGCTGGTTTCTCAACCGCGCACGTCCGACGCTTCCCTCGTTAAGGGACGATCGCGAGCTTGTCGTCTCCGTGTCTCGTCCCGCATCACTTTGTGTTGTACCGAGGTGTATTTTCGTGTTCTCCGTGATCGTTTTGCGTTGTGTCGGTCCCTAGTCGACCCGGTCATGACCCAGTGGTTGGCTTGCGGTCTTGTGAGTGTCCCAGACACCCGTGTGATTCTGTGTCCGTGTTTTGAGGGTGTCGGAAGAACCGTGTTACATCGTCTAGCGTGCCCGTGGGTTTGATAGTCCGGGTGACTCCTCATGTTCCGGGCTTTTGTGTTACGCTTGACCGAGTCACCGTGTGTCGGTGGGGGTGCGGTGGGGTCTCCCCCGCATGCCGTGAGTTTTACTGGAAGATGATTCCTGAGTGGGCCATGTGTTTGGTCTTGGACTGCGAGTCCAGTTATTAGCGTGGCAGCTCGTTCGTTGCCCTGGGAATCATGCTTCTGTGCTTTCCACGTGGGCCATGTGTGTGGCCTTGGACTGCGAGTCCAGTTGCCAGCCTAGTGCTTGAGAGTTCCCGCCTTTCCCTGAGAGTAGGATTTGGTTTGGTGGCCTGTGAGCTGCTTTGGGAACCGTGTTTCTGGTTTTCTGCGTGGTCGGGCGTGCGGCCCGTGGACTATGACTCCCGTTTCTTCTCCGACCGTGGTCACCGTGCGACGGTGCTGGTACGCGGGATGATCCCCGTACTTCGTCGGGTTTGGACGTTATTTTCCGTTGTCTTGAGAGTCTACTCTCTCAGTGACCCTCCACTAGTCGTAGCCTGCCTGCACGCGAGTGGACCCACCAGGGAGTGGTGGAGAGGCTACCCTGAGGACGGTTTTCAGGCTGGGTTCCGTAGGGCCCCTTGCCTTTGCCACCAGAGTCCGATGGGGGGGAAAACCAGCTAGAGGACCCAACCTAGAGCAGATGGTCGGTGTGTGCACAAGTGGTTGGGGGCGGTTGGACCCACGTCGACGGGCGTGACCCCAGCTAGTCACTTATTTGTGGTTACTTGTACGGTGTCTCAGTTCCTGCTGGGCCGGAGGGAGACACCTGAGGCGCAGACTAAGACGTCAGTGGACGCATTCGGTCTTGCTTCTAGTGGGAGGTACTCCTATTCTGGACAGAGAGTGGCAGATTGTCAATTTCCGTGACTTTGACCTTCGAGATTCGGCCGTGTGACCGTTGAGTTCCAGGTGTTTCACCGTGGCGCGTGTGTCGGCTCTCGTGCCGTTTGACTAGTGCTAGTGGCTTTACCGAGGTTGCGTCTTGTCGTGCGGTACACGTGACCAGGTGTCAGGGTTGCACTTTCGACAGCGTGTCCAGGTTGGCCGTGTTCTGGGAGACAGGCCTCTACGGCGTGGTTACCGTGGGTTTTTACTTCGGTAAGCGGTGCTAATGTAGTTCGATAGCCCCGACCGTGAGCTCGGGGTGTGTTTCTGGTACAGTAGGAGTAGTTGTAGTGCCGGGTTTTCGACCTGCCACCGGGTTTACTGTTCCTGCTATTACTGTTACTCTTGTAGTTGCAGCTTTCCGTGCCGCCGTTGTTCTCAGTTGGGGTTCTACGGGATCCCTACTGGGCCAGTGACAGGAGGCTCACCCCTGCTTTTCAGGTGTGGCGGTTCGTCCTTGAGGTTCGAGGTTGTTGTTCAGAGGTTGTTAGTTGCCAGCTCGCCGGGCCGAGTGTCCACTCGGCATGCGGTACATTTTACTATTTTAGACTATACTTTCTGTTGGACTGGACTCTGCTGTAGTTGTTTATTCATTTCTGTTAATTGTTGAATTGTCCTGCTTTATTTCCTATTTCTCTATGCCTCCACACTCTTTTTAGCCCTTCCGAGCCCTCCCGGCTCGTGGGCGGCGGTTCGAGTCTCGGGTTATCGGGCCTTCCCGATAATCGGATTCTCGGGTCGTTACAACAGCCCTCCCCCCTTAAAGGAATTTCGTCCTCGAAATTGAGAACAACCCAAGGGGAAAGAAGAGGAAGACTCACTCAAACAAGTACGGGAACTGCTGACGCATCTCGTCCTCACGTTCCCAAGAAGCCTCACCACCAGAGTGCCGTTGCCACACCACCTTAACCAAGGGGATGACCTTGTTCTGTAGGCGCTGCTCTCGCCTATCCTCCACGCGGACCGAAAACTCTGGGAGAGAAAGATCTAGAGTCACCTCGGGTCACACAGAATCCTCGAGCACATGAGAGTCATCGGGCATATACTTCCGCAACATCGAGACGTGAAACATGTCATGCACCGACGCCAACTCAGAGGGTAACTGCAGCCGATAGGCTACCTCACCAATGCGCTCTATAATGAGGAAAGGTCCGACATAGCGGGGAGTCAGCTTCCCACGCCGCCCAAAGCGCATTACCCCCTTCATCGGAGAAACTCTCAAGAACACAAGATCGCCAACGGCGAAAGCGAGAGGTTGCCTCCTCTAGTCAGCATAGCTCTTTTGCCGACTCTGTGCCGCCAACATGTTCTGATGAACCAGGTGTACAACATTCACACACTACTGCACCAACTCCGGTCCCATCAAAAGACGCTCACCAACCTCGAACCAATCGAGTGGAGTCCGACACGGACGCCCATACAAGGCCTCATAAGGAGCCATATCGATGCTCGAATGATAGCTGTTGTTGTAGGCAAACTCCACCAACGGTGGGTGGTGAATCCAACTCCCCTGCCACTCCAGGCAGCAGGATCTCAGCATGTCCTCCAAAGTCTGAATGATTCTCTCTGATTGACCATCTTACTGAGGATGATACGTCGAGCTAAATGCTAAATCCGTGCCAAGAGCTCGCTGGAAACTCCTCCAGAATCTAGATGTGAAGCGTGGATCCCGATCCGACACAATGGAGATGAGAATCCTATGCAACGGAATGATCCACTCCACATAAAGATGAGCCAACTTGGACACGCTCCAGCTGACTTTGATCGGTAATAACCGAGTCACTTTCGTCAGCCTATCCACCAACAACCAAATACTGTCCTGCCCAATCGGAGTCCTCGACAATCCCACCACGAAATCCATGGTCACGTGGTCCCATTTCCACACAGGAACATCCAAGGGCCGAAGAGTACCTTCTGGTCGCTGATGCTCCGCCTTCACCTGCTGACAGGTCAGGCACCTGGCCACAAATTCGGCAACATCTCTCTTCATACCAGGCCACCAGAATTACCTCCTCAAGTTCCGATACATCTTCGTCGCACCCGGGTGTACGGTGTACCTACTCCCATAGCCTTGCGCAACACCGTACGACGAACCTGCTCCTCAGCTGGGACGTACAACCGACCATGGAATCTCACGGCTCCGTCCTCGCCGAGCTCCACATCAGCCAAAACCAAAATCTGGGACAACTCAGGGTCTGCATGCTGAGCCTCTGTCACCTGACGGCGGATAGCAGGTGTGACAGTCAGACTCGTGAGCACCGCTAACCCTGACTCCTGAGGAATCTTGAGCCTGAACGAAACTTCGGGCACTTGTTCCCGGAGCCTCCACTTCCTCAACATCAAGGTACTGACCGCGACCTTCTGACTCAAAGCATCGGCGACGACATTCATCCTGCCCAGCTGATAAGACAGGGTGAAGTCATAATCCTTCATAAACTCCATCCAACGCCTCTGCCTGAGGTTAAGGTCCCTCTGTGTGAACACATATCTCAAACTCTGATGATCAATGAACACCTCAAACTTCTCACAGTACAGATAATGCCTCCAGATCTTCAGCGTAAAGATCATAGCCGCCAACTCCAGGTCATGGGTAGGGTAGTTCTCCTCGTGGAGCTGCCGAGATGCATACGCCACCACTCTACCATGCTGCATCAACACAGCACTCAATCCGACCCCTGAAGTATCTGTACACACCACAAAACCTCCCGATCCAGAAGGCAAAACCAACACCAGAGCCGAGGTGAGCAATCTCTTCAGCTCCCTGAAACTCTGCTCACACTCATCAGACCAGACGAAAGGCACATCCTTCCGCGTAAGTCTGGTCATCGGGGCCGCAATGCGAGAAAAATTCTTGATAAACCGTCGATAGTAGTCGGCAAGCCCCAAGAAACTCCGGATCTCCATCACAGACCTCGGCCTCGGCCACTGCATCACTACCTCGACCTTGGCGGGGTCCACGAAAATACCATCACCAGAAATCACGTGCCCCAAAAAGTGCACCTTACGAAGCCAGAACTCGCACTTACTGAGCTTTGCATACAACTGGTGATCTCGCAACATCTGCAGCACCACACCCAAATGGTACACGTGCTCCTCGACAGACCGCGAATCGACAAGGATGTCGTCCATAAATATGACCACGAACTGGTTCAGATACAGATGAAACACCCTCTGCATCAAGTCCATGAAGGCTGCGGGGGCATTGGTGAGCCCGAACGGCATCACCAAGAACTCATAATGCCTGTATCTCGAGCTGAACATAGTCTTCTCCACGTCAGACTCTCGAATCCGCAACTGATAAAAACCGGACCACAAATCAATCCGCGAGAACACTCGCGCAGACTGAAGCTGGTCGAACAAGTCATCAATCCGCGGCAACGGATACTTGTTCTTAACGGTTACCTCGTTCAACTAACGGTAGTCAATGCACAGCCTCAGACTACCATCCTTCTTCTTCACGAACAACACGGGCGCACCCCAAGGGGAAAACCTAGGACGAATGTACCCCATGGCCAACAACTCCTGGAACTGTGCCCTCAACTCCCTCAACTTAGCGGGGGCCATACGGTAGGGAGCCTTCGCCAAAGGTCTCGTACCAGGCACAATCTCGATCACGAAATCAATCTCCCGCTTGGGAGGCAATCTAGGTAAGTCCTCCGGAAAAATATCAGAAAACTCGCACACCACCGGAATGTCCTCGACATCCGGCTCCATCTGGTCTACCACAACCACGGAGGTGAGAAAACCCTGACAACCCGCGTCAAGCAAACGACGAGCTCGAATCACAGAAATGAGAAAGCGGGAAGAGGAAGACCTGATACCTTGGAAATAGAAGGTGGGTCCACGAAGTCGCCAAAAATAAACCCTCTTCGAGCCACAATCCAACAAAGCATGATGTGCCTCGAGCCAATCTATGCCCAAAATCACATCAAAGTCATGAAGCGGCAACGCATAGAGCCTAGTCACCAAACTCCGCCCTTCAACCCACACAGGGACCTCATCGAAACAATACAGAGTGATCATAAAATCACCCGAAGGCAACTCCACTGTCAAATCATAGGACAACTGGGTCACCGGCTCCTCAATACTCAGCGCGAAATCCTCCGAAATAAATGAATGAGACGCGCCAGAATCGAACAAAACCCGAGTCGCACAACCCAAAATCTGAACGGTACCTTCCACAAGCTACGAAGCCACTGCCTCTGCCCTGGTCATGTGTGTGATCTGGCCTCGAGCTCTCTGCATGCCCCTCACACTAGCTGACCTGGGTAGTGACGAATACTATCCCTGCTGCTGCTGCTGTGGCCTCTACTGCTGGGGAACCTGCTGTTGTTGAGGAAACTGCTGCTGCTGCTGCCTCTGAGGATAGTCACGCGCCATATGCCCTGGCTGGTCACACCGGAAATAAACTATCAGTGCTGTGCACTGCCTGCCTGGATGGTACTCGCTACATCATGGACACGGTCCTTGCGATCCACCCACTGATCCCTGACGCTGAAAAGGAAGCGGCTATTGTACACTGCCCGATGATGCATGCCTCTGATCCTTGTGCTTCTTACGAAAACTCTTCTTAAGGAACTTCTTGACCTTCGAGCCAAAGGATGCAGATCCTATCATCGACGCTGCCGGTGCCGGTGCTCCTGAACCACCCGACGCATGCTGAAAAGAACCCTGCAGCTAGGTAGCTGACAGTTGGCTGCGACCCGACAAGGACTGCCCCTGGCTAATCGGTCCTCGAGTCCTCTGCATATCCATCTCCAAAGAAGCCGCCACACGAGACGTTGTCTCCAAATCAGTGGCCGCATTCACGATCAAACAGTGCCTCAGCTCCTGTCTCAAGCCCTGCACGAACTGTGCGGTCTTCGCCTTCACATAATCCATGATATGAGGTGCGTACCGACCCAGCTCAACAAATTGGGCCCTTTATTGCGACACAGACATGTCGCCCTGAACCAGCTCCAAAAACTCACGCATCCGCTGCGTAGCAATATACTCTGGACAGTACGTACGCTCAAAAGCGCTGACAAAGTCGTCCCACGCAATCTGCTCAAGTGGACGAAGCTGGAAAGACATCTTCCTCTTGGAAGACCACCACGCTCGAGCCGTACCCTGCAACTGGTTGTAGGCCAACAACACCTTGTCCTCTGCAGCACACCGCGCGGAACTGAACACCCGCTCTATCTCGTCGAGCCAATCTCGAGCCACATCAGGATCTGGCTGGCCGCCATAGTATGGTTGATGAAACTTCATGAAATCCCTCACTGCTCGGCCTGGCCCACCCCTGGTCGACGAGCCCTCACTAGCCTCTTCGCCGAACTGCTGAGACATAAGTTGGTACATGCCACGGAAGAAATTCTCGACCCCCGGAAACCTCGCAGCATCCGCTGCCTCGGTGGCCGCTGGTGGCGCTCTACTATGTTCCTCCTGCCCCTGCTAAACCTCCTACTGGATCTCCTGACCTCCAGCCGACTGCCCCTGCTGAGAGCGAGTGCTCCTCCTCGGCGCCATGCTCGCTCCTAAAGCAAAAGACAGGAAACACGGAAACAATAAGGTTAAGCAAAACACACGATGTCCGATGCCAGCGTCACATGTACATCATCGCTGTGGACTAGGGGACCACTACAATTACTTATGATTCTCGTATAATCCCACAACCGCGCTCTGATACCAGTTGTAACGACCCGATAATCTGATTACCGGGAAGGCCCGATAACCCGAGACTCGCACCGCCACCCACGAGTCTGAAGACTCGGAAGGGTTAAAAGGATGGTGTGGAGACTACACAAGTATCACAAATAATTGCAGAAATTAAACAGTTTATATAATTAAGCAGGAAATAAATTAACATTTTACATGATACATGGTCCACAAGATAGCAATAAAACTATAACAGTAATAGTCCACAACTAGTACAGAGACAAAAAGAAAAGTATAGCTACACGGGGCATACCCCGGCCCTGACCTCTGGCACTAACGCTGGGCACCCAAACCACGCTGAGCCTCAGACGCGCTCCCCTGAAGCCGCGCCTCGCCTGAAACATGGTGAAAACACGCAGGGAATGAGTCACAGAACAAGACTCAGTAGGGATCCCTCGAACCCTACCTCACAAACAGAAAATCGCTACACTAGCAGTAAGCGAGAACCTCGAAAGGAAAGTCATGCCATCTACAAAACACCAGTCTCACGGCATGAAAACCGACACACGTGCCACGGTGAAACGACCGGAACACCACGGTCAACACGATAAAAACTCGAAGGTCGAAGTCACAAAGACTGACTGACAGTCTGTCACTCCCAACTCGACAGGAGTACCTCCCACTAGAAGCAACACCGGATGCGTCCACTGACAACTTACTCCGCGCCTCAGGTGTCTCCCTCTGGCCCAGCGGGAACTGAGACACCGTACAAGTAACCACAAAGCAAGTGACTAGTTGGGGTCACGCCCGTCAGCGTGGGTCCAACCACCCCCAACCACGTGGGCACACACATGCCGTCTGCCCCTGGCCTGGTCTCTAACTGGTTTTCCCCTTAGCCGGACTCTGACTGCTAGACGCGGGGGCCCGATGGTAACCAGACTAAGAACCGTCCTCAGGGTAAGCCCGTACACATACTCCCGGGTGAGACCAGCACACGCGTACTGGTGGACTACGACTAGTGGAGGGTCACTAAAGTAGTAGACTCTCAAGTCAACGGAAAATCACGTCTCAATCGGACAGGGTACAAGGATTGCCCCTCGTACCGACACCGTCTCACGGTGGCAGAAGCCGAAAACAACACTTCTCGGGATTACGCCGTACCATGACTCCTATCCCCGACACGATGCCCAGCATCTGTCAGACCACGGTTCAGCAGGCACACCAAGGTCCACGCACCCGGGATTCGACTCGACCAAGAAGGAAACACTGGTTAGACTAACCCCTTGAACGGTCCACTCCAGGCCACCCAGGGATGTACGGCTAGACAAGGGCCGCACCAGGAGATGAACGGCCAGGAACAAACCGTTCTTCCCCTGGGAAAAATGGCTACCAACAAACCGCCCAAAGGATGAATGGCTAGACACTAGCCGCGCAAGGGGATGAGCGGGCCCACCCTCGCCGCACATCCACCAACGGCACTAGTGATGAACGGCCAACCCCTGGCCGCCCATGGGGATACGCGGCTAGCTCCTAACCGTACGTCCCAATCACCATGCAACGGTCACACGCAAGGGTCGAAAGATGAGAGGGGATGAGCGGGCGGCCTCGGGCTGCACATGGGTCATGCGGTCGCTCGACAGGCCGCATAACCCCACTGCGCTCCGAGCCGAAGGGCGGTCAGGCTAGGACCGTGCATGGGATAAACGGGCCCTGGTTCGACCGCTCAACCTTCACCGACGTGAAAACGACGAACTTCGTCGGAATTCGCCATTTCGGCCCCCAAACAAGCCCCACGAAGGGGGAAACGAACCCCCAAGCCCCCTAGCATGATTCTACGCTCCCAAAATGTGAAATCATGGCTTAAAATGATGGATCGGGCGAGCTCTCCCCAAAGCATTGTTTTTCCTTCCCGGCGCGAAGACAACCCCTCTCGGCCTCGCCACGGGCTGAAACTTGCGGGGGAAGGAACGCAAGAGGCTAGGGATCGTCACCCTACCTTCGCTCCGCATCGAGATGCGCCGGATCCACCACAAATCATGATGAAAGCTTTGAGAATCCCCCGTCCCTTCTCGAAAACCCACGAGCTTTACGCCGCCACGATCACCGTCGCCGCCACGCCGTCGCCCACTGCCGTCTGCAGCCGGAAGGGGCTCGCCGCGGTCACGCCGGAGGAAGAGAGGGAGAGGGGCCACGGTTCTCATGGGAGGAAGAAGAAGAGGGGGAGGAAGAAAGAGAAAGAAAAAATAAAAGAAATGAGAATTTATAGAAAATTCAGAAATTCTGGAAAATACCAAAAAATAGAAAATCACGTTTCCGCGATCCTCGGAATGCACCGATCGCAACGGTACCACCCGTGCCTAGGTGAACGACTCGGTTCACCCGCAACGAGGTTCCACAGGTCGTGCCGAAACCCATACCGAAAATCGAAAAACACTCGCGGAAAAGCCGCGGACGCACTCCGGGCCTCCGAAACAACTCTAGATCGCGCCGATCCGAACATAAAAGATGTTCGAAATAAAATTTCGGACACAACGGAGCCAGACACTCCGAGAAAGCAAATCCGAGACCCAGAAGAAGGATACGAAAGGTCCGGGATATTACAAATCCCACGGCAACCACGCCGTCGAGGCCTGTCTCCCAGGACACGGCCAACCTGGACACGCTGTCCAAGGTGCAACGCGACCACCGGGTCGCGGACACCGCACCAATAAGACGCAACCTCGATAAAGCTACTAGCACTAGTCTTACGGCACGAAAATCGACACACGCACCACGGTGAAACAATCTGGACTCAACGGTCAACAGGACCAAAAACCCGAAGGTCGAAGTCACAGAGACTGACAGTTTGTCACTCCCTACTCGACAGGAGTACCTCCCACTAGAAGCAAGGCCGGATGCGTCCACTAACGTCTTAGTCCGTGCCTCAGGTGACCGCCTGGCACAACAGCTTGGCCTGAAAGCCCCCGGCGGAGGCAAGGACACCGTACAAGTAAACACAAAGCAAGTTACTAGCTGGGGTTGCGCTCGTCAGCGCGGGTCCAATCGCCCCCAACCACGTGTGCACACACAGACCATGCGTCCCTGGTTTGGCCCTCTGACCGGTTTTCCCCTCAGCCGGACTCTAGCTAGTAGACGCGGGGCCCAACGGAAACTAGTCTAAAATCATCCTCAGGGCAGCCTCTCCACCACTCCCGGGTGGGACCACTAAACGTGTAAGCAGGCTACGACTAGTGGAGGGTCACTGAAGGAGTAGACTCTCAAGTCAACGGAAAACAACGTCCATATCCAACAGAGTACGGGGACCGTCCCACGTACCAGCACCGTCGCACGGTGACCACGGTCGGAGAGGAAATAGGGTCCACGGGCCATGCACCAGGCCACGCAGAAATGCAGAAGCACGATTCCCAAGGTAGCTAACAGGCCGCCAAACCGAATATCACTCTCAGGAAAAAGCGGGAACCCCCCAGCCCCTAGGCTGGGCAATTGGACTCACAATCCAAGGCCTTACTCATGGCCCACTCGGAAACCTTTTTCCAGAGAAACTCACGGCGTACGGGGAACCCTCGCCATACTCACACCGACGCACGGTGACTCGGTCAAGCGTAAGACAAAAGCCCGGGACACGAGGAGTCACTCGGACTCTCAAACCCACGGGCACGCTAAACGAGATAGCACGGTCCTCCCAACACCCTCAAAACATGGACACGAAACCCTCGGGGTGTCTGGGACATTCACGAGACCGTAGGTTGACCACTGGGTCCCAACAGGGTCATCCAGGAACCTACACAACGCGAAACAATCGCAGCAAGCATGAAGAACCACTTCGGCACAACACAGTGCCTGGCGGTCTATCTTTTGGCCGTCACAGTTGTAACGGTCCAAAGCTAGGCTACCACAGCACTGTAACGGTCCAACACAGGAGCGTTACACGAAAAAGTAACGCTGGCTATGGCACACCCACCCTGGGGCGTCACAGACTCTAACGGACCAAGCCTGGTGTGTTTGAAGACAAAACAAAACAGGTTGTGACGCACACCCCTCGGGGCGTCACAACCCCTAACGGACCTACCCAGGTGCGTTAGAAGAAGGGATACGTCAACTCTGACACACCCAAGCAAGGGCGTCACAGAGCTCTGACGGTCCACCCCTGGTGCGTTAGAGTCTCGTGACCCTAACGGCCACAAACCGCGAAAACGGACGTAGCGGTCGAACCGAGGCGCGTCACACTCTCTGGCATTTTATCGTGGGACCGCCAGAGCGACCAACGCCCTACCGATAAAACATGACCTTGTGACACACCCTCCTTGGGGCGTCACGGCATGTAACGAACCCTCCCTGGGGCGTCACAGCCTGTGACGGTCACTGGAAGGACCGTCACACCGTCCCAAGAATGGGACGGCGGGAAACGACCTAAAAATCGTCCCACGCCCCCATACCTCCACGGGAGAGGGGGAAAACAAGGGGAAAGCCCCCAAATAGCCCCTAGCATGCATCTACGGCCTCGGATCGGCCAAAAACGCAATGAAACGGCGGATCGACGCTCAACCCCAAAACATGGATTTTTCTCAAAAATTCTCAAATACGCCCGTTCGGCTCACCATGGCCTACACGAAGAAAACGCCGTTGAAGCCTCGCCGGGACACGAACTCGCGGCCGAGCTTCACCGCGCCTCCACCTCCTCGATCCTTACCCATCCTCGCCCGTGCCTCACCCACGCCGTCCCCGCCTCGCCCGCACTCCACTCCGTCGGCCGCCGGAGAGAGAGGAGAGAGCGTGAGAAGAGAGGGCGTGAGAAGAGAGAGGGAGGGGAGAGAGAAATGAGAGGGGAGAGAGAGAAAGGGTTAATATATATAGAAAAACCCAAAACTTCTAGAAATTCAAAAAATTACGAAAAATTACCTCCTCGATCCTCGGGAGGAGCACACCGCGCCGGTACAGTCCCGGAGTCGGAGAACGTCACGATTTGCCCTGCACAGAGTTCCGAGGGTGCATCAGGGAAAAATACGTGTAAAACACAAAACACACTCTGAGACCCAAAAAATATCTGGAAAAAAATCCGGGGCATTACACACAATCTCTCTGATATACAAATGGGCTAAATCCTCTAATGATTGTGACTTTATGATTGCTAGAAAATGAGCTGACTTAGTAAGTCTGTCAATAATTACCCAAATAGAATCATATTTTCTGCTAGTCATTGGTAATCCCATCACAGAATCCATAGTGATATGCTCCCATTTCCACTGTGGAATTTCCATCAACTGTAGTGGTCCCACCGGCCTTTGATACTCCGCCTTTACTTGTTGACAGGTAAGACACTTACTGACAAATTCTATTATATCCTTTTTCATACCGATCCACCAAAAATGTCTCTTCATGTTTCTGTACATTTTTGTACTGCCTGGGTGAATGGAATATTGTGATTTATGAGCCTCAGTCAATAGATCTTTTTTATTTTCGCATTCCGAGGTACACATAATCTTCCCTGAAATCTGATTGCTCCATCTACACTTTGAGTAATTCTCGGTGTGCCAATCAATTTCTGTAACTGCTGATCATTTAGTTGTAATTGCACAATTCGTTCAACCATTGCAGACTGAATATTTAGGTGGGCCAAGAATAAATTTTTTCCTTTGCATACCGGAGAATACTCCACTACATTAGATGTTATCCTCCATATTTGGCGTAACTGGATTGCCATTAGTCTCTTCCGACTGAGTGCATCTGCTACCACATTTGCTTTTCCTGGGTGGTAATTCAATGTGAAATCATAATCCTTCAAAAATTCAATCCACCTTCTCTGCCTTAAATTTAGTTCTTTTTTAGAGAAAATATATTTTAAACTCTGATGGTCTGTAAATACTTCAAACTGCTCGCCATATAAATAATGTCACCAAATCTTCAGAGCATGTACCACCGCTGCCAACTCCAAATCATGTGTTGGATAATTCATCTCATGGGTCTTTAATTGTCTAGATGTATAAGCTACTACTTTGCCATTCTGCATCAGGACCCATCCTAGTCCTTTTCTAGAGGCATCTGTCACTTTCCTTCCATGACAATCTAGAAGGGCAAAAATTTTATCTAACCAGCCCATTCCCAAGATGACATCAAAATTGGTCATTCCAACAGATACACAGATGCTAGCATAATCCTCCCTTGAATCACCACATCAATGATAGGAATAATAGAAGTCGTTCTAGCTATCTCCCCAGTTTATGTGTTAATGGACATCTCATCAGTGTTCACAAGTTGTTTATATTTCAACAATTCAGTAAATCTTACAGAAATAAAGGAATGTGTAGCACCCGGATCAAATAAAACTCTAGCATGCATATCGTCGATAAGAATAATACTTTCAGCCACTACATTGGCATCCCGGGTATCTTCCTTTGTTAATGCATAAACTCTGGCTTGAACCCTCCGCTGCTGTTGTGGTTGTTGCTCTTGCCTTGGTCTTTTTGGACAATCTCTTATCATATGCCCAATCTCACCACATGAAAAATATTTTTCAACGGCCCGCCAACATTCCCTACCTCTATGCTACATCCCGCACTGCTGACAAACTGGCATATTATCCCTTTTAACTGGCTGAACCATATCCGGAAATGCCATCTTTGGCTTCTTATCTTTTCTTACGGATGAACCAAGATTGCCCCTTTTAGCATTATCCCTATGCCTTTCTACTAAGAATTCCTCATATTCATTTTCCACAACAAAAGCGGTTCTCAAAGCTGCTGCCATAGTCTGATGATCAAAAATTGCAACTCTACTTCTAACATTGCTCTTCAACCCTCTAACAAATTTCTTCACCCTTCTAAGCTTATCTGAACAAATATGGGGGACATACTTTTCCAATTCTGTAAATTTTACTTCATAGTCGGCAACCGACATACTTCCTTGAGTCAGATTTAAAAATTCTACTTCTTTCTTGTCCATCACATGCTGAGGAAGAAATTTTACATTGAAGACATCAAGAAATTCATTCCAGCCAATCTCAATCTCTCTATCTCTGAAAGTAGTCCTAAGTGCAGACCTTCACCACTCGCCCGCACGGTCCTTCAGCATAAATGTAGCTAATATCACTTTATCTTGCTCTGCACATCTAATGGCTGTGAAAATCTTTTCAATTTATCTCACCCAATTTTCCACAATCTTCGGTTGACTCTCCCCCATAAAAGAAGGAGGGCTCATTTTTTTGAACTTCTCCATAAAATTAGCACATGCTGCCCTATTCGGTTGTTTTTGCATACGGGTTTGTAATTGGGCTTGCATCATCGCCTGAGTTTGGGCTTGTAACCGCATAGTCTGCACTAACCCGTGAAAACCTTGTGTGAACCCTCCTAACTCTGACACAACCTGAGTAGACAACACACCCTACCCACCGGGAGCAAGCTCGCCATGTATTGCTTCTCCAACAACCCCTTGTGATGTGTCATTTGAGGGCGCAGACTCCTCGGGAGAAGTATTAACCTCAACCCTATCACTCTCTGCCATCTCCTGCGAGGAAGAACTAACCCGAATTAGTATGACTCTAGGTCGGTTTGACATCAAATTCTAAACTAAACTATTAAGATCTTGTGGCATGGTGTATAAATCAGATGGTTGCAAATAATTCCAAGCCTCACAACTTTGCTCTGATACCACTCTCTGTGGCGCCCCCTTCCCGCGATTCCATGTCGTGTTCGGGGACGTCACCGCGTATAGACGAGGTGTTGTGGGCCGAGATTTTGCAAGGCGCTAAAGGTCAAACCATCACATATTCTAGAAACAAAACCATACCATTTTCATAATATAAACACACATAATTTACATCATATAAAATGTTCTACATATCTCTATCAAAAAGTCATATTTACATTCATTATTCAAAATAAAACTAAATCTATTTATTCTACGTAGCGAAATCCAAAGTGAACCCTGATGTGACACCACCTTGGGGTGATAGTCACAAGACCAATGCTTCCTCGGACCTAAGTATGCAAGCACAACGACAAGGCTAAGAAGCCTACGTAAGCGGACTTTCGTATGGCGCACACACTCAACCCGGGGGTAACTCGGGGATGTCGAGTCGAGAAAGTGGGACAAGACCCTTGCTGGTAGAGGGCCAGCAACATCCAAGGTAAACCTCCCCTTGGGGAACAGATATCCAACTCAATGAGCCGGCAATGGCCAAAGGGCGCGGGTCACTCACTCACACCCACGGTGGTCGCACAAAGACGGTGGAGCCTTAGAATCGGGCGCTCTCTCCCTAACCGACGGCGCAATTGGAGAATAATAAATGAACAAGCATAAATGAGAGCAAGGGACGAGTTCTCACCTAGCCGGTTTGAAGAAACCGACTCTGGTCGGAGACGGGGGCGAGCGGGGAGGCGAGGGGAGCACCCGCACGCCGCGTCGATGAAGCTTCAAACCTGCGAGTGTAATTATTACATGAACTACCCCCATTCAAGAGAGGGAATTTTGGGGTGAGGATTATGTGGTTACAACCAAAACTACCTACATGCAGGGAGGGGCCTGTGGACGTCAAAAATGTCGATGAGGATCACACGGCATGCACGTCTCGACACTCGAGAGCAAGCCGAAGATGGAAATGTCGAACAAACCTCATGCCTCGCCCGATCAGGACTAGAACTCGCTTAGTGGTCCGCTACCCGTTAAGGAAGCCCCCCAGGTGGAAGATACGGCTACAACTCTCCAATCGGCCATGCTGAGAGCTGAATCAGAGAAAAGTCAGGAACCCCGGCACATTCTCGGCATACATCGAAAGTCATGCAAAGTCTGGGACCACGCACAAAAGGCTGCAAATGGAATATTATAGAGGCCATGCATTGCAACTAGAACATTCCAGGAGCGCCAACACTCGAATAAATGGGTGTGGCTACGAAAAGAATCCATTTGAGGCTTAAAACGGCGCGGAAGGGCCTTAAACCGGCGCGCCCCTTCAACATCTTAATCCGGCGCCCCCAAAAACGGCGCGCCCCATTTTCCCATCTGCCCCTCCTTCCCTTGTTAAAGCGGTGCGCTCCTCTTTTGGTCCTAAACCAGCGCGCTCACCCCCCGCGCCGTTTCAACCAAACTGCCATCCCATCTACACTCCGATGCTCTGTTTTGCATCATTATGGCGTGCAGATAACATTGAATGCCCGACGCTCTGTCTCTACCTCCGTTCGACAACGAAGCGGCAGCGATGGCAGCAACCTGCATCGACAGCAGCAGCAGCAGCAGCATATCTTCTGACAAATCCGCAAATGTCCTGTCCTCGGACGAACAACAGTTTACGGCACCAACCACTGAATGCCACCGCAGACGAATGAAGTGGCGGGAGTTTTTCTTCCGTTCCAGCGAAGAAAGGGCAACCCGTTCTATATATACTCCGCCTGTTCCACGGAGCATCTCTCTCGAACCCCCGAAGGGCAATGGAAAAAGAGAAGAGAGGGCCACTAAAAAAAGAGAAGAGGAAAAGAGGAGAGGGAGGGGAAATCAAATCCTCTTTCCGCAAAAAAAAAAGAAAAGAAAAGCAGAAAAGAAGAAAAGAAGAAGAAAAAAGAAGAGAGAAGAAGAAAGAAATAAAAGGGAAGAGAAAGAATCGACGAGAGAGGGTTGTACGACCATATCTGTCGAGACCCGTGCTGAACAAAGATTATCACTGTGGGATTGATGCGGTGGAGCGAACCACTCATCCCCTCCCTGAGGGGGTGAGCGCTCTCCTGCACACCCACCTTGGTCTATTACACAAAAAAAGAGAAGAAGAAGAGAAGAAAAAGAGAAGAAAAGAAAGGACACAAATTTTGGCAAGCGTGGCCGGCCAAGAGAACGAGAAGAAGGCCGACATCCCGCCCGGCTCTAGGAGGGTCGAAGTCCGTGGTACAATTCCCTGGCCAGTTCCACCTTCCTGCTACCCCTATCCGGCACAAGATGGTCCCTCGAGTGGCTGTTAGAAGATCCAACAAACTACAATTATAACTAGATGAATTGCTGCCCGTTGTGGGGAATGCTTTATAGTGATGAGGCCAAGCACTGCCACCACTCCCGAAGAGAACATGCACATACCCCGCCACGGAGAATAAGAGGGAGAAATATACCCCGCCATGGGGCATAAGATGCAAGAAAAGCTACACCCCGCCCTGGGGGCATAAGAAGCAAGAAGGTACGCCCTGACCTAGGGGTACATGAAGAGAGAATCTACCCCGGTCTGGGGGCATACAAAACAAAATTTATACCCCGGCTCGGGGGCATTTGACGAAGGAGTGTACCCCCGCCATGGGGGGGGCATAGGAAGCAACAAAGAATTCACCTCGACCCGGGGGCATAAGAAATAAAGAATACACCCCAGACTTAGGAGAATCCGAAGAAGAAACATATACCCCGCACGGGGGCCTGAGAAGCAAAAGATACAGCCCTTTAGGGGCATAAGCAGCAGACTCCACCCCGCCTTGAGGGCGGAAGAAGCCAAGACTCTACCCCGTTTGGGGGCACATGAAACAAAAGAAGCACACCCCGGCTTAGGGGAATACAAAGAGAAATGTACCCCACCCTGGGGCAGAGGGAGCAGAAAAGTCTACCCTGATATAGGGGCATGAGGAGCAGCAGAATACACCCCGGCCTGGGGGCATAAGAAGCAGAATTACACCCCACCTTGGGGGCATCAGAAGCAATAATACACCCCATCTTGGGGGCACCAGAAGCATAATACACCCCACTTTGGGTGCACAAGAAGCAAAACATACCCCCGCTCTGGGGGCATATGAAGAGAAATACGCCCCGCCTTGAGGGGTAGAAGAAGAATTATACCCCCGACTAGGGGGCACACAAGGCAAAAGTTACACCCCGGCTTCAGGGGCACGTGAAAGGGATCTACCCCAGCCTGGGGGCATAAGAAGAAACAACATTCCCCGACTTAGGGGCCTTTGAAGAAGAAAGGTACCCCGCCGTGGGGGCACATGAAGCAAAAGACATACCTCGTCACGGGGGCATAAGAAGAAAGAAATTCATCCCAGCCTGGGGGCACACAAAGAGAGGTGCACAAGCAGCAAATACACCCCCCCCTGCCTGGGGGCATAGAAGCAGAGAAGCAGAATCCACCCCGCCCCGAGGGCATAAGGAGCAGAATTACACCTCCCTTTGGGGGCATAAGAAGCAAAAGATACACCTCGTGTCGGGGGCATATGAAGAGAGTACACTCCATCCCGGGGGCATAAGGAGCAGAAGACGCACTCCACCCTGGGGGCATATGAAGCGAAAAGAATGCACCCCAGCCGGGGGCATACGAAGGGAAATATACCCCACTCTGGGGGCAGAAGAAGCAGAAGAATCTACCCCGACCTGGGGCACAACAAGCAACAAAGATACACCCCGCTCTGGGGACATATGAAGAGAAGCACTCCTCCGCCTTCAGGGGTAGACAAAGCAGAATTCACCCCCGTCATGGGGGGTAGAAGAAACAAAAGACACACCCCGTGCCAGGGGCATATATAGATAAACTCACCCCGCCATGGGGGCATAAAGAGCAGAAGAACTCACCCTGGCTTAGGGGTATTTGAATAAGAAACATACCCCACCTGGGGGCATAGAAGACGTGAAGAGTATACCCCGGCTTGGGGGCATTTAAAGAGAGGTACATCCCACCTTAGGAGCATAAGAAGAAAAGAGTCCACCCCATCTTACGGGTATTTGAAGAAGAAACATGCCCCACCTGGGGGCACAGAAGCCATGAAAAAATACACCCCGCCTGGGGGCATAGAAGCGAAGAGGCAAAACACACCCCCTCAGGGGGGATGCATACCAAATGAAGCTACACCCCAACCTGGGGGCACATTAAGAGAAATACACTCCAGCGTGGAAGCATTAATGAGAAAAGAAGAGTAGAAAAAAGAAAAAGATACGCACGAGACAGACGTGGTCTTCGAGCCCGCCTCATCACAAAAAAAAAGAAAAGAAAGGAAGAAAAGACACATGAGGCAGACGTGGTCCTCGAGCCCGCCTCATCACACAAAAGAAGAGAAGAAAAGGAAAAGAAGACACATGAGGTAGACGTGGTCTTCGAGCCCGCCTCATCACGCAAAAGAAGAAAAGAAAAGGAAGAAGAGACACATGAGGCAGACGTGGCCCCTGAACTCGCCTCTTCACATAAAAGAAGAAGAGCAGAACCAAAAGAAGACACATGAGGCAGACGTGGTCTTCGAGCCCGCCTCATCACACAAAAGAAGAGAAGGAAAGAAAGAATGCACATGAGGCGAACACGGTCCCTGCACCTGCCTCTCTACAAAAGGAGAAAAAAAAGAGAAAGAGTCACGAGGCGAACATGGTCTCTGCACCTGCCTCTCTACAAAAGAAGAAGAGAAGAAAAAAAAGAGAAAGGATCATGAGACGAGCGTGGCCTTTGCACTCGCCTCCCTACATAAAAGAAGAAGAAAAGAAGAAAAAGAACAGTCGCGAGGTAAACATGGTCTCTGCACCTGCCTCTTCACGTAAAGAAAAGAAGAAAAGAAAGAGCAGTCATGAGGTGAACATGGTCTTTGCACCTGCCTCTCCACAAAAAAAGAGAAGGACACACGAGGCAGACGTGGTCTTCGAGCCCGCCTCTCCACAAAAAAAGAGAAGAAAAGAAAGAAAAGAGACATGGGGCAGACGTGGTCTTCGAGCCCGCCTCATCACACAAAAGAAGAGAAGAAAAGGAAGAAAAGACACATGAGGCAAACATGGTCCTTGAACCTGTCTCTCCATAAAAGAAGAAGAGAAAGAACAGTCACGAGGTGAACATGGTCCTTGAACCCGCCTCTTCACACAAAAGAAGAAGAGAAGAAAAGAAAGAAAGAGTCCCGAGATAGACGCGGTCTTTGCACCCGCCTCTCCACACAAAAGAAAAAGAGAGAAAGAATCACGAGGCAAACATGGTCTTTGAACCCGCCACTTCACACAAAAGAAGAAGAGAAGAAAAGAAAGAAAGAGTCCCGAGGCAGACGCGGTCTTTGCACCCGCCTCTCCACACAAAAGAAAAAGAGAGAAAGAATCACGAGGCAAACATGATATGTGCACCCGCCTCCTCACACAAAAGAAGAAGAGAAGAAAAGAAAGAAAGAGTCCCGAGGCAGATGCGGTCTTTGCACCTGCCCCCCCACACAAAAGAAGAAGAGAGGAAGAGAAAGAAGAGTCATGAGGTAAACTTTTACCTCCGACCTCCAGCCACCCAACAAATAGAAAGCAATCAACATTCCACCGACGGGGCATTAAACCAGAAAATATTCAGCCATCGGGGCTTCAATCCGACAGATATTCAGCCATCGGGGCTTCAATCCGACAGATATTCAGCCATCGGGGCTTCAATCTGACAAATATTCAGCCATCGGGGCTTCAAGCCGACAGATATTCAGCCATCGGGGCTTCAACCCGACAGATGTTCAGCTGATCGGGGCCTTAATTCGAAAGATGCTCAGCCAATCGGGGCTTTAATCCGATAGATGCTCAGCCAATCGGGGCTTTAATCCGATAGATGTCGGCCATCGGGGCTTTAATCCGATAGATGCTCAGCCAATCGGGGCTTTAATTCGATAGATGTCCAGCCATCGGGGCTTTAATCCGATAGATGTCCAGCCATCGGGGCTTTAATCCGATAGATGCTCAGCCATCGGGGCTTTAATCCGATAGATGCTCAGCCAATCGGGGCTTTAATCCGATAGATGCTCAGCCGATCGGGGCTTTAATCCGATAGATGTTCAGCCGATCGGGGCCCTAATCCGAAAGATGCTTAGCCAATCGGGGCTTTAATCCGATAGATGCTCAGCCAATTAGGGCTTTAATCCGATAGATGCTCAGCCAATCGGGGCGTTAATCCGATAGATGCTCAACCGATCGGGGCTTTAATCCGATAGATGTCTAGCCATCGGGGCTTTAATCCGATAGATGTCCAGCCATCGGGGCTTCAACCCGACAGACGTTCAGCCGTCGGGGCTCCAATCCGACGGATGTCGACAGCCGGCGACTGTGCCAACAGATGATCAGCCGTCGACACGCAGGCTGACAGATGCACAGCCACTGGCAGCCACGCCGACAGATGACCAATCCCTATGTGTAAAACTTCCCCCCTTCCCTACTACAGCATTGATTTTGTACCCAAAAGAAAAAGAGAAGAGAAGAAGAAAATAAAAAGGAGAAGAAGAGGAAAATAAAAAAAGAGAGAGAAAGAAAGAGAATGAAGGGAAAACGATTATATATATATATATATATATATATATATATATATATGTATATGCATATGTCTCCCGTCCGCACGCCCCTACGTATCGACGGGCATCCGCACGGGCAAAGACGACTCCACCCCTGCGTTGGCGTTAGTCCCTTGCCAACGGATAAGTCCCTTTCTGGTGCAGGGCTTCGTGCCCTAGACACCCGCTCTCACGCAATATTGTCATTACGGACCCTACGTCCGAATCGGCAGAGAAAAAAAAACCCCATTGCATTGGCATTACCTTCTTGCCAACGAATGAACCTTATCTCTCGGCGCAAGGCTTCGTGCCCTAGCCACCTTCTCTCATGCAAAATCGTCATTGTGGGCCTTACGCCCGAATCGACAAACTCTCTATCCTTGCGCTGGCATTAGTCCCTTGCCAATGAATAAGTCCCTTTCCGGTGCAGGGCCTCGTGCCTTAGCCACCCGCTCTCACACAATATTGCCATTACGGACCTTACGTCCGAATCGGCAGAGAAAAAAAAACCGTTGCGTTGGCATTATCTTCTTGCCAACGAATGAACATTATCTTTCAGCGCAAGGCTTCTGGCCCTAGCCAACAATTGCATATTATCCGCTCGTCAAAAAAAAAGGAGAAAGGGGCTTAAAATATAGGTGCCCCCCCCCCCCGGACTTTCCCCTACACGGGGACAAGGGTAAAAATGGCAGCAACCCGGCTGTGGCAAAAATCCGAAAGGGCGCTACAGGCAAAATCGGGTACCCGCCATGTGAAAACCCGAGAGGGCACGTGGGCAAAAGCAAGAGGGGGCTGGTGCCGGCGAAAACCCGAAAGGGCGCTTGTACCGGTAATATGGTTTTAAAAAAAATGAAGAGAAGAAGAGACAAACAAACCAGGTCAGCTCCCGACACCCCGTCGGCACTGATGAAGAGAAGAAGAGACAAACAAACCATGTCAGCTCCCGGCACCCCGTCGGCACTGATGAAGAGAAGAAGAGACAAACAAACCATGTCAGCTCCCGACACCCTGTCGGCACTGACGAAGAGACAAAGAGACCAACAAACTAGGTCAGCTCCCGACACCCCGTCGGCACTGATGAAGAGAAGAAGAGACAAACAAACCATGTCAGCTCCCGGCACCCCGTCGGCACTGATGAAGAGAAGAAGAAACAAACCATGTCAGTTCCCGACACCCTGTCGGCACTAATGAAGAGAAAAAGGGACAAGCATACCACGCCAGGTTCCCGACACCCCGTCGGCACTAATGAAGAGAAAAAGGGACAAGCCTACCACGTCAGCTCCCGACACCTGTCGGCATCGATGAACAAACCTGTGGCCCAGACCTTTTGTCTGGTTCCATGAACAAAAATACCATTGCTTTGACACTAACCCCGTGTGTATGAATAGACCATGTCGGTCCCCGACTCCTCATCGACATCGATGAACAAACATGTGGCCCGGACCTTTCTTCTGGTTCCATGAACAAAAAGACACTTGCTTTGGCACTAACCCCGTGTCAATGAACAAACCACCCCAATATTGCAATCTCCAGTCCCACCGACGAATAAACCCTTGGCTTGGACCTTCCGTCCAAGTCAATGAACAAAAAGGACCCTCTTTGCTTGGCTCGAACCTTCCGTCCCAGTCCATGAACAAAAATGCATGCTCTTCGCTTGGCTCGGACCTTTCGTCCAAGTCCATTAACACAAAGAAACCCCTCCTTGCTTGGCTCAGAACGTCCGTCCGAGTCTATGAACAAAAGAACTTCTTTGCTTGGCTCAGACCTTCCGTCCAGGTCGATGAAAAAAAAAAACCTCTTTGCTTGGCTCTGACCTTCCGTCCAAGCCAATGAATAAAAAAGGAGAGAGCCTTCTTGCTTGGCCCGGACCTTCCGTCCAAGTCAATAAAAAAAAAGAAGGAAGGAAACTTCCTTGCTTGGCTCGAACCTTCCGTCCAAGTAAATAAAAAAAAAGAGAACTTCCTTGCTTGGCTCGGACCTTCCGTCCAAGTCAATGAACAAAAAGAACCTCCTTTGCTTGGCTAGGACCTTCCGTCCAAGTCGATGAACAAAAGAACCTCTTTGTTTGGCCCGGACCTTCCGTCCAAGCCAATGAATAAAAAAGGAGAGAGCCTTCTTGCTTGGCCCGAACCCTCCATCCAAGTCAATAAAAAAAAAGAAAAAAAAGAAGGGAACTTCCTTGCTTGGCTCAGACATTCCGTCCAAGTCAATAATAATAATAAAAACTTCTTTGCTTGGCTCGGACCTTCCGTCCAAGTCGATGAACAAAAAGAACCTCCTTGCTTGGCTCGGACCTTCCGTCCAAGTCAATGAATGAAAAACCCCTTTGCCTTGGCACTCACCCCGTTCCAATGAATAGACCACGTCAGCTCCCGACACCCTGTCGGCACCAGCAAATAAACCCTTCGCTTCGAACGTTCCACCCGAAGCCATAAAATCCATCTCACTCCGTCAGAGCCCTCTCAAAAGCATTCGGCTTGGACCTCCCATCCGAGTCGATGAATGAACAACTCTCCTAAACCCAGCACGAGTCACCAACTCCCCCTTAGGATTGGCCTCATCTAAGTCGTTTTAGGCCTCTTGCCAAAGTCGACGCATAGACCCTTCGTTCTTGCTTCGGTATCTACCCCATGCCGATGACTAAACCCCTCCTCACTCAGGCTAGACATCTCAGTCCGTGTGTGTATGCAGTGAAGCGATCCCCTCATCCCTTCGCTGAAGGAGTGAGCGCTTTCCGATGAATTCGCACCGGACCAGCACACCACTGGCTCGGAAGAACATATATCTTGTCAAAGAACCCTACACTCGTGGGCCCCGCGCACTCGTCCCACGCTTGCGCCGCCCATGAGTGGGGGGCATTTGTGGACGTCAAAAATGTCGATGAGGATCACACGGCATGTACGTCTCGACACTCGAGAGCAAGCTAAAGATGGAAATGCCGAACAAACCTCATGCCTCGCCCGATCAGGACGAGAACTCGCTTAGTGGTCCGCTACCCGTTAAGGAAGCCCCCCAGGAGGAAGATATGGCTACAACTCTCCAATCGGCCATGCTGAGAGCTGAATCAGAGAAAAGTCAGGAACCCCGGCATAGTCTCGGCATACATCGAAAGTCACGCAAAGTCTGGGACCACGCCCCAAAGGCTGCAAATGGAATATTATAGAGGCCATGCATTGCAACTAGAACATTCCAGGAGCGCCAACACAAGAATAAATGGCTGCGACTACGAAAAGAATCCATTTGAGGCTTATAACGGCGCGGAAGGGCCTTAAACCGACGTGCTCTAAACCGGCGCGCCCCTTCAACATCTTAATCCGGCGCCCCCAAAACCGGCGCGCCCCATTTTCCCATCTGCCCCTCCTTCCCTTGTTAAATCGGCGCGATCCTCTTTTGGTCCTAAACCGGCGCGCTCACCCGCCGCGCCGTTTCAACCAAACTGCCATCCCATCTACACTCCGATGCTCTGTTTTGCATCATTATGGCGTGCAGAGAACATGGAATGCCCGACGCTCTGTCTCTGCCTCCGTTCGACAGCGAAGAGACAGCGATGGCAGCAACCCGCATCGACAGCAGCAGCAGCAGAAGATCTTCCGGCAAATCCACAAATGTCATGTCCTCGGACGAACAACAGTTTACGGCACCAACCACTGGATTCCACCGCAGACGAATGAAGTGGCAGGAGTTTTTCTTCCGTTCGAGCGAAGAAAGGGCAACCCGTTCTATATATACTCTGCCTGTTCCACGGAGCATCTCTCTCGAACCCCCGAAGGGCGATGGGAAAAGAGAAGAGAGGGCCACCCAAAGAGAAGAAGAAGCTTCGTCCCCGTGCCAGAGAAGAGAAGAGAAGAGAAGAGAAGAGAGGAGAGTGAGAGGTGAGCTCGGAGGGGGGGAGCTTGTGCTCTGTTCCCCCTCTCCCATTGGTGTATCTCATCTTCTTTCCCCCTAAATGTATTTCTCTCTGCCCTAGGGTAGATCCCCCTTTTGTATTTCGACCTTCCCCTTCTTGTGGATGAATAAAAGGAAGTCTGTCGGCAAGCACAGTTCTTAGCTTTAGCTCCCGTCCCCCGTTTTCTCCCTATCTTCCATGCATCCAGGGTCTTTGAAGCCTGCCTCTCCGTGGCATGGCCTTCGAAGGAACCCACATGAGGATGAACATTCATGGCCCTTCGTGGCATACATTTGTCCCGCTTCATGAAACCATCACCCGTGAGCCGTGGGAGCTCTTGAAGGCTAGTCCTCGAGCTTTTCCACACTCACATTTGGGTTATCGGACCGCCGTGAGGTCTGGATTTGAGGTTCACCCCGGAGCAATCCGTTTGGTGTTCCCCTATTTGTCTATGGCAAGCCTCAGTCCGGGGGAGGTGCTGCCCAAATTTTGCCAGAGGAAGAATACGTAAGAATAGAGAATACGTAAGAATAGATAGACGAACAAACTAAGCCCCTGAATCAAGCTAAATCTCTGAGTTCCTGCACAAACTCTTCTAACGAAACACTTGAATCCTCAGGCTAATTCACCCTAACAAATAATTAAAATACTTAAACTCTCTTTCCACAAGCTTAATCCATCAATAAGATGAATAAATCAATCAACAGATTAACTTGCAGGTGAAAGAAACAAGAAACAGAGCCAACAGAATAAAAGAAAACCTCATAGAAGCTTAACCGGGCGCGCCCTAATCCGGCGTGGGCTAATCCGGCACGCTACCCCCCCGCGCCGGTTTAGCCCCACACTCAAATCCACTTTGGAATTCCTGAAGAGTGCCCCCTCCCATTCCTATTTGGAGCCCAAACCGGCGCGCCTCCCCTTCTTAGGCTATTCCGGCGCGCCCCCTCTCCCTCCTTGGCATTACCTTAAACCGGCGCGCCCCCCTCCCTTGGCCTTGAACCGGCGCGCCCCTTACACCTCTTATTCTGGCGCGCCTCTTCTATCCCACTTAACCGGCGTGCCCCATAAAAGAAAACATAAATTAGCTAAATAGAAGAAAAGGTTGAAACTAATGAATAAAACAAAAGAAGGAACCTAAACTAATGAATGAGAATGAAAGAACATGAATCACCCTCATGAGAATAAACAACATAATGAATCACTCTTATAATCAAATTTTGTTCCGGGGGCCCTGCCCCCAGAAACACCCGCAAGGGGTGCTGCCCCCCTTGACCCCCGCGACCTAACCGGGCAGGTCGATCCCCGCGACCTGACCGCACAGGTCGATCCGCGTGCGAGGGCGCACGATGGCGAGTTCGGGCTCCACACCTAATGACTCACTTCCCCGGACTGTGCGTGAAGAGAAAAGCAATGACACCCCATGGCATCAGACGTGGTCCTCGGAAACCCCGATATGGCCATAGTCCGCAACCACCTCGGGCCAATAGATCATCAGCTTGACTCACCTCTATCGGGATCCAATCCCGCATCCACTTAACCTTGGCATATCTGCGGCAGACATTCGTACGATTTTGTCACCGTCTTCTATGTTACAAACACGGACTTCTATCCGAATAAGAAATGGTCCGTTAGTGACCGACATATATATACCGGGATTTAATCCCGCACCTGCATTAAACTTGCCATACTCACGGCAGACATTCGTACGGTTTGGTGAAGAGAAAAGTAATGATGCCCCACTAGATCAGACTTGGATCTCGGGAGCCCCCGCCCGGACGTGACCATGATCCGAACATATCCCGGGCCGATAGTTTGTTAGCTCGACCGGTCTTCATCGGGATCCGATCCCGCACCCACATTAAACTTGCCGCACCTACGACAGACATCCGCACGTGTCTATCGTCGTCCTCGACGCTACTAATACGGACTTCCGTCCAAATAATGAATGGTCCGTTAGTGACCGACATATATACCGGGATCTAATCCCGCGCTTGCATTAAACTTGCCGTACTCACGGCAGACATTTGCACGGACTCGCTCCCGTCGCCGTCTTGTTTTCTATACGGACCTTTGTCCGAACATAAAATGGCCCGTGTATGACCGACAAAATCCGAACAGAATGAGGCGGCTCTCGTCCTCCCCGAACCCTACGCATGAGAACATCGATAAGACCGTCGTGAGTCACGCTCGGACCTCGAGTTCGCCCCAACCATGGTCATCGCCTGACCCACATCCTAGGCCTATAGCTAGCTATCTCTGTACACATCTCTGTTTTGGAATCTGGTCCCGAAACACTTTCCCGCTGCCCTTCGGCACCGGAAATATTAACGATGCCTACGCGAGCCCGACTTCGACCGCGGGGGGCCCACCGCAGTATGGTTGTAGCTTGATCTTGCATCGGGCCGACAAACTTATCGGTTTCTGACCGCTCTAACCGAGATTTAACTGAACGTTTCCCGCCCCTTTGAAAAATAAATTTGCCGGACCCCGGCATACATATGCTCCGGTTTTCCCCGTGATGATCACGATTCTCTGAAGCCGGTCGCTCGTCCGAATATCAAAATGGTCTCTTGAGTGACCGACATATTTCGAATACTTGCTTCCCTAGACATAGGGCTTTCCGACTGATTCGAGACCGCTATCGGCTAGTTTCTCTCGATATAGTTTTCTGGCCATGAGGCCCTGATTCCCGGCGATTAATCAAGGGTGTTCCCCTCTTTGAGGGGATGTAAATAACGTCGTGGCCTTTACGGCGCGACGGGTTTTAGTCCCAACACGAACCACACAATCGTCTGATTAGTCAGATCGAGCGCACAATAAATCGTCACTTTGTGACTGGCACGCCCACGCACTTAATAAACGCCAAACAAACAAATAAAACAACGATTTTAAATAAAAAGTGCGTCCACAAGTCTGGCACGCCCGGTGGGACTGGAACCACCCTTCATCTCTTCGCCGAGATTCGGGGCTTCATGGCCTCCTAATAAACGATGTTTGCCTGCTTTGATGAAATGCAGGTGTTATCTTCGCCAGCCCTATGGGGCGAAAAGCCAGACCAGGCGAAAGTGTTTTGTGGCCTCAGAGATGCTACTCCGAGGCATATGCAGCTTCCACGAATCATGAAGGCCGCTAAAAAAAGAGAAGAGGAAAAGAGGAGAGGGAGGGGAAATTAAATCCCCTTTCCGCAAAAAAAAAGAAAAGAAGAAAAGAAAAGAAGAAAAGAAGAAGAGAGAAGAAGAAAGAAATAAAAGGGAAGAGAAAGAATCGGCGAGAGAGGGTTGTACGACCATATCCGTCGAGACCCGTGCTGAACAAAGATTACCACTGTGGGATTGATGCGGTGGAGCGAACCACTCATCCCTTCCCTGAGGGGGTGAGCGCTCTCTTGCACACCCACCTTGGTCTATTACACAAAAAAAGAGAAGAAGAAGAGAAGAAAAGAAAGGACAAAAATTTTGGCAAGCGTGGCTGGCCAAGAGAACGAGAAGAAGGCCGACATCCCGCCCGGCTCTAGGAGGGTCGAAGTCCGTGGTACAATTCCCTGGCCAGTTCCACCTTCCTGCTGCCCCTATCCGGCACAAGATGGTCCCTCGAGTGGCTGTTAGAAGATCCAACAAACCACAATTATAACTAGATGAATTGCTGCCCGTTGTGGGGAGTGCTTTATAGTGATGAGGCCAAGCACTACCACCACTCCCGAAGAGAACATGCACATACCCCGCCACGGAGAATAAGAGGGAGAAATATACCCCGCCATGGGGGCATAAGATACAAGAAAAGCTACACCCCGCCCTGGGGGCATAAGAAGCAAGAAGGTACGCCCTGACCTAGGGGTACATGAAGAGAGAATCTACCCCGGTCTGGGGGCATACAAAACAAAATTTATACCCCGGCTCGGGGGCATTTGACGAAGGAGTGTACCCCCGCCATGGGGGGAGCATAGGAAGCAACAAAGAATTCACCTCGACCCGGGGGCATAAGAAATAAAGAATACACCCCAGACTTAGGAGAATCCGAAGAAGAAACATATACCCCGCACGGGGGCCTGAGAAGCAAAAGATACAGCCCTTTAGGGGCATAAGCAGCAGACTCCACCCCGCCTTGAGGGCGGAAGAAGCCAAGACTCTACCCCGTTTGGGGGCACATGAAACAAAAGAAGCACACCCCGGCTTAGGGGAATACGAAGAGAAATGCACCCCACCCTGGGGCAGAGGGAGCAGAAAAGTCTACCCCAATATAGGGGCATGAGGAGCAGCAGAATACACCCCGGCCTGGGGGCATAAGAAGCAGAATTACACCCCACCTTGGGGGCATCAGAAGCAACAATACACCCCATCTTGGGGGCACCAGAAGCACAATACACCCCACTTTGGGTGCACAAGAAGCAAAACATACCCCCGCTCTGGGGGTATATGAAGAGAAATACGCCCCGCCTTGAGGGGTAGAAGAAGAATTACACCCCCGACTCGGGGGCACACAAGGCAAAAGTTACACCCCGGCATCGGGGGCACGTGAAAGGGATCTACCCAAGCCTGGGGGCATAAGAAGAAACAACATTCCCCAACTTAGGGGCCTTTGAAGAAGAAAGGTACCCCGCCGTGGGGGCACATGAAGCAAAAGACATACCCCGTCACGGGGGCATAAAAAGAAAGAAATTCACCCCAGCCTGGGGGCACACAAAGAGAGGTGCACAAGCAGCAAATACACCCCCCCCCCCCCCCGCCTGGGGGCATAGAAGCAGAGAAGCAGAATCCACCCCGCCCCGGGGGCATAAGGAGCAGAATTACACCTCCCTTTGGGGGCATAAGAAGCAAAAGATACACCTCATGTCGGGGGCATATGAAAAGAGTACACTCCATCCCGGGGGCGTAAGGAGCAGAAGACGCACTCCACCCTGGGGGCATATGAAGCGAAAAGAATGCACCCCGGCCGGGGGCATACGAAGGGAAATATACCCCACTCTGGGGGCAGAAGAATCTACCCCGACCTGGGGCACAACAAGCAACAAAGATACACCCCGCTCTGGGGACATATGAAGAGAAGCACTCCTCCGCCTTCAGGGGTAGACAAAGCAGAATTCACCCCCGTCATGGGGGGTATAAGAAACAAAAGACACACCCCGTGCCAGGGGCATATATAGAGAACTCACCCTGGCTTAGGGGTATTTGAAGAAGAAACATACCCCACCTGGGGGCATAGAAGCCGTGAAGAGTATACCCCGGCTTGGGGGCATTTAAAGAGAGGTACATCCCACCTTAGGAGCATAAGAAGAAAAGAGTCCACCCTATCTTACGGGTATTTGAAGAAGAAACATGCCCCACATGGGGGCACAGAAGCCATGAAAAAATACACCCCGCCTGGGGGCACAGAAGCGAAGAGGCAAAACACACCCCCTCAGGGGGGATGCATACCAAATGAAGCTACACCCCAACCTGGGGGCACATTAAGAGAAATACACTCCAGCGTGGAAGCATTAATGAGAAAAGAAGAGCAGAATAAAGAAAAAGATACGCACGAGATAGACGTGGTCTTCGAGCCCGCCTCATCACAAAAAAAAAAAAGAAAAGAAAGGAAGAAAAGACACATGAGGCAGACGTGGTCCTCGAGCCCGCCTCATCACATAAAAGAAGAGAAGAAAAGGAAAAGAAGACACATGAGGCAGACGTGGTCTTCGAGCCCGCCTCATCACGCAAAAGAAGAAAAGAAAAGGAAGAAGAGACACATGAGGCAGACGTGGCCCCTGAACCCGTCTCTTCACATAAAAGAAGAAGAGCAGAACCAAAAGAAGACACATGAGACGGACGTGGTCTTCGAGCCCGCCTCATCACACAAAGGAAGAGAAGGAAAGAAAGAATGCACATGAGGTGAACACGGTCCCTGCACCTGCCTCTCTATAAAAGGAGAAAAAAAAGAGAAAGAGTCACGAGGCGAACATGGTCTCTGCACCTGCCTCTCTACAAAAGAAGAAGAGAAGAAAAAAAGAGAAAGGATCATGAGACGAGCGTGGCCTTTGCACCCGCCTCCCCACATAAAAGAAGAAGAAAAGAAGAAAAAGAACAGCCGCGAGGTAAACATGGTCTCTGCACCTGCCTCTTTACGTAAAGAAAAGAAGAAAAGAAAGAGCAGTCATGAGGCGAACATGGTCTTTGCACCTGCCTCTCCACAAAAAAAGAGAAGGACACACGAGGCAGACGTGGTCTTCGAGCCCGCCTCTCCACAAAAAAAGAGAAGAAAAGAAAGAAAAGAGACATGGGACAGACGTGGTCTTCGAGCCCGCCTCATCACACAAAAGAAGAGAAGAAAAGGAAGAAAAGACACATGAGGCAAACATGGTCCTTGAACCTGTCTCTCCATAAAAGAAGAAGAGAAAGAACAGTCACGAGGCGAACATGGTCCTTGAACCCGCCTCTTCACACAAAAGAAGAAGAGAAGAAAAGAAAGAAAGAGTCCCGAGGTAGATGCGGTCTTTGCACCCGCCTCTCCACACAAAAGAAAAAGAGAGAAAGAATCACGAGGCAAACATGGTCCTTGAACCCGCCTCTTCACACAAAAGAAGAAGAGAAGAAAAGAAAGAAAGAGTCCCGAGGCAGATGCGGTCTTTGCACCCGCCTCTCCGCACAAAAGAAAAAGAGAGAAAGAATCACGAGGCAAACATGATCTTTGCACCCGCCTCCTCACACAAAAGAAGAAGAGAAGAAAAGAAAGAAAGAGTCCCGAGGCAGACGCGGTCTTTGCACCTGCCTCCCCACACAAAAGAAGAAGAGAGGAAGAGAAAGAAGAGTCATGAGGTAAAATTTTACCTCCGACCTCCAGCCACCCAACAAATAGAAACCAATAAACATTCCACCGACGGGGCATTAAACCAGAAAATATTCAGCTATCGGGGCTTCAATCCGACAGATATTCAGCCATCGGGGCTTCAACCCGACAGATGTTCAGCCGATCGGGGCCCTAATCCGAAAGATGCTCAGCCAATCGGGGCTTTAATCCGATAGATGCTCAGCCAATCAGGGGCTTTAATCCAATAGATGTCCAGCCATCCGGGCTTTAATCCGATAGATGTCCAGCCATCGGGGCTTTAATCCGATAGATGCTCAGCCAATCGGGGCTTTAATCCGATAGATGCTCAGCCGATTGTGGCTTTAATCCGATAGATGTTCAGTCGATCGGGGCCCTAATCCGAAAGATGCTTAGCCAATCGGGGCTTTAATCCGATAGATGCTCAGCCAATCATGGCTTTAATCCGATAGATGCTCGGCCAATCGGGGCGTTAATCCGATAGATGCTCAACCGATCAGGGCTTTAATCCGATAGATGTCCAGTCATCGGGGCTTTAATCCAATAGATGTCCAGCCATCGGGGCTTCAACCCGACAGACGTTCAGCCGTCGAGGCTCCAATCCGACGGATGTCGACAGCCGGCGACTGAGCCAACAGATGATCAGCCGTCGACACGCAGGCTGACAGATGCACAGCCATTGGCAGCCACGCCGACAGATGACCAATCCCTATGTGTAAAACTTCCCCCCTTCCCTACTACAACATTGATTTTGTACCCAAAAGAAAAAGAGAAGAGAAGAAGAAAATAAAAAGGAGAAGAAGAGGAAAATAAAAAAAGAGAGAGAAAGAAAGAGAATGAAGGGAAAATGATAATAATATATATATATATATGTATATGCATATGTCTCCCGTCCGCACGCCCCTACGTATCAACGGGCATCCGCACGGGCAAAGATGGCTCCACCCCTGCGTTGGCGTTAGTCCCTTGCCAACGGATAAGTCCCTTTCTGGTGCAGGGCTTCGTGCCCTAGCCACCCGCTCTCACGCAATATTGTCATTACGGACCCTACGTCTGAATCGGCAGAGAAAAAAAAAACCCGTTGCGTTGGCATTACCTTCTTGCCAACGAATGAACCTTATCTCTCGGCGCAAGGCTTCGTGCCCTAGCCACCTTCTCTCATGCAAAATCGCCATTGTGGGCCTTACGCCCGAATCGGCAAACTCTCTATCCTTGGGCTCGCATTAGTCCCTTGCCAACGAATAAGTCCCTTTCCGATGCAGGGCCTCATGCCTTAGCCACCCGCTCTCACACAATATTGCCATTACGGACCTTACGTCCGAATCGGCAGAGAAAAAAAAACCGTTGCGTTGGCATTATCTTCTTGCCAACGAATGAACATTATCTTTCAGCGCAAGGCTTCGGGCCCTAGCCAACAATTACATATTATCCACTCGTCAAAAAAAAAGGAGAAAGGGGCTTAAAATAGAGGTGACCCGCCGGACTTGCCCCTAAACGGGGACAAGGGTAAAAATGGCAGCAACCCGGCTGTGGCGAAAACCCGAAAGGGCGCTACATGCAAAATCGGGTATCCCGCCACGTGAAAACCCAAGAGGGCACGTGGGTAAAAGCAAGAGGGGGCTGGTGCCGGCGAAAACACGAAAGGGCGCTTGTACCGGTAATATGGTTTTTAACAAAAATGAAGAGAAGAAGAGACAAACAAACCAGGTCAGCTCCCGACACCCCGTCGGCACTGATGAAGAGAAGAAGAGATAAACAAACCATGCCAGCTCCCGGCACCCCATCGGCACTGATGAAGAGAAGAAGAGACAAACAAACCATGTCAGCTCCCGACACCCTGTCGGCACTGACGAAGAGACAAAGAGACCAATAAACCAGGTTAGCTCCCGACACCCCGTCGGCACTGATGAAGAGAAGAAGAGACAAACAAACCATGTCATCTCCCGGCACCCCGTCGGCACTGCTGAAGAGAAGAAGAAACAAACCATGTCAGTTCCCAACACCCTGTCGGCACTAATGAAGAGAAAAAGGGACAAGCATACCACGCCAGGTTCCCGACACCCCGTCGGCACTAATGAAGAGAAAAATGGACAAGCCTACCACGTCAGCTCCCGACACCTGTCGGCATCGATGAACAAACCTGTGGCCCAGACCTTTCGTCTGGTTCCATGAACAAAAATACCCTTTCCTTGACACTAACCCCGTGTCAATGAATAGACCATGTCGGTCCCCGACTCCTCGTCGACATCGATGAACAAACATGTGGCCCGGACCTTTCGTCTGGTTCCATGAACAAAAAGACCCTTGCTTTGGCACTAACCCCGTGTCAATGAACAAACCACCCCAATATTGCAATCTCCAATCCCACTGACGAATAAACCCTTGGCTTGGACCTTCCGTGCAAGTCAATGAACAAAAAGGACCCTCTTTGCTTGGCTCGGACCTTCCGTCCCAGTCCATGAACAAAAATGCATGCTCTTCGCTTGGCTCGGACCTTCCGACCAAGTCCATTAACACAAAGAAACCCCTCCTTGCTTGGCTCAGAACGTCCGTCCGAGTGTATGAACAAAAGAACTCCTTTGCTTGGCTCGGACCTTCCGTCCAGGTCGATGAAAAAAAAAACCTCTTTGCTTGGCTCTGACCTTCCGTCCAAGCCAATGAATAAAAAAGGAGAGAGCCTTCTTGCTTGGCCCGGACCTTCCGTCCAAGTCAATAAAAAAAAAGAGAACTTCCTTGCTTGGCTCGGACCTTCTGTCCAAGTCAATGAACAAAAAGAACCTCTTTTGCTTGGCTAGGACCTTCCGTCCAAGTCGATGAACAAAAGAACCTCTTTGTTTGGCCCGGACCTTCCGTCCAAGCCAATGAATAAAAAAGGAGAGAGCCTTCTTGCTTGGCCCGAACCTTCAAACCAAGTCAATAAAAAAAATAAAAAAAAGAAGGGAACTTCCTTGCTTGGCTCACACATTCCGTCCAAGTCAATAATAATAAAAAAAACTTATTTGCTTGGGTCGGACCTTCCGTCCAAGTCAATGAATGAAAAACCCCTTTGCCTTGGCACTCACCCTGTTCCAATGAATAGACCACGTCAGCTACCGACACCCTGTCGGCACCAGCAAATAAACCCTTCGCTTCGAACGTTCCACCCGAAGCCATAAAATCCATCTCACTCTGTCAGAGCCCTCTCAAAAGCATTCGGCTTGGACCTCCCATCCGAGTCGATGAATGAACAACTCTCCTAAACCCAGCACGAGTCACCAACTCCCCCTTAGGATTGGCCTCATCTAAGTCGTTTTAGGACTCTTGCCTAAGTCGACGCATAGACCCTCCATTCTTGCTTCGGTATCTACCCCATGCCGATGACTAAACCCCTCCTCACTCAGGCTAGACATCTCAGTCCGTGTGTGTATGCGGTGAAGCGATCCCCTCATCCCTTCGCTGAAGGAGTGAGCGCTTTCACGTGAATTCGCACCGGACCAGCACCCCACTGGCTCGGAAGAACATATATCTTGTCAAAGAACCCTACACTCGTGGGCCCCGCACACTCGTCCCTCGCTTGCGCCGCCCATGAGTGGGGGGCATTTGTGGACGTCAAAAATGTCGATGAGGATCACACGGCATGCACGTCTCGACACTCGAGAGCAAGCCGAAGATGGAAATGCCGAACAAACCTCATGCCTAGCCCGATCAGGACGAGAACTCGCTTAGTGGTCCGCTACCCGTTAAGGAAGCCCCCCAGGCGGAAGATACGGCTACAACTCTCCAATCGGCCATGCTGAGAGCTGAATCAGAGAAAAGTCAGGAACCCCGGCACAGTCTCGGCATATATCGAATGTCACGCAAAGTCTGGGACCACGCCCCAAAGGCTGCAAATGGAATATTATAGAGGCCATGCATTGCAACTAGAACATTCCAGGAGCGCCAACACTCGAATAAATGGCTGCGACTACGAAAAGAATCCATTTGAGACTTAAAATGGCGCGTAAGGGCCATAAACCGGCGCGCCCCTTCAACATCTTAATCCGGCGCCCCCAAAACCGGCGCGCCCCATTTTCCCATCTGCCCCTCCTTCCCTTGTTAAACCGGCGCGCTCCTCTTTTGGTCCTAAACTGGCGCGCTCACCCCCCGTGCCGTTTCAACCAAACTACCATCCCATCTACACTCCGATGCTCTGTTTTGCATCATTATGGCGTGCAGAGAACATTGAATGCCCGATGCTCTGTCTCTGCCTCCGTTCGACAGCCAAGCGGCAGCGATGGCAGCAACCCGCATCGACAGTAGCAGCAGCAGAAGATCTTCCAGCAAATCCGCAAATGTCTTGTCCTCGGATGAACAACAGTTTACGGCACCAACCACTGGATGCCACCGCAGACGAATGAAGTGGCGGGAGTTTTTCTTCCGTTCGAGCGAAGAAAGGGCAACCCGTTCTATATATACTCCGCCTATTCCACGGAGCATCTCTCTCGAACCCCCGAAGGGCGATGGAAAAAGAGAAGAGAGGGCCACCCGAAGAGAAGAAGAAGCTTCGTCCCCGTGCCGGAGAAGAGAAGAGAAGAGAGGAGAGTGAGATGTGAGCTCGGAGGGGGGGGAGCTTGTGCTCTGTTCCCCCTCTCCCATTGGTGTATCTCATCTTCTTTCCCCCTAAATGTATTTCTCTCTGCCCTAGGGTAGATCCCCCTTTTGTATTTCGACCTTCTCCTTCTTGTGGATGAATAAAAGGAAGTCTGTCGGCAAGCACGGTTCTTGGCTTTAGCTCCCGTCCCCCGTTTTCTCCCTATCTTCCATGCATCCAGGGTCTTTGAAGCATGCATCTCCGTGGCATGGCCTTCGAAGGAACCCACATGAGGATGAACATTCATGGCCCTTCGTGGCATACATTTGTCCCGCTTCATGAAACCATCACCCGTGAGCCGTGGGAGCTCTTGAAGGCTAGTCCTCGAGCTTTTCCACACTCACATTTGGGTTATTGGACCGCCGTGAGGTCTGGATTTGAGGTTCACCACGGAGCAATCCCTTTGGTGTTCCCCTATTTGTCTCTGGCAAGCCTCAGTCCGGGGGAGGTGCTGCCCAAATTTTGCCAGAGGAAGAACACGTAAGAACAGAGAATACGTAAGAACAGACATACGAACAAACTAAGCCCCTGAATCAAGCTAAATCTCTGAGTTCCTGCACAAACTCTTCTAACGAAACACTTGAATCCTCAGGCTAATTCACCCTAACAAATAATTAAAATACTTAAACTCTCTTTACACAGGCTTAATCCATCAATAAGATGATTAAATCAATCAACAGATTAGCTTGCATGTGAAAGAAACAAGAAACAGAGCCAACAGAATAAAAGAAAACCTCATAGAAGCTTAACCCGACGCGCCCTAATCCGGCGTGGGCTAATCCGCCGCGCTACCCCCCCGCGCCGGTTTAGCCCCACACTCAAATCAACTTTGGAATTCCTGAAGAGTGCCCCCTCCCATTCCTATTTGGAGCCCAAACCGGCGCGCCTCCCCTTCTCAGGCTATTCCGGCACGCCCCCTCTCCCTCCTTGGCATTACCTTAAACCGGCGCGCCCCCCTCCCTTGGCCTTGAACCGACGCGCCCCTTACACCTCTTATTCCGGCGCGCCTCTTCTATCCCACTTAACTGGCGTGCCCCATAAAAGAAAACATAAATTAGCTAAATAGAAGAAAAGGTTGAAACTAATGAATAAAACAAAAGAAGGAATCTAAACTAATGAATGAGAACGAAAGAACATGAATCACCCTCATGAGAATAAACAACATAATGAATCACTCTTATAATCAAATTTTGTTCCGGGGGCGCTGCCCCCGGAAACACCCGCAAGGGGTGTTGCCCCCTTGACCCCCGCGACCTGACTGGGCAGGTCGATCCCCGCGACCTGACCGCACAGGTCGATCCGCGTGCGAGGGCGCACGATGGCGAGTTCGGGCTCCACACATAATGACTCACTTCCCTGGACTGTGCGTGAAGAGAAAAGCAATGACGCCCCATGGCATCAGACGTGGTCCTCGGAAACCCCGATATGGCCATAGTCCGCAACCACCTCGGGCCAATAGATCATGATGCGGGACGAGACCACGGACACGACAAGCTCGTGATTGCCCCTTAACGAGGGAAGCGTCGGATGTGTGCGGTTGAGAAACCGGCAATGAGCTAGGGAGATCGGCTCTCTTTTGTGCCCAGATCGGGTCACGGGTCGGTCACGTACTCTCTCGCAGCAGCGGTAATGAACATATAAAGCGAGCTAGATATCCCTACACATGCTCTCTAGCAGCGGCATAAACAAGCATATATGAAATTAAGCAAAATGCCAAGTAAGGAGCGAGGACGATACCTCCACGCGCTCGGCGTGGGGACGACGGACCCGGCCGAAACTCGTACTCCCGGGATAAATATTACACAACGATGACAGCAATGAAATATCGCCCACTCCACGCAGGGAGGTAAATGGCTACACAACTGGGCCCGGGAGGACCGAATTCGGGTTGACGGGCGGCTTCTCGCGTTGATTCGGCAACACCCGAACACGTGACGGTGGGGCCCATGTGCTGTCCGGAGGGGCCGTGTGGGACCCGGTGGCACCGCTGTAGTGGGGACACTTAGGGAAGCGTTCCCCGAGCTGGCGGCACACTGGTTCGTCGGCCGGAGGCCAGGCGGCTCCAATCGGCACCAGTCGGAATAACCGGCCACGGACCTGCCAGTTCTGTTTTCCGGCGCGCGCTCCGGCGAGAACGGACGCTGCGATCAGCCCCGACGTCGGAATGCAACGAAACTGGCACCGTTGGAAAGATGCTTCGAAGGGCTTCAAGCCAAGGTGATTACAGAAAAATAATCAAGCATGTACTTATGATTGGCGAATTTTGAAGGTTGCTGTTGTACAATGTCTGAACTCTCAGACTCATCGAATGAGTCCACTCGCCTCTTACTCATAAGAGAATGACAACGAGCTTGCACAAGACACATGCAGACAGACATACCACACAAAGAAAAAGCACACCGACTCATCTATGACCCTAGACACACCTAATGTTAGTCCGACCCGTACACGGGTGACGGCGGACCAGGACACCCGAACGTATGCCATGCATGCATCAGACGTAACCGGTGGTTGACATCATGCGGAAATCCTAGATCTCCTAAGGTGGGCCATGCATACATATGGGATGTGGATGTGGGAGGGCCAATAGTATATCCCCTAGATGATGATGTATCTTGTAAGTGTACGGGCTTGGTGGGCATAGATGACCCGGCCCGTGGGGAAGGGGTGTGGTAGCGGACTCCCTCGAGGAAGTGAAGTGAATGTGGAGGGTCTAAGGATCCACTAGGGAGTGGGTCAAAGAGATCAAAGAAGGTATGACCCCTTATGGTGGGTTCCCACAAGTCACGGTCCCACGTGTAGAAGTTTTGAAGGTGTGGATAGTCACCTTCTTGAATGGTGACCGGTGGGACAGGGATCGTCGGCAAGAAGTATGATTCCTCCCTCGGACAAAAGGGTATGAATTCGTGCTCGTCCGGTAGCGGGAGAAGTAGAAGAACCTCAGTGGTGACACAACCCACGGTGCACTCGGAGGTAATGGACCCGAAGGCCGGATGGGTGAAGCTAAGACTAGCGGGTTGGTCAAAGCCTCGGGTCAAAAGATGCGTCAACTCCCATTGTGAATCTAATCCCATGACAAGATCGTCCAACGTATCAACATGGTGGCGAGATCGAAATGTGGTATGGAATGAGTTGACCGGCACTATAGGTAGGATGGGGTCCATGGATGGAAAGGGAGGTGGGACCAAGCCATCCTTGAGCCAACTAAGAAGTGGCTCGGCTATGTAAAGTGTTCCCGTAAGAAACACGGGTGGCTCGGGCTTTGGTAGCTCCAAAGAAGAAGGTTCTGAATAGAGCTCGGAAGGAGCGGGTGGTGATGGAGCACCTACGAGAGGTGAAGAAGCACTTATCCTTTCCAACAAATCCGAAATCATTTTCTTGCATTCCTCAAAGGAGCGGGTTGGAGTAGGGACCTTGGGGTGGACTCGCTCCTCGTCCCTCGACCTAGGTGTGGTCCTAGGCTCGGCTATAAGCGGAGCTTCCACTCGGTTGGAGGTACTTGAGTGGGTTGGGATGGGGGTGCCAAGGGGAGGTTGGTTGGAGGTGCTTGGGCGGGCCACTAGATTGGGGTCGCTTTGTTGGGCTTGGACGGCGGTGAAGGGGTGGGATTGGGTAGCAGTGTGGCCCACTTGGTTGTGGGTGAGTTGGTGGGGTGGGTGAGTGGTATGACCTCCGTGGTTGGAGGTAGGTGGGTGGGGCAAGTAGGCCCTCCTAAGCGCTCTCCTCATTTCCCACCATGACTCGATGGGCCTTAGATTCCTATCCTCCCTCCAGTATTTGATGTTCCTCCAAGTTGCGGCGGCTTCACCAAAAAGTCACCTTTTGGCAACATCGACTTGCATGGGCCCGTACATAATGTACACCTCGAAGTAATCGTCCATAATGGCTTCCCATTATAGGTAGACACTCGGGTCATCGGACCCGTAGAAGTCCCGGGTTTCGGGCCTCGTGGGATGGTTCGGGTGGTCCTTCCATTTGAGATAGTATCTCCACCATCCGGGTGTTTGGGAATCCATGGGGATTAGGGACTACTGGGTGGGCATGTCGACACTAGTAGATGAACCACCTAGACAATGGACTACAACCCTAAACATGACGACCAAGACTCGGTACGTGGCGGAGATAAGCGATCCGAAGATCACTCGCGCAAGTGTGCGACCTTCCCGATAGGCGTAGCCTAACGTTCGAACAACACCTTTTGATATACCGGGTTATTGGGATGCAATGCAAAAGACACTTTTTTTTGACACCCTAGACTCAACTCGCTCTGATACCAAATTGATGCGGGACGAGACCACGGACACGACAAGCTCGTGATTGCCCCTTAACGAGGGAAGCGTCGGATGTGCGCGGTTGAGAAACCGGCAATGAGCTAGGGTGATCGGCTCTCTTTTGTGCCCGGATCGGGTCACGGGACGGTCACGTACTCTCTCGCAGTAGCAGTAATGAACATATAAAGCGAGCTAGATATCCCTACACATGCTCTCTAGCAGCAGCATAAACAAGCATATATGAAATTAAGCAAAATGCCAAGTAAGGAGCGATGACGATACCTCCACGCGCTCGGCGTGGGGACGACGGACCCGGCCGAAACTCGTACTCCCGGGATAAATATTACATAATGATGACATCAATGAAATATCACCCACTCCACGCAGGGAGGTAAAGGGCTACACAACTGGGCCCGGGAGGACCGAATTCGGGTTGACGGGCGGCTTCTCGCGTTGATTCGGCAACACCCGAACACGTGACGGTGGGGCCCACGTGCTGTCCGGAGGGGCCGTGTGGGACCCGATGGCACCGCTGTAGTGGGGACACTTAAGGAAGCGTTCCCCGGGCTGGCGGCACGCTGGTTCGCCGGTCGGAGGCCGGGCGGCTCCGATCAGCACCGGTCGGAATAACCGGCCACGGACCTGCCGATTCTGTTTTCCGACGCGCGCTCCGGCGAGAACGGACGCTGCGATCAGCCCCGACGTCGGAATGCGACGAAACTGACGCCGTTGGAAAGATGCTTCGAAGGGCTTCAAGCCAAGGTGATTACAGAAAAATAATCAAGCCTGTACTTATGATTGGAGAATTTTGAAGGTTGCTGTTGTACAGTGTCTGAACTCTCAGACTAGCAGGGAACTTTCCTATGGATTACCTTTGACTATGAGGTATACGTCCGAATCTGGGGTTATGTTCTTCAGAGAAGTTGTGGGAAATCAAGCTACGAAACCAGGACTATTTTTGGATCTGGATTTGGGGAAGGCTACTAATTTCTATGATTTTTGCACTAGCTGTGGGTCAGATCTGGAATCTGGCTGACAACACTGTAGCTGAGGAAGAACACGAATTTCTTAAAAATAGATGGAAGACTGATCAAAAATTAAGAAAATTGATGGATGTAGGGGATGATGGATAGAACTTCCAGTAAAATTGGGAGGGTTTGGAAAAATCAAAAAGAGGGTCAGAGGTGAGAAACACAGGGCTGCTGTCACTATAGACAGAGACAAAACAGATCTGGGAATGAAAGATGCACGAAAATGGAAAAATACTAAACGAGGGATTTTGGACGTGAATGTTTTTGTGGATGATGGGGTGGAATATAGAAACATATCATAAAAATTGCAGATCACTAAGAGACCGTGGCTGGTAGCAGGAATTTCGGGAAGACACCTCTATCTAGCATAACAGAATACCGAAGACGGTTTCGCGGCGGCTCGAAGGCGGCACGAACGGCGGCGGCGGCGGCACAGATGATCACCGGAGATAGAGGGGAGGGGATAGAAGATAGAAATCACTCTAGAACTGGAGGTTGGAGGAGAGAAACCAGAGGGAGAGAGGGGGGGCTCAAGAACACTCTTGATTTTCTAACAATTTTCTCTTCATTAATTCTAGAATAATAGAAATACATGACTTATATAATAAATAAAAAAAGACCATGAATACCCTTAGATCTAGGATCTGGAGGGGCATTTAAGGGACTTCATATTTGATCCAAATAAAAAAATGAAATTCCTAATTAATTCTAATGGGGGGACAAGGTAGGAAAGGTAGGTAGCCTACCTTTGAATTTTTTAACCACTTGTCTACCATGTGGTCAATTGGCATTCCAACCTTCTAGATAGCCACCTAGGATGGTTGACCAGCCCCACATGGTCTAGGTGGACCAATGGGAAAGGGGTGAGGGTCCCCTTGCTTGGGCCTACGGGAATTTTACATATAAACCCACTAAGACTTACAATTGTGTACCCATATAACACAAGGGTATACATACAAAGATGAAAGGACATAAATGCAAACAAAATGTGGACGGTCTTGTCTCGATGTCCCCATCAGATCATCAGCTTGACTCACCTCTATCGGGATCCAATCCCGCATCCACATTAACCTTGCCGTATCTGCGGCAGACATTCGTACGGTTTTGTCACCGTCTTCTATGTTACAAACACGGACTTCTATCCGAATAAGAAATGGTCCGTTAGTGACCGACATATATATACCGGGATTTAATCCCGCACCTGCATTAAACTTGCCATACTCACGGCAGACATTCGTACGGTTTGGTGAAGAGAAAAGTAATGATGCCCCACTAGATCAGACTTGGATCTCGGGAGCCCCCGCCTGGACGTGACCATGATCCGAACTTATCCCGGGCCGATAGTTTGTTAGCTCGACCCGTCTTCATTGGGATCCGATCCCGCACCCACATTAAACTTGCCGTACCTACGGCAGACATCCACACGGTTCTATCGTCGTCCTCGACGCTACTAATACGGACTTCCGTCCGAATAATGAATGGTCCGTTAGTGACCGACATATATGCCGGGATCTTATCCCGCGCTTGCTTTAAACTTGCCGTACTCACGGCAGACATTTGCACGGACTCGCTCCCGTCGCCGTCTTGTTTTCTATACGGACCTTTGTCCGAACATAAAATGGCCCGTGTATGACCGACAAAATCCGAACGGAATGAGGCGGCTCTCGTCCTCCCCGAACCCTACGCATGAGAACATCGATAATACTGTCGTGAGTCACGCTCGGACCTCGGGTTCGCCCCAACCATGGTCATCGCCTGACCCACATCCTAGGCCTATAGCCAGCTATCTCTGTACACATCTCTGTTTTGGAATCTGGTCCCGGAACACTTTCCCGCTACCCTTCGGCACCGGAAATATTAACGATGCCTACGCAAGCCCGACTTCGACCGCGGGGGGCCCACCGCAGTATGGTAGTAGCTTGATCTTGCATCGGGCCGACAAACTTATCGGTTTCTGACCGCTCTAACAGAGATTTAATTGAACGTTTCCCGCCCCTTTGAACAATAAATTTGCCGGACCCCGGCATACATATGCTCCGGTTTTCCCCGTGATGATCACGATTCTCTGAAGCCGGACGCTCGTCCGAATATCAAAATGGTCTCTTGAGTGACCGACATATTTCGAATACTTGCTTCCCTAGACATAGGGCTTTCCGACTGATTCGAGACCGCTATCGGCTAGTTTCTCTCGATATAGTTTCCTGGGCATGAGGCCCTGATTCTCGGCGATTAATCAAGGGTGTTCCCCTCTCTGAGGGGATGTAAATAACGTCGTGGCCTTTACGGCACGGCGGGTTTTAGTCCCGACACAAACCACACAATCGTCTGATTAGTCAGATCGAGCGCACAATAAATCGTCACTTTGTGACTGGCACGCCCACGCACTTAATAAACGTCAAACAAACAAATAAAACAACGATTTTAAATAAAAAGTGTGTCCACAGGGCTTTCAGCCGGCCAAGCGGGGAGGGGAGAAACAGGGGAAAGAACACCGAATGAAGACCAAGATCAGTTCTGCCTGCTCTCTGCGAGTGCTGACAGACAGTCGAAGAAGTGGTTGCTGTGACTGTCCCAAATTTTGCTGATGACGGGACCAGTGGGGAATTCTTCATAACTGGAGCGGGCTGATGCCAGAATTATCTTGATTTCTGTGGTCGTCGGTTCTGGTCGGGGCAGAGGGTTGAACATGGAAGCAGGTTGTTGTTCTTGACTGTCGCAGAACCTCAGCAGCTGAATGATAAGGGTACCACGGGCGCTTCAGAACTCCAATTTGAGCATGGCTGGTCCTGATGGATTCGTTGTCAAGTCCTCTTCGAAACGCAAGCAACGGGGATGCCAGATGATGTCGGAGTGGACCGGTAGAACTCAAACAAGGAGGGAAGGTCGGAGCAGACTGACAAGAAACAGAACCAAGCACCTGGAGGAACAAATTGATAACTCTTGATTCCGGCTGTCAATCGGAGTTCCGCTTCTTGATCCTGGAAGTCGACAGGTCTAGGAATAAGTTTGTAGAAGAACTCTCACCCAGATTCATGCTAGAATTGCCATGGAAGAGCTTGCACTTAGGTTCTGGTCCTCTGCCTGAGAAGTCTTGCGCAGTCGTAGTAGATCGCCTCCTCCAAACAGCTCCGACCTTGGAAGCCAGCGGGACCACCACCGTTGGAAAGCCGACTCGAAGACAATTCCAGCAATATAAGACTTACTACCTGGTTCGATGAGGAGACGATGGGACAGCCTCTGCAACCAACAGCTTCTTTACTGCCTCCAAATAGTGAATTGCATGTTGATGATGATGGGGAAATGGGGTATATGGAAGGGGAAATGGGGTGAATAGGTGTGGGAGTGACCCCTGGTTGTGAGGGGGCCTGGGAGGGGGTGTTCTAAGGTGTGGGAGAGGAAGAATGGGGTCTGGAATGGGTTGTTTACAGTTGGTGAGAGAGGAGCTGCGAATTTGGGCTTGGAGGGATAAGGGGGGAGGTGAGGGGGGCACAAGTGGGTGAAGGGAATGTGAGTTTGAATTTCCTTTAATGTGGGGTGATCAATGGTGGTCTTGGGGATGGGAAGAGGTGCCTTGGGAAGGTGGAGGGCTGCTTGGGGAAGGGGATGGATAGTTGGGGGTTGGAGGGTGGGGTGTGGATTGGTGGAGGGTCTCTTGGGACTAGGAGGAAGTAATGATGGCTTGTGGAAAGTTATAGAGGATTTAATGGAGGTATGTGGGAGGGTGGAGGTGGTTGGGAGGGGAGGAGAGAGAGAAGGGGGCGCCCTCCTCTTGGAGGGAGAGAGAGAGAGGAGAAGGGGGGGTAGGTGGGATTCACTCCCTAGGGCTTCTCACCCAAATAATGGATTCACTCCACTAAGAAAATTTGAACTCTCAAATGGCAATTCTTCATTCATTGATTCATTACCTCAAAATGGAGAGAGTGGGGTCCTATTTATAGGGATCCCACAATTTACAATAAGACCCTAAATTTTGGCACATTGACTAATAACCAACAAGGTAGGGGCGCCCATGGGCCAAGTCCACTGGGTTGGGCCCAATAGCTAGTCTAAATTAGCCTAAAGAGACTCAAACTTAGGGAAATAAACCAAATACCTAGATACATGACTCTAATAAAAGGGAAATTACAACGATATGACTCAATAAAAATAAAGAAATACAACATAGGACTCATAATAAATGGCTAGACCATGACGTACGCCTCCGGGGTGACGAGAAGGGCCGAGAGTGCCAGGGCGGATGGTGATGACCCCATCATACTCCCGGGGTGCGGAGAACTCGACTCCGTCAAGTAAGAGTCCTTCCCTCTTCGGAAAGGTGCAGAAGTGGTACCGCTCACATGTCTTCCAAAATAAGCCGATTCTTCCACCTAGCGAGGTAGTGCCCGTACACCTTGCTCCGAGTGATGATTTTCTGTTCATCCAATATTCTCTCAAGTTGCTTACGTCGGGCTTCTCTGGGCTGACGGTGCTCTCATGGGGAGGGGTGGGTGCTCTCTCAAGGGAGGAAGGGGGCTTGAAATCCTCACTTGGTGCCACCGTGGGTCCCTTGTGTGGCACAAGGCCTTCCACATTGAAACTAAAGTTAATATGTATCCCTCAAGGAGGCCTAACTTATGAGTAGTGGGGCTAGTGCACCTCAAAACCTGGAAGGGGCTGATCCCACAAAACCTCAATCTTGAGTTGTCTCTATGTGAGAGCCTCTCATTCCTCACCATCCCGGAATCACCCATTTGGATTTCTTGGTGGCGCCAGTGAGTCGGTCGGTCTTTTGTAAATTTCATGACTCTTGTTGATGTGCTTGCAAGGTTATCATGTAATTTTGTGAATGCTCTCCTTTTAGTGGTTATGGGTGGACCTGGATAATCATAGATGGACCTATCATGCCATGATGCCATATGGACCTTGATGAACCTTGGTGGGCCGGGGCAACCAAATGTGGCCCTATAATGCATGGACTTTCTAACAAAGGTTGGAGGGCCGGGGCATCCGTAGGTGATCTGGTCATCTATGGGGGTGACAAATGCCGGGGGACCCGGACATCCAAGAATGCTCCTATCATGCTTAAGACTCATGATGAGTGAAGGTGGACCATTACATCCGAATTTGGACCACTCATGCTTTCTACTTGACATGTGGGTGATATGAATGAATGGACACAACATAATGTTCATGCCAATTGGTGTAGTAAGCCTAGACACATGCATGCTTTTCCTAAAGGTGACTTTCATGTGTATAGGTGTGGGACAACCTTTGAACTCCCATTGGAAAGGATCGATTGGATCTAAGAAGGTGGTCATCATGGGGTGGGGCACAACCTTATTACCTAGGGGTATGTGGCCCAAGGTCATGGCTCCCAAGGTGTAACCCGGGTCTAGGATGGGGTGAATTGGGTCAAACGTGGTGGGTTGGGATAGGGAATGGTGGGTGGTGGATAAGGTGGTTGGGTTCCATGGGTTCTTTGACCCCCATTGGAAGGGATCAAAGGAATCATAAAAAGGGTTATCGAGGGGGAGGGGCCCTATGTCCTCAAAATCCTCAAATTGTGGTGGGTCATCCTCCTCTAATGAGACAATGGGGCCAAAGTTCTTGGTGGGTGGGTCGGCCATGAAGGGAGGGTTTGGCTTTCTACCCGAGATAAGAAGCTCTAAATTGAGGAGAAGATTGGGCTCATCGGGTGTAGGGAGGAATAGAAGGAGGTCGCTAGTGTAGCAACCAATGGTGCAAATCGAGGTGATAGACCCGATGCATAGGTGTAGGAGGCCAAGGCTCCTAGGTTGTTCGTCCATAGGGGTCAACATGCTAGTGAACTCAATTTGCCATGCTAAGCCCCTAAGAAAATCCTCTAAGGTCTCCACTTGATAGGATGCTTGGATTGTGGTGTGATAGGAGAAGAAGGGCACTATGGGAAAATTTTATTCTATGGGAGGGCAAATATGGGCCGAGATCTCTCTAATTAGGCTCTCCCTTAGCCAACTAACAATGGGTTCTCCTAAGATGAGCTTGACCCCAACTAGAGAGGGTGGTGTAGGGTGAAGATTATCATGTGGGGTTTCTTCTTCAACTTGGACATGAATTTCCTCCAAGGTAGGGAGTGGGTTTGGAGTGTTCACCACTATTGGATCGGGTATGAGTTCTTCTACTAAGGAGGTGAGACGGTCTTTTGGGGTGATAAGGGTTGGTGTGTGGTGCTCCCGGGGTAGAGGGTAAAGGGAAATTTGATTTGGAATAGGGAGGGGAAGTAGTGGAGGTTTAGGACATGGGAGTTTTGGGGGAGGGAGTGGGAGATGAGTTGGTTGGGGTGGCTTGAGTTGGTCGGTCTTGGGGGAAGTCTACCTTATAGAAGAAGATGGAGGGGTAGTGGTGGTCCTTATTGGGGAAACTGGGTCGATTAGGGGTTTCTTCCCCTTGGGATCGGCAGGTTGTGGAGGGGTGAAAGTGGGGGCCAATTGGGTTTGGATAGTGAGGTTTGTGGAAGGGGGTTTTGGTTGGGGTGTGGGGACTCTCAAGGGGTTAGGTGGGAGGGTGGATGGTTGGATTATTTGGGTCTTAAGGGATAAGATTTGGTGGTGAAGTGTAGTGGCGATAGTTGAGAGGGAATTTGTTGGGATTTGTGGGGGAGGAGGCCTAAATGCGGTCTCAAGCGGGCTGGGTGGGGATGGAGGAGTGGTAGTGCTCCTCGGGCTAGGGGTGTTCGAGTAGGAGGGGTGAGAATATTTAGGGATGTAGATCTTCCTAAGTTCTACCTTCATATCATCACATGAGGAAATGAGCTCTTGCCTCCTAACCCTTCTTAATCCCTCTATGTGTTCCCACTTACTCTTGGCTTGACCCCGAAATCGTCCCTTGGCCTTGCGGACTCTTGCGAGTCCATATACCCAAGTCTTTTAGAAATATCTTTCCATGGTAGCCTCCCACCTAAGATAATCACTAGAATGTGATCCGTCAAAGGTAATGTCCTCATCTAGAATGAAGTTCAAGGTTGGTGGACCGATCGGATCCTTGTGGAGGGCCGAATTGTATGGACTTGACCAAAGAGAGGTAGCCATGCTAGTGGTTGATGCACCGGAGACTCTAAATGCCATGGCCCTAGGACAAGACTTAGTAGAGACAAGTCTAGAACTTGCTCTGATACCAATTTGATGTGACACCACCTTGGGGTGATAGTCACAAGACCAATGCTTCCTCGGACCTAAGTATGCAAGCACAACCACAAGGCTAAGAAGCCTACGTAAGCGGACCTTCGTATGGCGCACACACTCAACCCGGGGGTAACTCGGGGATGCCGAGTCGAGGAAGTGGGACATGACCCTTGCTGGTAGAGGGCCTGTAACATCCAAGGTAAACCTCCCCTTGGGGAACAGATATCCAACTCAATGAGCCGGCAATGGCCAAAGGGCGCGGGTGATGGGAATCGACGCCGAGCATGTACATTTTATTTTGCATTTGTGTCCTTTAGTTTATTTTTATATCCATGGGAAAGTATAAGCGCAATTGTACGGCTTTGTAAGCCAATGCGTCATTCCCTTGGATTGTGTGGGTTTTTGTGCAAATGTGTAGTAGGTCCAGCTAGGGGGGCCCCTCCCCTTCCCCATTGGTCCACCTCATCCATGTGGGGCTGGTCAACCATCCTAGGTGGCCATCTAGAATGTTTGAATGCTAATTGACCACATGGGAAACAAAGGGGTTAAAATTAAGGTAGGCCACCTACCTTACCTACCTAGTCAAAGGAGTGCCCCATCCATATGTAATTTATTTATTTTGAGTTTTGACCACAGGGGGGATGAAAATGACATATTTCCCACGAAATTATCAGCCCCCCCACCCCTTGCTATTTTCTATATAAGCCTATGTATAGTGTCATTAGAGATTAATGAAGAAATTATGTAAAAATTGCTTGAAGCAAGAAGGGTGTGCCCTCTCTCCCTCTCTCCCCTGGTGTTCTTCCTTCTCCCACCCCAAATTCTAGAGTGGTTCTATCTTCAATCCCCTCCTCTCAACCTCCGGTGATCGTCTGTGCCGCCGCCGCCGCCGTTCGTGCCGCCTTCGAGCCGCCACGGGATCGTCTTTGGTTTTCTGTCCTGCTGGACAGAGGTGTAGTTCGTGAATTCCTGAAGCCAGCCACGAGTTCAGATCGATTTGAAATTTTGAGAGTTGGTTCCTATCTTATATCCCCTTCTCCACAAAAAAATCCAGGTTCAAAAGCCACCGTTTCATATCTTTACCATTTCGTTCAACTCTCTATCTCAGATCTGTTCTGTCACTGTCTACAGTGACAGTAGTCCTGAGTTCTCCACCTTCGACTACCCTTTTGATTTATGTTAGACCTCCTAATTTAACTGGGTGTTCTGTCCATCGTCCCCTACCACCACAATTTTTCTTAAATTTTTATCATCCTTCTACCTATTTTTAATAATTAATGTTCTACCGGAGCTACAGTACTTTCAGTCAGATCCCAGATCCGACCTTCGTCCAGTACACAAATCACAGAAAATCATAAACACATCCAAACGTGTCCAAACCACTTTTACTGTCTTCCCAACTCCATTTCCAACAACTTCTATTAAGAACACAACCCCAGATTCGGACGTCTACCTCGCGGTCAAAGGTAATCCATAGTCAAGTTCTCTGCAGGTCTGAGTCTTCGGTTACTGTACAATAGGATATTGAAAATTCCATAAGTCAAGATTCGAGCAGATCCAGGCCAGATATTTGGGCCTAAGTTGAAGAACTTCAAGCTAGCTTTCCAACGGCGCCAGTCTCGTGTCGATCCGACATCGGGGCTGATCGCAGCGCCCATTCTCGCCGGAGCGCGCGCCGAAATACAGAACCGGCAGATTTCCGATCGGGTTTTCCGACCGGTGCCGAACGGAGCCGCCGGGCCTCCGGCCGGCAAACCAGCGTGCCGCCATCCCAAAAAGTGACCCTCCGGGCATCCACCACTACAGCGGTGCCACCGGGTCACGTGTTCGGGTGTTGCCGAATCAACGCGAGAAGCCGCCCGTCAACCCGAATTCGGTCCTCCCGGACCCCATTGTGTAGCCCTTTACCTCCCTGTGTGGAGTGGGCAGCGAGTTGCATTTCTGTAATATCCGTGTATAATTGTTCCGGGGGTACGACTTCGGCCGGGTCCGTCTTCCCCACGCCGAGCGCGTGGAGGTATCGTCTTCGCTCATACACTTGGCATTTCGCTTATTTCATATATGCTTGTTTATGCCGCTGCTAGAGAGCATGTGTAGGGATATCTAGCTCGATATATTTTCATATCACCGCTACTGCGAGAGAGAGTGAAGCCATCCCGTGACCCGATCCGGGCACGAAAGTGCGAGCCGACCACCCTAGCTCTTGCCGGTTTCTCAACCGCGCACGTCCGACGCTTCCCTCGTTAAGGGACGATCGCGAGCTTGTCGTGTCCGTGTCTCGTCCCGCATCAATTTGGTATCAGAGCGAGTTTGAGTCTAGGGTGTCAAAAAGAAAAAAAAAGAGTGTCATTTATGTCTAGTCATTATTCATTGCCTACGTCGAGTCTAAGATCATCATATTTTTAAAACAACAAAAAAGAGTCGTTTTGGGTCGCATACATCCCTTTACTCGGTATATCAAAAGGTGTTGTCCGAACGTTAGGCCACGTCTATCGGGAAGGCCGCACACTTGTGCGAGTGATCTTCGGATCGGTTATCTCCGCCACGTACCGAGTCTTGGTTTACGTCTAGGGTCCTTAGTGTGCATGCATTCCAAACTTGCATAGTCGGTCTAGTGTCTTGTCACCGTATGTATGCATGTCCATGTCCACTACCCATGGCCGATCCCCAAGACCATACGTCCGAGTGGTCAACTTTTGTGGCCAAAATGAATGTCCTCATGGACCGAGCCTTTGGTTTTGCCCCTCTCATTATGAAAGCCGCTCTACCCAACGGGTCCACAACGGAACTCCATTTCACCGATAGGGAGTCGGATAATTGGGTTTCTCTTGACATCGTGGAGTCTCTCTCCAAGACAGGCGAGATTGTCCGCGATGGTGATTTTGCTTGTGTTGAGTTCTATAAGAGGATCGGCTCTGTTCTCTACACCGATGGTGCATGGTGCAGGATCGGCACACTTACTGGTTCATGCATCATTTTAGGGCAAAAGTGGTTAGGAGAGAGAAGGGCCAATCTTGACTGGGACAAGAGGACTTGCACCTTATGCCCACCATACCTACCCGGTAAGATCACCCTTAGGGACCCCGTATGTCCAGCCACCCAGCCCCAGCGGCCCACTCCACCTTCGGATTCGCGCTTGGAGCCACCTCATCCCGAGCCACCCGTATTTCTAACGGGTACATTATACATAGCCGAGCCGCTTCTTAGTTGGCTCAAGGATGGCTTGGTCCCACTCCCTTACCCGTCTATGGACCCTACCCTACCTTTGGTGTCCGTCAACTCCTACCACACAACTTTTCGGTCTAGTCACCATGTCGATACTTTGGATGACCTTATTATGGGATTAGATTCACAATGGGAGTTGACGCATCTTTTGGCCCGAGGTTTTGACCAACCCGCTAGTCTTAGCTTCACCCATCCGGCCTTAGGATCCATTACCTCCGTGTGCACCGTGGGGTGTGTCACCACGGAGATTCTTCGACTCCTCCCGATGCCGGCCGAGTCCGACTTCATTCTCTTTTGCCCAAGGGAGGAAGTTTATTTTCTTCACATGACCATCGTCCCGTTCACTATGGCGGATGAAGGTGACCATTCACACCTTCAAGAATTTCACGATTGGGACCGTGTCATGGAGGAACCCATCTCCCGGGGTCATACCTTCTTTGACCCTTTTGACCCCTCCACTAGTGAAGCTCCCGAGCTATCACATTCCCTCCACCTCTTCCAAGGAGTTCACTATTCCACCCATACCCCTCGGTCTAGTCGGCAAGCCGTCTCTACATCTAGGGATGATGACGAAGGTAGTTTTGGATCTCCTAGCCCTTCTTCACCCAAGTCCCATCGGTCACCAATGCATGAGTGGTACATCTTAGGGTGTCTAGGAGTCCTCCCTTCCATCAACCATCGTGTACATCTAGTATATGCATGGCACATATTCGGGTGTCCTGGTCCGCCGTCACCCATGAACGGGTCGGACTAACAGTGTGCTTTTTCTTTGTGTGGTTTTGTTTTGAGTGATTTGTTTGCATGGTTTGTGTGTCGTTTGTTTGTCTGCATGCGTCTTGTGCAAGCTCGTTGTCGTTCTCTTATGAGTAAGAGGCGAGTGGACTCACTTGATGAGTATTGGGTCGATTCTACATCTATACCCGGATCAGTCACCTATTGGGACTCAACGGTGATTCCTAGTGAGTCTTCGAGCTGCTTCCTTCCCTTTTGAGAGTACCCCACTCGGAGTGTCCACCTTTAGCCCACAGTAGTTTGTGCATATCGAGTATATATGGAATGAGCAGGTGACGGTCACTTGGAGTGGAGCGTACCCGCGTTACTTGGCACGGTGACGGATCCGCCGGAGTATTCGAGCATCCTTACCCCTACTCGACGGGGTCGAGTTCCTCCCACCCAGGGAGAGTTGATGGGAATCGACGCCGAGCATGTACATTTTATTTTGCATTTGTGTCCTTTAGTTTATTTTTATATCCATGGGAAAGTATAAGCGCAATTGTACGGCTTTGTAAGCCAATGCGTCATTCCCTTGGATTGTGTGGGTTTTTATGCAAATGTGCAGTAGGTCCAGCTAGGGGGGCCCCTCCCCTTCCCCATTGGTCCACCTCATCCATGTGAGGCTGGTCAACCATCTTAGGTGGCCATCTAGAAGGTTTGAATGCTAATTGACCACATGGGAGACAAAGGGGTTAAAATTTCAAAGGTAGGCCACCTACCTTACCTACCTAGTCAAAGGAGTGCCCCATCCATATGTAATTTATTTATTTTGAGTTTTGACCACATGGGGGATGAAAATGACATATTTCCCACGAAATTATCAGCCACCCCACCCCTTGCTATTTTCTATATAAGCCTATGTATAGTGTCATTAGAGATTAATGAAGAAATTATGTAAAAATTGCTTGAAGCAAGAAGGGTGTGCCCTCTCTCCCTCTCTCCCCTGGTGTTCTTCCTTCTCCCACCCCAAATTCTAGAGTGGTTCTATCTTCAATCCCCTCCTCTCAACCTCCGGTGATCGTCTGTGCCGCCGCCGCCGCCGTTCGTGCCGCCTTCGAGCCGCCACGGGATCATCTTTGGTTTTCTGTCCTGCTGGACAGAGGTGTAGTTCGTGAATTCCTGAAGCCAGCCACGAGTTCAGATCGATTTGAAATTTTGAGGGTTGGTTCCTATCTTATAGCCCCTTCTCCACAAAAACATCCAGGTTCAAAAGCCACCGTTTCATATCTTTACCATTTCGTTCAACTCTCTATCTCAGATCTGTTCTGTCACTGTCTACAGTGACAGTAGTCCTGAGTTCTCCACCTTCGACTACCCTTTTGATTTATGTTAGACCTCCTAATTTAACTGGGTGTTCTGTCCATCGTCCCCTACCACCACAATTTTTCTTAAATTTTTATCATCCTTCTACCTATTTTTAATAATTCATGTTCTACCGGAGCTACAGTACTTTTAGTCAGATCCCAGATCCGACCTTTGTCCAGTACACAAATCACAGAAAATCATAGACACATCCAAACGTGTCCAAACCACTTTAACTGTCTTCCCAACTCCATTTCCAACAACTTCTATTAAGAACACAACCCCAGATTCGGACGTCTACCTCGCGGTCAAAGGTAATCCATAGTCAAGTTCTCTGCAGGTCTGAGTCTTCGGTTACTGTACAACAGGAGATTGAAAATTCCATAAGTCAAGATTCGAGCAGATCCAGGCCAGATATTTGGGCCTAAGTTGAAGAACTTCAATCTAGCTTTCCAACGGCGCCAGTCTCGTGTCGATCCGACATCGGGGCTGATCACAGCGCCCATTCTCGCCGGAGCGCGCGCCGAAATACAGAACCGGCAGATTTCCGATCGGGTTTTCCGACCGGTGCCGAACGGAGCCGCCGGGCCTCCGGCCGGCGAACCAGCGTGCCGCCATCCCAAAAAGTGACCCTCCGGGCATCCACCACTACAGCGGTGCCACCGGGTCACGTGTTCGGGTGTTGCCGAATCAACGCGAGAAGCCGCCCGTCAACCCGAATTCGGTCCTCCCGGACCCCATTGTGTAGCCCTTTACCTCCCTGTGTGGAGTGGGCAGCGAGTTGCATTTCTGTAATATCTGTGTATAATTGTTCCGGGGGTACGACTTCGGCCAGGTCCGTCTTCCCCACGCCGAGCGCGTGGAGGTATCGTCTTCGCTCCTACACTTGGCATTTCGCTTATTTCATATATGCTTGTTTATGCCGCTGCTAGAGAGCATGTGTAGGGATATCTAGCTCGATATATTTTTATATCACCGCTGTTGCGAGAGAGAGTGAAGCCGTCCCGTGACCCGATCCGGGCACGAAAGTGCGAGCCGACCACCCTAGCTCTTGCCGGTTTCTCAACCGCGCACGTCCGACGCTTCCCTCGTTAAGGGACGATCGCGAGCTTGTCGTGTCCGTGTCTCGTCCCGCATCAGCGGGTCACTCACTCACACCCATGGTGGTCGCACAAAGATGGTGGAGCCTTAGAATCGGGCGCTCTCTCCCTATCCGACGGCGCAATTGGAGAATATTAAATGAACAAGCATAAATGAGAGCAAGGGACGAGTTCTCACCTAGCAGGTTTGAAGAAACCGACTCCGGTCGGAGACGGGGGCGAGCGGGGAGGCGAGGGGAGCACCCGCACGCCGCGTCGATGAAGCTTCAAACCTGCGAGTGTAATTATTACATGAACTACCCCCATGCAAGAGGGGGAATCTTGGGGTGGGGATTATGTGGTTACAACCAAAACTACCTCCACGCAGGGAGAGGCCTTCAGCCGGCCAAGCGGGGAGGGGAGAAACAGGGGAAAGAACGCCGAATGAAGACCGAGATCAGTTCTGCCTGCTCTCTGCGAGTGCTAACAGACAGTCGAAGAAGTGGTTGCTGTGACTACTCCCGAATTTTGCTGATGACGGGACCAGTGGGGAATTCTTCGTAACTGGAGCGGGATGATGCCAGAATTATCTTGATTTCTGTGGTCGTCGGTTCTGGTCGGGGGCAGAGGGTTGAACAGGGAAGCAGGTTGCTGTTCTTGATTGTCACAGAACCTCAGCAGCTGAATGATAAAGGTACCACGGGCGCTTCAGAACTCCAATTTGAGCATGGCTGGTCCCGATGGATTCTTTGTCGAGTCCTCTTAGAAACGCAAGCAACGGGGACGCCAGATGATGTCGGAGTGGACTGGTAGAACTCGAACAAGGAGGGGAGGTCGGAGCAGACTGACAAGAAACAGAACCAAGCACCTGGAGGAATAAATTGATAACTCTTGATTCCGGCTGTCAATCAGAGTTCCGCTTCTTGATCCTGGAATTCGACAAATCTAGGAAGAAGTTTGTAGAAGAACTCTCACCCAGATTCACGCTAGAATTGCCGTGGAAGAGCTTCCACTTAGGTTCTGGTCCTCTGCCTGAGAAGTCTTGAGCATTCGTAGTAGATCGCCTCCTCCGAACAGCTCCGACCTTGGAAGCCGACGGGACCACCACCGTTGGAAAGCCGACTTGAAGACGATTCCAGCAATATAAGACTTGACACCTGGTTCGATGAGGAGACGATGGGACAGCCTCTGCAACCAACAGCTTCTTTGCTGCCTCCAAATAGTGAACTGCAGGTTGATGATGATGGGGGAAATGGGGTATATGGAAGGGGAAATGGGGTGAATAGGTGTGGGAGTGACCCCTAGTTGTGAGGGGGCCTGGGAGGGGGTGTTCTAGGGTGTGGGAGAGGGAGAATGGGATCTGGAATGGGGTGTTTGCAGTTGGTGAGAGAGGAGCTGCGAATTTACGCTTGGAGGGAGAAGGGGGGAGGTGAGGGGGGCACAAGTGGGTGGAGGGAATGTGAGTTTGAATTTTCTTTAATGTGGGGTGATCAATGGTGGTCTTGGGGATGCGAAGAGGTGCCTTGGGAAGGTGGAGGGCTGCTTGGGGAAGGGGATGGGTAGTTGGGGGTTGGAGGGTGGGGTGTGGATTGGTGGAGGGTCTCTTGGGACTAGTGGGAAGTAATGATGGCTTGTGAGAAGTTGTAGAGGATTTAATGGAGGTAGGTGGGAGGGTGGAGGTGGTTGGGAGGGGAGGAGAGAGAGAAGGGGGCACCCTCCTCTTGGAGGGAGAGAGAGAGAGGAGAAGGGGGGTAGGTGGGATTCACTGCCTAGGGCTTCTCACCCAAATAATGGATTCACTCCACTAAGAAAATTTGAACTCTCAAATGGCAATTCTTCATTCATTGATTCATTACCTCAAAATGGAGAGAGTGGGGTCCTATTTATAGGGATCTCACAATTTACAATAAGACCCTGAATTTTGGCACATTGACTAATAACCAACAAGGTAGGGGCGCCCATGGGCCAAGTCCACTAGGTTGGGCCCAATAGCTAGTCTAAATTAGCCTAAAGAGACTCAAACTTAGGGAAATAAACCAAAGACCTAGATACATGACTCTAATAAAAGGGAAATTACAACGATATGACTCAATAAAAATAAAGAAATACAACATAGGACTCATAATAAATGGCTAGACCATGACGTACGCCTCCGGGGTGACGAGAATGGCCGAGAGTGCCAGGACGGATGGTGATGACCCCATCAACTCGAGATCATCTTCCGACCTACCGCCCGTCGGAGTCAAAACGCACACTGGTCAATTTCCTGAAATGGTTAGGTAATAGAAATGAGTCCAAATACTCAATAGGCAGTAAAACCAATCACATGCTTATCATATACTAACATTTGTAAATCCATGATATATATATAAAGCTAATCACAATTTCATTGGATTGTATATATATACTATGAATGCGAAGGAAATATAATAGAATAGAATGATTTTCATATAAGAATATGCATATAACAAACCTCATCTGACTTATAAATGGCATGGTATATATCTTAGTTAATTCAAAGTTTATATAGATAAATTTATTTTCAAATCATATCAAAGTCATATATTAAATCTGAACTTCATATTAGATAAGTATATATTTGACATGAAATATTGGACATGCATCCCGTCACTAGAAGCAATATCAAACACATATCTAGGCATCCATACGTCGACATAAAGATAAATGGTCTAAACGCTGGAGCATGTCGGCCTTGATCAACCATGCAGGATTGGGAGTTAATACTCCACCATTCCTCATATAATTTTCTTATTCTGGGTTTCGGATTTTTCAGAAGTCCGTTTGTCCTCAGAAATGAGCCTAATCCTGTAGCGGAAGCTAACTATGGTTTGTCGCCCCACACTTCCTTAAAGTGACACAGTCCATATGCTTAATCAAAATTTTATCCTTATTTACATAGTCATCTCAATACTTAAAACTTGTCATTGAAATTTTTAAAATAATTGAATCATATTTTAATATCATGAATTAGATTTTAATCATAGGATAGTGAGTCAAATTTATTAACTAAATAAATTACTGTTATATAAAAGTTGAAGAGATTAGATAGAGAGTAGAGAGAGGGTAGAGAGGGGAAGTAGAGAGAGAAAGTATAGAGAGATTAAGTAGAAATAAATATTTTTATAGAATGGTAACTAAATAAATAACCGATTCTAAGCAACGATCATCGGGTTAAATAAATCACTGAATTAAGCCTAAATAATTACATTTCAAAGAAAATCAAATCAAAGAAATATAAATACCAAATAACATGCACTCGATTTATCATGTGCCTACCTTTAGAGTGGACATCCGAATTAAATTTAGTATCTCACCCGAGCTCCTGTGATAGTCCTCACGTAGGAAAATGTAATTTTCTCGTCCCAAATACATAAAGAAGGGTGAAATGAATAAAATAAGCTCCAAGTCCTCCGTCCAAACTTTTGTCAAATATTTATCTTATTCTGACGCCGTATTATCTTCTCCGTTTATTTATAAGGGAATTTATAAGGGATTGAATAGGGAGAGAAAGTAGAGAGAGAATAGAGAGAGGACAGAGAGAGAGAGTAGAGAGAGTAAAGAGAGAAAGTAGATAGAAGGTAGAGAGACAAGGTAGAGAGAGTATAGAGAGAAAGTAGAGAGATAATAGAGAGAAAGTAGATATAAAGTGGAGAGAGAATGTAGACAAAAATTAGAGATAGTAGAAAGAGAAGTAGAGAGAGGAAGTATAGATTGAGTAGAGAGAGAAAGTAGATTGAGTAGAGAGAGTAGAGAGATAAAGTAGAGGGTAGAGAAATTAGAGAGAGACGAGAGATGAGAACAGAGAAAAAATGAAAGAGGGAGGGAGAGTGAGAACGTGAGTGAGAGAGAGATAAAGAAAGAATAAGAAATGGGAGAGAGGGAATGAAAGAATGAAAAGATAGGAGGGGGAGAGGGGGAGATACGATGGTGGAGGGGGGATGGATGGATGGGATATTTATAGGAGGGGGGGAAGAGGTGAGGATAAGGAGGAGGGAGGGGGAGGTTTAAGTGGAGGAGAGTTACGTGGGGGAGGGGGAAAGATATTTTGTGAGAAGCTTCCATCGGAATATCGGATGAGAGGAGAGGGGGATATAAGAGAGAGTGGATTTTTTTCACAAAAACCATCAAAAAAAGTGAGTAATAATGATATGTTAAGATATTAGTTCATTATATTTTATTTTTGGCCTATCAAATGATACATTTTTAAAAAGTGCTCAACATGAAATTTGTAGATCTCTGAATTCTCTTTTCAATGGATATAATATTGACCATATTCTGACATTCTTATGAAAAATTACATATTATTAAAGTGAGATATCTATTTAATTTATTTAATAAAGGTCGTTAAACTCATATTCACTATACCGTTCAAGGTACGGGGCTTTGGTTAAAAGAATCTAAAATTTATATAGGTTCTAAATATAAAATATTTAATTATCTTTAGATTTATGACGGACTCGGGTGTTACACAATGACTGACTTATGACCCCGTGAGTGTCCCGGACACCGTGGGTTTTGTGTTTGTGTTTTAGGGGTGTCCGGAGATACCGTGTTACCTCGAATAGCGTGCATGTGAGTATTGAGGTCCGGCTGACCCCGTGTGCGTTCCGAGTTTCCGTGTACGCTCGAGCGAGTCATCGTGAGTCGGCATGTGTGCGGTGGGTCTTCCCCGCACGATGTGGCTTTCTCCGGAAGGTGATTTCCTAGTGGGCCATGTGTGTGGCCTTGGACTGTGAGTCCAGCCACCCAGCCTGGGGCTGGAGGTTTCTCACTTTTCCCTTGGATAGGGGATCGACTTGGCGGCTTGTGAGCTGCCTCGATATTCATGTTACCATGATTTCTAACCTAGGCATAGGGCAGATTGACGGCGGGGAGCTGTCCCTGTACGACAGTCTTGACCCCGAGTCTTGTGACTAAAAGACCGTTGGATTTAGTAGGTCTAGTGGACTGTCCAGAGTTTGGTGACGTCGTGACACATGTTACTTAGTGTTTCTTGCGATGGGTGCGTGAGTGGCTTTCCGTGTTCACGTTTAGTGACCTCCCATTGGTCGTAGCCTTTTTACGGCACGCGTGTGCTGACCCACCCGGGAGTGGTGGAGCGACTTACCCGAGAGAGACGATTTTTAGGCTGGTTTCCGTAGGGCCCCTTGCCTTTGCAGCCTGAGTCCGGTTGGGGGGAAAATCGACTAGAGGACCCGACCTAGAGCAGTTGGTCTGTGTGTGCACACGTAGTTGGCGGCAGAGGACCCGCACTGACGAGCACGACCCCAGCTAGTCCTTGTTCTGAGTTCCTGGTTACTTGTACGGTGTCTCAGTCTCCGCCTGAGGCGTCGCAGCTAGACACTTGAGGCACAGACTAAGTCGTCAGTGGACGCATCCAGTTTTGCTTCTGGTGCGCTGTGCTCCTATCACTTGACGTGAGTTTCTCGTGACTCGAGTTTTCGTTTCACGTCTGCGAGACGTGATTTTGCATGTAGTTTCCGGGTGGTTTCCCCGGGGTAGAGGTATAGGGTTTCCGATGAGCGTCACCGAGAGTTTTTCCTAGGCAGTGTATGGTTCGCGATAGAGTTGTCGCGATGTTTTCTTCTGGCAGTGTAGCCAGGGTTTCTCTGTTGGTCTGGTAGTCCCCCGACTGTGAGATCGGGGTGTTGGGTTCTGTTCCGGTAGGAGTAGCTATAGTGCCGAGATTTTACCGGCCACCGGTTTGTTGTTCCTACTGTAGTTACTGCTTTCTGTTACCGCCGTTGTTTATGGTTGGGGTTCCGCAGGATCCCTACTGAGCCAGTGACCGGAGGCTCACCCTTGCTTTTAAGGTGCAGTGGTTCTTCCTCGATGTTCGAGAGTGCTGTGCGGAGGTTCTTAGTTGGCAGTTTATCGAGCCGAGTGTTCACTTGGCGTTGGGTACGTTCTTCTATCTTAGACTATACTTTCTGTTGGACTGGACTCGGTTGTAGTTATTTATTTAATTCTGTTAATTGTTGAATTGTCCTACTTTATTTCCTATTTCTTTGTACCTTCACACTCCCTTTTAACCCTTCCGAGCCCTCCGACTCGTGGGCGACGGGCCAGGATTTGAATGGTATTGGGCTCTCCCCGGTATCTGGATCTTGGGTCGTTACACTAGGTCTGGGGGAGATGCTACAAAAATTATGTTGAAATATATTTACAAGAAATTTGGTTTGGGTAACCATGTGCATCTTGTTCCTAAAAAAAAGTGTTGCTGCTGCGTTTTGGAGCGTGGTTGAATTTACCAAATAGGAAAAAAAAGAAATGGTGCCGTATCACCATTTTAAGGTCACATCCGTCAGTTGATATACACCCGAGGGAAGCACGATAAGTTTGGAATAATAAAATGTAACAAATATCTATACATGCATATATATATATATATATATATGTGTGTGTGTGTGTATGAAAAAACAACAACAAAAAGAACAAAAAACATGTATATAAAAATAAAATTAAACTTTAAAAATAATTATTATAATAATAAATAAACAAAACAAAAAATCACAAGTAGTGCAAAATTTCCTTTTATTCCTCGTTACGAGTGTAGAATTCCCGCACTAGCACAGACCGCAGGTCACAGAGCCCATTCTCATGACGATTAATCAATGATTTTCTTTTCCCGATGAGATGTGATTGTCTTTATGGTATGGTGAGTTTTGGGTCCCGACTCGATATCCCCTTTTGTCTGATTGGTCAGACGGTGCAAACATATGTGACTTCAAGTCTTGCTGTCTCTATAGTCAAAACAACTTGTCACCTTGTGACTCGCACACTTGCACATACGAAATAATGCATAAATGTAAAATATCCAACAACAGAATGTAGGCAGAAAAGTGCGCCCCGCGAAAAGACAATTATAAAAGATGAATAAGAGAAATGCTCGACTTGTAAGTTGAAAACGAGTGTCAACACTCGTATTACATGAATCTATTCTCTGGCGACCGCTGCCCTCACAAGACCGAAATTGCTCAATTTCTATGTGTTTATGTGAATATATTATTAATTTCTATGTTCCGAGGTGAAAACCCATTCACGGGACTTAAAAGGGATGAAAAGCCCTCATCCCGGTCGACCTGGACCATAGGTCAGTCGACCTACTAGGGGTGGGTCGATCGACCGGCCATCCCGGTCTATCGACTGGTTGGGAATGCGGTTGAGGGTCCGGCCGCGTTAAGGTGATCACGGTCAGCCTACGGACCGCGGTCTGATAAAGATGCAGTGGGTCATTCGACCGCGTCTATGATTGCCTCACAAGGGCCTCTCAAATGAATGCAGTGCTTGTTCAGACTGCGTTCATTATCCAGAAGCTGAACGCGGTTGGGGAGTTGACCGCGTTCCCGTTCCCAATCCAAACCTTCGCGAACTAGCGCAAATTCATCCGTTCCACGCCTTGTTCATCTTGTACGAAGGGGAAAACACATACAAACACTTCCTCGGTCTTCCACACGCTAGAAGGACTTACTAAACCATAAAAAAGATCATAAAAATGGGCGATGCCATCAATTGCCCTACACACACACACACACCCATGCCACTCACATAACACATTCAACCTCATCTTGGCCTCAAATCGCAAGAAAAATCCAACCAATTCGAGGGGAATCACATTCGAGATTTTATTAGCTCGAAATCTAGCGATTAAATTAAAGAACGCTGCCCAAATCGTAGAATCATCTCTTGCCCTAAATTATGCATTTTAATCATAATAAAAGGGAAACCCGCTCAAACTCACTTTAATCAGCACGAAATCATGGGGAACTAAAGTATAAGGGTTATGGATCCGTCCCCTATCATTTATGAAGGAACCATGCAAGTTCGGGGCTGATCGACGCTGAGATCGCTTTGTTCCATGGTCGATTTTTCACGAAAACTCGAAAACTTCCCGCCATGCCGCCGCCGATTCCACGCCCTAGTCCTCGCCGCTTGTCGCTCTCACCGCCCTCCACCTCGCCCGGAGGTCCTCCCTATTGGCCGCTGGAGAAGAAGAGGGAGAGAGGGAGAGATGCGAGAGAGAGAGAGAGAGAGAGAGAGAGAGAGAGAGAGAGAGAGAGAGAGAGAGAGAGATGAGAGAGTTTAAGTAAAAGGAAATTTTATTTCTTTTCTATTTTTTTATTTAGAATTTATCAATAGCCCCGAAAAATTTATTTTGATTCGGAAAAATTTCAAGAAAAAGTTTGGCCGCTCAACGCACCGTCACGGACCCGAAATAATTAACATACATACCATCTGATGGTATAAATATCCAATATTAAAGTTTGAAACCCCCACGGACATGATCCGTAACCCGTAGAAACACGATCTGAGAACCTGAGGACATTACTTTCGCCCTCTTGTCTCCCCCTCCCGTGCGACTTCTTATGGCACCTCCCTATCACCCTGACAAACCCCACCCATACCCACTCACCACCTGCAGGGTCAGCGCCATGAATGAAAAAGAGAGATAGTGAAAGAGAGCAGAGAGAGAGAAAGAGGGGAGTGAGGATGTCTGGTGTCGGGAGATGGAGTAGGAAGAGAGTGAGAGAGAGAGAGAGAGAGAGAGGGAGATGGCATAGTGGTCTTCTATGGCATTGATGTGCATGCACGTGCGTGCAAGAGAGAGAGAGAGAGAGAGAGAGAGAGAGAGAGAGGAGGGGAAGGGGAGGGGGTAAAATAGTCATTTCTCGAGAATGGTTACGATCATTCTCATGGAATGTAACTGTAGGGCACTCGAACTCGAGTTAGTGGGTTTGAGGGTTATTAGGGTAAATACCTATGATTGCGGTTTGAGGGACAATTCATGAAGTTTTTAACGATATATAGGTAATTTCCCCCTTTAATTTAAGAATGTTATTAAATGAATAATTTCGTCGATAGGTTATTGATTATCATCTATATTCCTAAGATGAACACAACCGATGTAAACTCTAACCTTGTTATATGTACCATGTGCAAAATCTTCAAAATTACTGTAATGAATGAAAGGATCGGTTATCATATTCTACGTCCTTCACTTTGAGTTTTGCATATGTTACACGTTCGCACGTCGACGAGATCATAGAAAATCAAACTGAGCCAAAGCAGGATGGATATATGCCAACCTCAGAGTAGGAGCAAAAGTGAACATAACGGTTAGAATTTCTTATCCCAATATTTTGGGATTTGCAAAGCAAAATTGTAGATGCGCTTGCAACTTTACCCAAAAAAATGCGTCTATCATATGTAAATGATATATATATATATATTAAACTAGATGATTTTTTGGTACAGCTTGCATTCATAGGACATGCACTCGTCCAAATCAAATCACCGTAGGAAATGCATGAATGGTCCCCCTCCCTTTGCAACGCGGGACAAAATCGGGCTCCCGAGGGTTGTTTGATAATAGGGCGGGGTGATTCATTCGCGTCTCTCGGCGTGAGTAAGTCATCCCACCTCAGTTAGCAGGGGACGATGAGTGTGAGGAAAAAATGTGGGACTCACCTAGGGATGTGAATAAGTCATCCATCTAGATTAGTAAGAGATAAGTGTGAGGAAAAAAAATGAGATTCATAATTTTCTCTCACGATCTGTTTACTATGCGACTATCCTATTATAAAAACAAAGAGGCCACTAGAGTTTTAACCGGCCCGGGCCCATTTCCACAGAACCGGGTTGGACGTCGGCTCCTTCAGACCCGTCCATTAACACGGGGGCACCCCCGAAGAGCACCCTGGACGTCCCAAATCGGACGGTGAGTTCTCCCACCCCTACGTTCTCCAGTCAAACCCTTAAATTGTTTTCTTGTCTGTTCTTGCTCGCTTCCGTCCCGTTGTGGAGTAGCTCCAAATTCTCTCCCGCCGAAGCACGACCGTCTATCTCTCCCTCTCGCGCGCGCGCGCGCACGTGTTTGCTCGCTCGATCGGTTTCGATAGATATCGGCAATCTATTGTGTAGTCCTTGCGCAAGTGACTCACCGGAGGTCGCTGGGTGCTCGAGGAATGTCGCAGAGGAGGGGGACCAGGGTGTTTAAGGAAGACCCCGAGGAGCTCGACCGCGTGCCCTTTCTGGCAGTCCTCCTTGCCGACAGCTTCATCCAGAAGTTCCGCCCATCACCATGGAGCGTCCTAAGGTGAGTAGCGGCGTGTGGTGCTGTCTGTGTGTGTTTTCGTTGAAGAGTTTCTTTTGGTGAGTTTTAGAGTGCCCTTGCAATTTTTTTGTACACTATTTGTTTATGTTTGAGAGCTTGGCGGGGGGCACTGGCGTGAAATCAAGTGGTTTTGATTAAAAATCTGCCTTTTGCATGGTCTCATGTGAATTGGTCGACAGGCATGGTCTCATGTGAATTGGTCGACTTCTATGAACAAGGATGTCATTGGGATTCGTTTGGATGGCTATGCAATCAACTGAAAGTAAACGCTAACGTTCATCTCATGCTTTCTTTCTGCCGTGAAGTTTCTTTTCTCTTTCAAAGAAAGAAACGGTTTTTTGTTTTCTTTGGGTAAATTGTCTTGTTAGAACTGGATAGTCTTCTTTCCTTCTGTGACATGTGGACATTTGAGTGGCATTTCATTCTTGTAGGTGCTCCTGCCATTGGTCAATGTACCCATGATAGAGTACTCTTTGACGTGGCTTGAGTCTGTGGGCGTACAAGAGGTTTTTGTGCTATGCTGTGCTTATGCAAAGCACGTGAAGGCTTACCTCCAAACAAAAGTGTGGTACGCTACATACTAGAATCTCGAATGTTGACGATGTCTCCTATTTTTTTGACTTAAGCCTATGCTTTTCATTTGTTTGGGTTAGAACTTATCCTTCTGGAGAGAGATGCTAATTTTCATATGTTTTGCTGGGATTTTTATGGTTAAGGTAGTTTTTGGATCCACCGAGGATTATCATATTTACACAGTTGTGGGAAATTTATCACATATACGAAGCATTGGGAAATTAGTAAAAAAACAAAGTGTATGCTTTTACCTTTTTTTAAAAGTGGATGGTACAACAATTGTATTAAATGACAATTACGGGATGTATAAGTTAGTCAATCATCATCATCATCATCAGAGCTTTATCCCAATTGTATAAGTTAGTCAATGTGTTCCAAAAAATCCTTGTATAAAAAGGTTCCACACCCCCTGGTTCCACACCAAGGCGGTGTGAAACCTTTTTATATAAGGATTTTTGGGAACACAGGCGATGTGACGCACTAATCCCCCAGCAAAACAAAAATAGGAGTTGTGTAAGTCCACTTTACATAGATGTTACGTCAAACTCTCACCCTCTCACAAATGAAAGAAACAACCCTATCCAATGTCTTTGCTTAATTGCTTCACTCCTGAAAATTCTGGTATTTCTTTCTAGCCATAATGTCCAAAGGGTGGGATGAAGGATAAGTCTCTGGATTAATGTATATCCATTGAGAGTTTCACTTTTTGTGCCAATCCCCATGTAGTTGTTGCACACTCCCTTGAGGACCAAGAGTACATTGAATCTTGTTGGCAACCTTTATCCATATCTCCCTAGAGAAGGAGCATCTTGTGAAAAGGTGATTCAAGGTCTCCTTGTCTCCACAGGCAGCATCTATGTAGTCTGAGGCGTGAGGTGGCCGAGGCGACCAGGGGGTCACCTCATGCCTCAAACGCCTAGGCGTTTGAGGCGAGATTTTTTTAAAATATGTATATATAATTCAAAAAATAAATTATATGTCTAACTATCACAAAAATACCTATATAAAGTCAATAAATTTCCTAAATTCATTCAATCCTATGATTCAAATTATTATGACTCACTAAATTCACATAGAATTTAACAAACCACTGTCAAAAATCAAATTATGTGTGTCTATGTGAGGTAGAGATAGAGTGAGACAAACTGTGGTCAGAGCGAGACGAGATAGGCCGGGGCAAGGCGAGGCGAGCAGTCACCGCCTCACCTCTGAGGCGCGCCTAGGCGAGCGCCTAGGCACGCCTAGGCAAGCGCCTAGGCACGCCTCAGACTACATAGGGCAGCATAGGGCAAGTATGTCACGTAGGAAAGGAGCAAGCCTGTAACATGTTGGCAGTCGTCCATGCGAGATCCTCCATATTGGAAGCTTTATTTTTAGAGGATTCTTGGGAGTCCTAATCTGCGAGGTGAAGCGGTGGCACACCCCTCCGTCAGAAATAAGTGAATAGGTTGACCTAATTGAAAAGCATCTTCCCACCTCCATGTCCATTGGTCGACTTTACCTAGGTCTTGAGCATAGTCTAGGAGGAAGAGTAGGAGTCCCTCCAATTGGTCCATCTCCTATGGTCTGAGATTCCTCTTAAAAGTCGGTGCACATGTTCCCCCTGATAGGTGGGTGTCAAAAGTCTGGGAGATCGAGGTTAAAGGTGTAGCTGAGTTCACAAGGAGCTTTAGAAATGTTGCCTCTAGGGTGAAGTTTCCACACTGCCTATCTTTCTAAAACTTCCTAGTCGGATCTAGATACTAGTGAAAATGGTGTCTCTGCACTGTAAGATGCCTCTCTAGATGGGTGAAATGTTGTGTTGAGAGGCTAGGATCAAATCCCATTCCCTGGTTCTGCCATAGTATTTTTGCCTAATGATTTGTAGCCATAGTCCATTGTCACTAGACCCAAACTTCCAGAACCATATGCACAAGAGAGCTAGGTTGAAATCTCTGATATTTTTGATCCCCACTCTTCCCATGTCCTTGCTCTTATAGACTCTACCCCAAGAGATATTGTGTCATCCCTTGCATCTGTCATCACTATCATGCCAAAAGAATATTGTTTAGATGGACTATAGCTTTTTGGGAATCGTCTTCGGGATACGAAAGATGGACATAAAATAGATAGAAAGACTATCCAACACTGATCTGCATATCACCATTCTCTCCTTGTAGGAGAGAAGCCTTGTCTTCCATCTTGCCAGTCTGAACTCATATTTGTGCACCACATTTTGCCAGGCACTGCAATGTAAGGTCCCTGAAGGCAACGTAAAACCCAAATAAGAGAAAGGGAAGTACACTTCCATACGACATCCTAAGATGAAGGCTGCTCTCCTAAGACCCTGTCTTCTATATTCACTGCCACTCTATAACTCTTATTGAAGTTCACTTTGAGCCCGCTGACTTTCTCCAGTAACTCCAACATCAACCTAGCGACATAGATGATTCTCGTCCTCTGCTTGGAATAGGCTGATATTATTAGCATACTGGAGATGGGTGATGCATCCACTGTCAATGCCAGTTTGGAAGCCATTAATCAATCATGAGGATTCAACTCTTAACCACATTCTACTCAGTATGTGTGTCATCGTAACAAAAAGAAGAGGGGACATGGGGTTTATCTGATGGAGCCCTCTGCCACTATGAAAAGAAGAAGTGGGCTAGCCATTGATTAAGACTGCAGAGGTGGTCAACGAGACACGAACGGATCCATCCAGTCCACCTATTATCAAAACCCATTTATCCAAGGACATCAAACAACCATTGCCAGTTGGCGCGATCATAGGTTTTCCCAAATTCTAGCTTTAGAACAATCCCTTTCTTCCTCTGAGTATTCATGACATATGTAAAGAAGGCAAGGGGTACTTTAGTCATCTTTTTGGTTTGTTATTCCTAGTCCATGAGGTGTGCGCCCTGGGTTGTTACTAGCCAGGGGCATTTATGTCATGGTCTGTAAGGTGGCGGTTGCCCTAAAACCTAATTTATATAAGTGGGGAGCGACTGGAGGAAAAGACGCTCTCTTTCCCAAAAACCAGCGCAACCCTGTTTTGGTTCCCTCGGTGCTTTCTCCTCTTTTTCCTCCCTTGTTCTTCTGCATGCTGGCTGTAACATGGTATCAGAGCCAAAGGAGGTCTAAAACAGGGACAGAGACAGCACCGCTGAGGTCCTTGGTGATCTGCCCTAGGGTTTCTCCCTAGCACAAGCCGACGGTGGTCTTCTTCTGGAGGTATCCTCATCGGACAACCCTCTCTGGCCTGGGAAAGGTCTGCGGCCCCTCCTCTCTGTCTGGCAGGGACTGCACCCTTCTCCTCCTATTTTTTCCTTCTTTTGTTGAGCTGCAGAACCCTGCCCTTGTGGAGACAGCCGCTGCCTATCTCCTAGGGTTTTTCAGCTTTTATTCTACATCAAGAAGAAGGGGAGATTATCATGGCCAAACAGCACTCCCCATCGGTCTCCAAGTCCACATCCACAGATGCTGAGGAAGTTTCTGTAGGAAAAAGGGTGTCTGGCCCTATGTTGGGTCATGAACACCATGCCCTGCAGATTATCCCAATCAAGCTGAACAAAACCAATTATGTTGAATGGTCAGCGACAGCCAAGATGTACCTTGGAGCGAAGCGGAAGACTGGTTATATCAATGGTAAAATTGAGAAACCAGATGAGGATAGTGCTGAGTTTGAAGACTGGGCTGAACAGAATAGTGTTGTGATGACTTGGTTAGTCAACCCCGTTGAAGATGCTAAGAGGAAACTGATTATGCGAAAGGAGACAACTAGAGACATGTGAGTATTCTTAGAAAAGATGTATGGAGAAAAAAAGAATGCTATTAGGGTCTATCAACTGGAGACTGCCTTGTATGGAGCAAAGCAAGGTACTCTTTCTGTTACAGATTATTTCACTACCCTACAAACACTGTGGGATGAACTCGACTACTATGATGCTGATAAGTGGGATACCCCTGAAGTCCCGCGATCAATGACACCCAAGAGGGGGGTGAATTGGGTGTTTACAAATTTTACGAAAACTTTTGGCCTTTTTGAAATATGTGATAGAATGTTAGTTAAGAGATTCAAAACTATTTGTACACAAATTGGATTTATCAAACTTTATATGATGAGATATAGATTATGCAATATATACGTAGATAAACCCGGAACAACAATAAACACTGACACTCACTTAGAATGGAGGTAGAAGAAAAAGGACCAAACCACACAATTCAAACCATAGTGCACAGTGATTTTTAAGGTGGTTCGGATGCAACGACGGTAATCCTACGTCCACCCCTCATCAAACCCGGTGAGGCTTCACTCGGGAATAAATCCCCAAACGGAGACGACGCTCCAACCACACACGCAGGACGACGCCTGCACACACACACACACGGGGACGCGCCCCAACACACACACACACACGGAGACGAGGTCTCCAACACGATCCAACAAGCGGATCACCAACACAAACACCCGTTGCCACAAGTGCAGCAAACCACACACACGAGACAGAACGGATCTAATTAGACCCCCCCTCACACAAACACAGATCTAGGAAGATCCACGCACACACACGAATCAAATACGACACACACACACACACGACCACGGATCCAACAACGATCCACACACACACAAGTTCTTGCAGTTTATGATGAACACAATTACAACACCTAAAACATAAAGACGATGAGGCTTAGTTTAGAAAACTCCTGATTTGGGTTTCCTTTGAATGCATGTTGCGGATCTTGAACGTATCTTCAATCTTCACTTGACCGGAGCTTCAATCCGTGCTTGCTTGGCTTTTCTTCTTTCTTGCTTGCTAGGCTTCTCTTCTTTCTCCCTTAGGCACTCTTCTTGGAATCCTTGCTTGCTTCTTTTCCTTGGAGGATGTTGGCTTCAGATCTACCTTGAATGGCTTGAAGTTGGATGAAGATGTTGCTGCACGAGGTACTGTTCACGGCTACAGTACTCCTCCTTCTTCTTCACTTGGACAACCTCCTCTTGATCTCCCTTGAAACCCTCTTGGTTCATTAGGGTTTATGACTCCAAATGATATGTTTTATAGCCTTTGAATGGTCTATAGACAAGCCCCAGACCAGATCCACAATTTCTGGGGTGATTGGGAGTATTGGGATTAAAGAAATGGGGAAGGGAATCTCTCCACAAGCTTGAAACACGAAGTCAACAAAAGGGGCCTCGGGGCTGGCGGTCGACCGGAAGCACTGGGTCGGTCGATCAGAATTTTACAGTCGGAATATTTTTCATCTCTGGCAAAATCGGTCGACCGACCCTATGGTGGCGGTCGACCGAAACCTGCAAAAATTCCATCTTTTCAGTTCTGTTAATTCTGGTCGACCGGCCATGGTGTGTTGGTTGACCGAAATGACTCATACCTGCAAAAATGAAGTGTTAGCCGAAGGAAACACATCTATAAGTCAAGAGCTTCATGTCCATATCAATTTCATGCATTTTGAGTTTGGTTTAACTTAGCTTATGCATTTGAAAAGTTCAAAGCAAATGAGCACTTGTCATTACATGAGATTGTCTTAAACAAGTTCAATGCTCCCTCTTCCTTATAATCAAAATTTTGTTCCCGTGCAGGTCGATCCGCGTGCGAGGGCACACGATGGCGAGTTTTGTAAGGGCTTGAAACCTCATGAACTAGATGCATATGAACACTTTGAAACACACATGTTCTGAGATAAGGATCAAGTTCTGGGCTAAGAATCAAGATATAAAACTCAATCATCCCAAGTAAATTATTCATGAAATAACCTCATCGAACACTCAATAACAAGGAGTGTATAACATGGTAAGAGCCTTACCAATAGTTCTTGACAGTACATGACGTATGCCACCTGTTTTGGATTGTAGAGGAGCAGGGTGCTTATCCACACGTTTAGTTCACCAGGTGACTGTCATGAGTTTGATCCACACGTTTGGTTCACCAGGTGACTGCTATGAGTTTGATCCTGCAAGCAAGATAGTCAGGGTTAATACCATGCTTGTTCACATTAAAGAGGTTATGAAACCTCTTGCCTCTTGTAAAACCAATTCAATCAAGCAAGAATCAAGACCATGTACCATTGCCATTTGCCATCTCAATCATATTTAAACATGAATGTACACAGTCATCAAGAACATGTGCAATCAACCATAAGTTTAGTTATCATCACGTAATCACATATTAAGTTTAGTTCTCATCAAAATCATAACTTAACAATCACAACAATTATCAAAACCATAACTCAACAACCCCGACTGATCACAAAAGGCACTTGAAGTTGTTCAGAAGAGGAGAGTTCTGAAGTTCCTTGGTGGTTTAAACCCAGAGTGGGAACCACTTCGGGGACAAATTCTCAATGAAACTAGTGCTCTATCTCCAGATGATAGGTATATCAAGGGGTGCTGGTTGAAGAGAATCGAAGGGAGGCTATGCTGGTGGACATTCAAACACCAAGTGGCCATGTTCTTCATGACCATTCTGCTCTGACTAGCAATGCTTCCAAGTCTAAGAAGGGTAGTGGTAATAGTCAAGATGATGATGGGAAAGCCAGTAGGAAGTGTAGTCACTGCGACAGACCTAACCACCTTGTGGATGACTGCTGGGAGCTCTATCTGATAAGAAGCCTCTCAAGTTTCGTGGTAAGAAGGGCAGCAAATAGGCCAAGGGAAATGCTGCCACTTCCCTGGCTTCTTCCTAGGATGCTGGATCACCCAATGCTCAAGTACCTAACATCAAGGGCCTCTCCCCAACTGATATTGCTATCCTTCAAAGGATTCTTTCTCAGCTGGACACCTCTGCTCTGGGTGAGTTCAGTGTTGAGGGAGCTGCACTTAGTGCTACATCTCAACTAACCGATACATCATGGATCATTGGTTCTGGAGCTACTGATCATATGACCGGTAACACTAGTCTATTCTCTACCTATTCTCTTTCTTCTGGCCAAGAAAAGGTGATGGTAGCTGATGGTACTCAAGCCACAATTGCGGGTAAAGGTACCATCAGACTGGATGATCATCTTTCCTTGTCATCTACCTTACATGTTCCTTCCCTTCCGATAAATCTCCTATCTGTTAGCAACCTCACCAAATCCTTTAATTGTTCCATAACCTTCTTCCCAACCCATTGTGTGTTTCAGGATTTGAAGACCAAGCAAACGATTGGGAGTGGTCTTGAGGAGAGGGACCTTTATAAGCTAAACATCAAAGGGAAGACTGCTCTTCAGTCCAAGAGAACCATCCATAGTTCTGCTCAAATTCAACAGCTCAAGTTATGGCATTGTCGTTTAGGACATCTTTCTTTCAAGTATTTGAAACTCTTATTTCTCACATTATTTAAGTCCATTAAACCAGAGTCATTTCAGTGTCCTATATGCCAGTTGGCAAAACATTGTAGATCCCAATTTTCCCCTTCAATAAAAAAGAGCAGTGCTCCTTTTGATTTGATCCATTCTGATGTTTGGGGTCCCTCACCCGTGTGTTCTATGAATGGCTATCGCTACTTCGTCACATTCATTGATGATTTTTCCTTGTGCACTTGGGTGTATCTCTTGAGGTCGAGAGAGGAAGTGCCTAGAGCAGTTTAGATTTTTTCCAATATGGTGTTGACACAATTTGAGAAAAAAATCAAGACGTTTAGATCTGATAATGCAAAAGAATACTTCACGAAAAATCTGAATGTGTTCATGCAAGATGAAGGGATGGTACATGAATCCTCTTGCCCGTATACTCCACAACAAAATGGAGTGGCGGAGAGAAAGAATCGGCACCTAATGGAGACTGCTCGAGCATTTCTGTTTCAGCACAAGATTCCCAAACAGTACTAGGCAGATGCTGTCCTCACAGCAACATATGTCATTAATAGGATGCCATCCAGAGTCCTAGGGTTTCGTATTCCTGTGACTATCTTACCCCCAGATCACACAATTTTTCCTTTGACTCCGCGGGTATTTGGGTGCTTGTGTTTTATCCATGTCTTGGGTCCAGGTCATTCTAAACTTGACCCCAAAGCTGTTAGGGGAATCTTTCTTGGTTATTCCCCCACTCAGAAAGGGTATAAGTGTGTTGACCCCAAGACAGGGAAGATCTACTATCAAAGAGATGTTACCTTTTTTGAGTCACAGTCATACTTCTCCTCGGATCTGTCTGAGGGGGAGATTACAGTGGATCCCTACCTGATTCCTTGTCATATTTCTACTTACACCTTGGGTTCCCCGCCCTCTTTGGTTCTAGATTAAAGAGGAGATTGAACAGCCCCAAGAAAAGACCATTGCTGAGGACCACTCTCATGAGGATGCTGGGTCCTCATCTCATGCATGTTGTTCCTGAAACAGAAAATTAGGTTTCTCTCATTGACCTTGATCAGCCTATTGCATGTAGGAAAGGTGTGAGAGAGTGCACCAAGCACCCAATTTCCAAATACTTGTGCTATTCTAAAATCTCGTCATCGTACCAGACCTACCTTTCATCTATTTCCAGTGCCATTGTGCCTTCGTCTTTTTCAGAAGTTGTGAGAGTCCAAGGTGGGTTAAGGCAATGGAAGAAGAATTGGAGGCCTTAAGGAAGAATGGTACATGGGATTTGGTTGATCTACCTTCAGGGAAGAAGCCAGTGGGCTCTAAATGGGTATATACCATAAAGTTCAAGTCTGATGAACCGTGGAAAGGTACAAGGCAAGGCTAGTTGCCAAAGGGTTTACACAGACCTATGGCATCGATTACCAGGAAATGTTTGCTCCGGTTGCCAAGTTATCCTCCGTTCGGGTTCTGATGTCACTTGCTATCCACCATGACTGGGAGTTGCACCAGTTAGATGTAAAGAATGCGTTCCTTAATGGGGAATTAACAGAAGAAGTGTACATGCAGCCGTCCCCAGGTTTGACTACAAATGGGAAAGTTTGTAGGCTTAAAAGGGCACTGTATGGCCTGAAACAGTCCCCTAGAGCATGGTTTGAAAGGCTAAGGACAGCTATGCTAAAGATGGGCTTTAAACAAGGAAATGCTGACCATACTCTCTTTGTGAAGTGGAAGGGTGAACAGGTTGTTATCCTTCTTGTATATGTGGACGATATGGTGGTTACGGGTGATGATCCTGTTGCCATCCAGCAGTTGAAAGATAATCTAGCGAAGGAATTTGAGATTAAAGATCTTGGTCCCTTGAAATATTTCTTGGGATTGAAGCGGCAAGATCTCACGGCAGCATTCTTATTTCACAAAGGAAGTATGCCCTTGATTTGCTGAAAGAGACTGGGAAAATGGGAAGTAAAGCCGCTGATACTCCAATTGAAATGAACCACAAGCTGAGTATTCTTGATGGAGAAGTGCTCTCAGAGGCTGAAAAAGGCAGGTATCAAAAAATGGTTGGAAAACTTATATACCTGTCCTTGACTAGGCCGGATATTACGTATGCAACCAATGTGGTCAGCCAATTCATGCATGCTCCCAGAACTAAGCACATGCAAGCTGTTGACCGGATCTTGAGATATATCAAAACCTGTCCAGGAAAGGGTCTGCTACTTAGCAAGAAAGGTCAGCTATGTTTGGAAGGGTTTACTGATGCTGACTGGGCTGGATCACCAGATGATCGGAGGTCAACATCTGGGTATTGTATTTACTTGGGTGGAAACCTTGTTACCTGGAGGAGCAAAAAACAATCTGTTTGTGCAAGGTCAAGTGCAGAGGCTGAATACAGAGCCATGGCATAAGCTGTAGCAGAGTTGTTGTGGGTGAAGATTATTCTAGCAGACATTGGATTTAAGGCAGTGCCTCCCATGAAGCTCTAATGCGACAACAAGGCAGCAATTAGCATTGCTAACAATCCTGTTCAACATGATCGTACAAAACACATAGAGTTGGATAGGCACTTCATCTGGGAGAAGTTGGACTCCGGGGAGTTGTGCCTCCCCTATGTCTGGTCTGCTGATCAAGTTGCTGATGTTCTTACTAAGAGTTTGTCAAGAGATGATTTCAGAAAAATGCTAAGCAACCTGAGCATGTTAGATGTCTATGCTCAGTTTGAGGGGGAGTGTAAAGAAGGCAAGGGGTAGTTTAGTCATCTTTTTGGTTTGTTATTCATGGTCCATGAGGTGTGCGCCTTGGGTTGTTACTAGCCAGGGGCATTTATGTCATGGTTTGTAAGGTGGTGGTTGCCCTAAAACCTAATTTATATAAGTGGGGAGTGGCTGGAGGAAAGGACTCTCTCTTTCCCAAAAACTAGCGCAACCCTGTTTTGGTTCCCTCGGTACTTTCTCCTCTTTTTCCTCCCTTGTTCTTCTGCATCCTGACTGTAACAACATACAATAATTTATGTGCTACCAAATTTTTTTTCTGAATGTGTTGTCCTCTGATAAAAGTCGCTCGATGTCCACTAACCATTCTGTCATTCACATTGTCTAGTGTCATGGGCAGCATCTTGGTGATAATCTTGTATGGTCCATTCAACAAGTTGATGGGTCTAAAGTCCAATAATTATTGTGCATCTTGCTTCTTGGGGATGAGAACCAATATGGTTTTGTTGATGCCCCTCAGGTGTGCCTTGCTCTCTGGAACTCCCGTAGTGTAAGCAGGAGGTCGTTCTTGATGATATCCCAACACTTTTGGCAAAAGGCCATTGGGAAGTCATCCAGGCTTGGGGCTTTGTCACTTGCAAGAAAGAAAATTGCCTTTTGGACCTCGTCCTCCGAGAAGGGACGAGAAAGGGCTTCACTTTCTTCTAAAGAGAGCCACATGAGGAGGCCATCATCAACCACATGTCTGATCATACCCTCTTTAGTAAAGAGTCTTGAATAGAAGTCCGAGTCTTCCCTCTGATATCCTCCTAGTTGTTTTCCCACTCTAATAGTAGTGATGGAGTTGACTCTCCTCTTAGATGCAATCCGTTGAAAGAAAGAAGTTTTCCTATTTACCTCCTTGTGCCCTTTCTCTTTTGATCTCTGCTTCTAATAGATCTCTTCTCTTGTGAGGATCTCCTCAAGTTCTGACCTGAGTTTGTCCCTGAGTAGCCTATTTGACTCATCCAACAACCCTGCCTTCTCCAAGCAGTCCAACCCCTCAATATGTTGTAAAATCCTATCCTTAGCAGCCTTGCCAGGTAGAGTTTTGTCTGCACCCCACTTCTAAAGTATTTGTGCCCATATCTTGGTTTGCCCACTAGTCTTACCATGGAGGATTGTTCATGTCTCTGGGCATTCCATGTTCGCCTGACAGTATCCATAAATTTTGCCTCTCTAAACCAATATCTTTCAAATCTGAAATGCTACTTCCCCTCATGCTTGTAGCTAGTCTTTAGCAAAATGGGTTTGTGGTTCGATACAGGTCTGGACAAAGATGACACCTATACAGGGGCATAATGGTCTTCCCATTCAACAAAGACTAGAAACTTGTCCAGCTTGGAGCATATGGGGTATGCCTTCATTCTGCCAAATAAATTGAGCATTAGGCAATCTGATGTCGATCAATGTTGCCTCATCTATGAGGTCAATGAGGTCGTCCACTTCTCCCAAAAGAGATTGATCACCTGTCCTCTCCCATGGCACAATAACGGCATTAAAGTCACTACACATATTAAGACCGGCCTGATCTGTGGTGAAACATGAGCAATTCTTCCCAGAGAGATATCTTTCCTTCTCTAGTTTGAGGGTTATAAAACCCTGAGAAATAACAAGAGAAGCCACCCTTTACATTTCTGAAATGGAGGGAGATATCCCCTCGGCTGACTTGTCTGCCTTCCTCCACCTCTTCTATCTCAAACTGATTCCAGAGGATCATGATGTAGCCGGCCCTCCCTTTTGTTGGGGAGGTCACATCCTTGGATTGTCTAGCTCTCCCAATTTCTCTCATGATCGTCTCCTCATCCTCTTCACATTTGGATGCTTGCAAACAAAGGATGTCAATTTCACATCTTCTTACTAACTCCTTCGCCACCCTCCTTTTTTCACCCTCGCATATTCCTTTCACATTCTATGAGACGATCCTCATGTGGATAAGGAGATGGTCCTACCTCCCTTCTCTACCGACTCACTCCTCTCCTCTCATCCATCGTTCACCCTTGCGACCCACTTCTGAGATTTCCCTCCCTTGGCTTCCCTAGCCGTGTTGATCAGCCACCCCTTTTGTACTGTGATAAACATCCCTCTAAGATCTTTCTGTAGCCCCACAAGGATTTTCCCACCTTGTCCGTCGACTCTCTCACCCGTGCCTCTTTCAACCTCTCCACCACCCCAACCAACTTCCTCACCTTTTCTTTTCCCAATTTGCCTCTTTCTGATAGACCCTCCCCATCATATTGTCCCCCCTCCGACTATCTTGCCTCTCCTGGTGACTCCGAGATGGTAGCTTTACCCTCAGAAGAGGGCTCTTTCCCATCAATTTTCTGAGTAACCCCATCCTCTTGACCCTCTTTGGTGCCTTGAGGCCCGGAATGTTTATGGAATAGGTTTAGGGGGATACCATAATCGGGGTTAGGGTATACCAAAAAATAAACAATATTGCTTTGACTGTATCCGGGTTAACTTATTCCACCCTTTTGCTAGAACAAGCTTAATCCAGATACTGACCCTTAACTCGGATATAGGCCGGAATACTGGATCTGCGCAAACAAACAGAAGAGGAGGAATAAGGCGCTGGTATCCGAGTTACCAACGCCTTATTTTGCAAACAAACGGGCCCTGAAGGAAATTGTCTTGTTGTCCGAGTCATCCCTGGAGCCTTGTCGTTGTGTCCAGTCGATCGCTCGCCTCCATCCGGTGTGCATTCGGGGCCGGAACGACAAGTCTACCATAGCAGTAGGAAGAAGGATCCAATCTACCATCCTTGCAGCTGAATGAATCCCCTTCATTATAAAGAAGGTGAGCTAGCCCACCATGCTAGCGGTCTTGCAGAAATGGACGCTCCTGGGACTCTCTTGTATGCTGATATGAGAGACCAGCCATCAGCTCCACTTGCGACCAGCAGCCAGTGTCAAAATTGGAGCAACAATTAGGCTTGTAGCTCACTAGTGAGGTTCGCGGTCTACCCCTCGGCCTGCATCAGGGGTTGATCGCTCGTTTTCATTTGGGAAAAAAATGAAGGGACATGCCCCGAACTACCTGCCTCCGACGTAGCCATCGTCTAGGTGCTGTGGCCAAAGGAGGGTTTAGACAAGCTTCGCAGGGCATGACTGGGCTTGCATTGTGAGTTGAGGATGAGAGATCTCGCCAATTGCTAATGACGGCTGGGGCCCGGAGCCACCGATCTATGCTTGTCGCTGAACGGGGTGGACTGTAGAAAAACTCAGGTGGGGGTGAAGAGCCATATCGGCTCTCAGAGACATGATACGACCGAAGGCTTTCGTAGCAGTTAAGTTTCGGGTCAATGATAATATTCGGTCCTGCCTGAAGTCCAAACCCGAATGGTTGTGCGCCACAGCCTGCCTAGCAACATGCGGCCAGTTCTGGCTTTGAGATGGTTGGGCCGTCCGGTTTTGGATGAACCTGCTTCGTGATGTGCGGCATGTGCCTAAAAGCAAGTCTCGGGCCCGGTCCATCCCCCTGCATTGCAGAGAGTGGGCCGTTCGGCCTAGAAGGGGTGCACACAGTTTTAAAATTCGAAAGGGGAGCTAGGTGGTGACACGTACCCCCAGCCCCTTGTTGTCTACCCTGGGTTGTTGCCTTAAATCGGCCTACTGCCCCTGCTGTTCGTAGGGGTGAGCACGGTTTGACTTGGTTTGGTTTTAAGAAAAATTTTCTCAAATCAAATTAAACTGGATTAAGGGTTAAATCTGAACCAAACCAAATCAAATGACTTTGAAACCAAATCAAACCAAACCGAATTAATCCGGTTTGATTCGGTTCGGTTTGATTCGTTTTGAACCATAATTGACAAGAATCACTGTTGCGTGTTTATCTTCATTGTTCTTTAACTGAAAACAAGGGGAATGATCCAATGATTCGTGGCCATTCTAAATTCAATCCCTTCCATGGTTTATATTATAATACTGAGGGAAGAGCAGAAAGTCTTGAAATGTCTCATCCCATCTAATCATTTTCCTTCTGTGAAATGCTTCTTAGTCTTCTTTTTGTAAATTGATGATGGCTACATGACAAACTACTTCAACATAATCTTGTCTAGGCTCCTCAAGAAAGGTGGATGATCGATGCAATTTTGATGGCTCGAGTTTAGAAAGGCATAACATCATGGGGACGAAGGAACCCATCAAACATGCATCAGAGAAGGACATAATAAAAGACATAATCATCCAACGCGGCCAAAGCATATTGATGCATTTATTAGGTCAAAAAATGGTTTTAGAAAACATGATCACACATAACTTAAAGTTCCCGTACTGCACGTATCTTAAATGCCCCAGAGAAATCGGTTTATCCGGTTTGGTTTGATTTCGAGAAAACAAAAGATCGAACCAAATTGTTTTTTCAAATACAATTCGGTTTTAATCCAAATCAAAAATTTTAAGATTTCAATTCGAACCAAGTCAAACCAAATCTACCGGTCCGATTTAGATTTCTGATTGAACCCGAGTAATGCTCACCCCTACTGACCAGTAGTGAAATCCCCTCCTCATCGCAAAGAATGTGGGGTAGACCCACTAAGGTGACCAAGAGTTTGATTGCCCTTAGGTTAGGGAAGGTCCCTCTCCCCAAGGTCCATCTTTGCAGGCGGAGCCAGGCCCCATCGGTTGCCAAGAAACCTACTGCTGCCGTTTCCAATATAGTTTCTTCATCTCGCTCGACAGCCAAGAAGCTGGCCTTATTCACTCAATGGACCTCCCAACGATCGCCTCCAACTCCTCGAGCATCCAGGAGGGCTTTGACCCACTCTGCATCCACTCCCCCCTCAACTAGCGAGACCCAAAGGAAGTTTCTAAGCCATTGTTGCCGGCCGATGGGGAACTCGGCGAGGAGGGTCCTAGATCGATGCAGTCTTGATTTGCCCCCTTCTCCGGTTTAGGAGCCCTTATTTGGGCCACCTCCCCGTATGAGCGAGTGTAAGGCAAGCCCATGTCACCCCCTACCTACTACGAGTCCCACCTGTTCACCATCACCCCGCAAAAACGTCGAGTGTGACCTTCTCTGGCAGCGAAAGCAAAAAACATTTGGTCTCTAGGCGGCCGTAGAGTGACAACGGTTTTATGACTCCTTCGAAACTCCAAAACTTCCCCTGCCCCCTCCTATGACCCCAATGTCACACCTCTACCTGAAGTTGCACCGGGAAAGGTTGGGCGAGGGCCGCTGCCTTCAAGCACTCAGTTCGCCCCCGAGGCAAAGTCCGGGGAGGACCATGTCCAGCTCGCCATGTATATTCGTTTACTTGTCATGGCACATTGTTATGATTGCTACTGGACACTAGAATAAGTACACAAAATGGCTTGACATAAAATTTTGCTACTCAAACCGAATTTAACTATCTCTTGGAGTGCATTGTGTAATCCTTAGGTCAATTTATTAGACTTTTTAATAAAGGAAAATGTCATAGGCTGCATTTCCTTTTCCATTTCATTTTGATCCTGATTTTTGGAAGGTGGATCATTTTGATCATGATTCCAATCAGATGAGATCAGTGGGCCAACATTTACACGCGAAAAATTAATTTTATATCCATTTGGTGCATGTATTTTAGTTAATTGACTAGCATGCATATTCTTAATTCCGCGAGTTTGGTTTATCTGACGATTTAGAGTTCATGTGCTGTTCTTTTCCCCACAACCATAGTTGGTGTTTATTTACATTGGTGTAAAGTTCGAACATGTTTGATTAATCGTCAAAGACACTCCTAACCTCTATAATATCAGTCGTGATATTGAGAGTTTTATCTAATAGATTTGATCAAAGGGATCATCTAGTAGAGATATACATTTGCAGGAGAAAATTAAATATTTCATTCCTTGGATCTATTATACATAGTACATGAAACCCCGATTATATGATCGGGTCATTTGATTTACATTCGGTCATAAATCCACCATTAGATCTACATTCGGTTATGATTAGACCGTTGGATTTTATATCCAGTCAAGATTAGACCATCCTCTTTGCTTTTCTCTACAATCGGACTCTCAGATTTTGCATCCAGTCATGATCGAGCCACTGTATTATGTTTCTGGTCGAGATCAGACCATTTGATTTGTTTTGAATACGATCTGACCGCGCTATATTTGAATTGTCTCGTGATCAGACCATTGGATTGTCAATATGATCACTATTGGACCGTCACATTTAATGCCGTTAAAGATCAGACCTTTGGATTTGCTTCAGGTCAAGATCTAACCATTAACTTTGAGTTTGGTCAAGATTCGACCGTTGGATTTGTTCCAGATCGAAATCTGACCGTTGATTTTGAATTTTTTCTCGATTGGACCGTTGGATTTAAGTTTGATCTCAATCGGACCGTTGGATCATCAAGATGATTACTAACCGACCGTCGGATTTGATTCTCGCAATGATTAGACCTTGAATTTGTTCCAGGTCAAGATCTAATCATTAGATTTAAGTTTGGTTAAGATCCGACCAATAGATTTATTTCGGGTCGAGATCTGATCGTTAGATTTATGTTTAATTCTGATTGGACCATTGGATTGACTTTAGATCATGATCTGACCATCAGATTTATTTTTGTTCAAGATCAGACCATTAAGTTGACTTGATATCCATAAAGGGCATCGCCGCACAAGGTGGAGGTACATTTGTAATTTTCCCACCATCGAGGGTATACTTATAATTTCCCACCATCGGGGGCATGCCTATAATTTTTGGTTTTTCTAGGTCTTCCGGCGATTTCATGTGAAATCAAGGTTTTTCTGTAATTGTGCAAGATTGCAGCGTTTTTCTGCAAATTTTCTGAACTTCAGGGTTTTTCTCATATTTTGCCTGATTATCAGGTATTCCTATATTTTTTTCCTGAACATCAGGATTTTTTCCTCACTTTTTTGGACATTTCAACATTTTGGCGAAGTTGCAGGATATTTCTACAATTTTGCACATAACAAGTTTTTTTCCTTAATTTCCAACATTTTTCAGAACTTTGGCTACTTCTGAAATTCAAATGGTTTTTCCAACTTTTTATAATCACAAGGGCATATCCCTAAAGTTATTGGCATGTATGCAACATACCCTTTATGATTTTTTTTTAAAAAACAAGAGAATTTAAGTCTCCAAGTTCTTCAAGCCTTCAAGGAAACTCCAAGTCTTCCTTCCTTGCGCAGGCTCTTTGATCCTTCCTCTTGTGGACGCTTGGTGAATGTGTCCTGGGTTTGTATGCAATTTCTTGAATTTTATGCAATTTCTAGCTTTGTATGTAATTTCTGTATCTTCTTGGGTTTTTATGTAATTTCTGAGCTTTCCTAGATTTTTCTGTAATTTTCAGACAAAACATAGTATTTTTGCAGTGCTTCAATTTTTTCTGATTACAGGGCATATGCACAGGCTACATTTGTGAAATCACACACATGCAAGGACTGATGTGTAATTTTACATTTCTGAGACAAATACGTAGGCTTCCCCTCTCACAAGAATTACACATGGGCAAGGGTATTTTGTAAAGCCCCATGGGCAGGGTGCACTGGAATTTATTTTAGACCCCATCGGGTAAAAGAGGGCTGAGGTGGCAGTCGGATTTTCTCCTCAAATTCCATCGGCCAAGGGTGCCAGGGCATTTATTCCCCTTTAAACCTGTTGGTTAAGAGCATTTATTTCTTCTTCCAAATCCCATCGGCTAAACTATTTAGAAAGAGGGAAGGGAAAGGAGAGAGGACCGATTCCCATCAGTTAAGAGGTCGAAGTGGGCATTTGAGCATTTATTTATTTCTTTTTTTATTCCATGATTAAGGACATTTAATTCTCTCTTAAACAGATCAAGGTGGCAGCGGCTGGGCTCTTTCCCTAGGAATTCCACTGATTGGAGTGCTTAGAAGGGGGAAGAGAGAGGAAGACAAGGCATCTGCCTCCACCCTCTCTCATGTTTGTGGGTTGAGAGGTGGCAGTGGCATTTATTCCCCTTTAAACCCATGGTTAAGAGCATTTATTCCCCTTTAAACCCATGGTTAAGAGTCCAGGGGGAAGTGGGTGTGTAGGTTTTTCCTTCTTTTCAAAAATCCATCAATTAACATTTAATTACCCCCATCTCCATCAGCCAAGGAGTCAAGAGGGGCGGTGCATTTATTGCCCTCCCAAATCTATTGGTTCAAGGAGGTGAGATAGCCAGCCATTTATTCCCCAGCCCAGTCCATCGGTTAAGCTTTTATAATAGAAGAGAAAGGAGAGGCAGCGATCCTCCTTGACAGATCTTCATACCCATTCACTTGAATTCATAAGAACACTTCACAAGAACATAATTACCATCTTGATCCTTGGTAAATCAGTGATCTTTTTTCTGACCTTTGTATGTCCTTTAAGATTTGAGAGAGATGCCCATGAAAGGCATATGTGCAAGGATATACATGCAAGAATATATGAATAGGGTATCCCTTCTTTATCAAACATACAAGCACTTGATGTCAAGTCCTCCTTTCGCCAAGCTTCTCCAAGAGATCTCTAAGAGTTGAAAGTTCCCTTGTTATTCAAGGTCTTCAAATCTTCAAGAAATTCTAAGACTTCAAGAGCTCCTTGCGCCAAGCTCCTTCTTGCTCCAAGCTTCCAAATAGTGAATGCTCCAGTAAGTAATTCCCCCTCTCCTCTTGGCCAAGGCCCAAGGCTCCTATTTATAAGAGTTTGAAGATGGGAAATGCGGAGGGAGTCCCTCCTGGTTTTGGACGGGGGAGGTGAAATAGTTTTGGACATTTTAGCCCCTCTCGGTTTGAAAGGAGGAGGGGCATAAGAGGAAAAATTGTGGAGAGATTGAGAAATTCCTTGAGGGGTTCCCTCTGGATTTGCAAAACCCAGAGATGATCTCTCCGGGTTTTGAGAGATGATCTCTCCGGGTTTTGTAGATTGAGAGAGAGAGAGAGAGAGGAGAGAGAGAGGGAAACCCGAAGGTTCTCCCTTGGATTTGCTCCCCTCTTCTTTTATTTTTTTTTTAAAGATTTATTTTTGGGTTCAACAAATGCCCCCCATGGGATGTCTGTCAGAGCGGAGCTGATGACAGACGACCGTGCACTTCACAAATTTTTACCCCTTAGTCTTAATGACATGGCAGGAGGTTTGAACGCAATGAAAGACATCTTGTGCCCTTCAATGATGTGTCAACTTTCACCCCTTAAGTCTTAGTGACGTAGTGGGGAGTATTGTTTAGATTCTTCCTTGGATGGACATTGTTTGGGATACAACAATAGCTTGGGATTGGAGCTGAAAGACATGACATTTTGTTCCAGTGCTTCAATGCTGTGCGGTGTTATCATAAATTCTTCGCAAAGTTTGCCATTAGTGCTTGGGCTGACGTCTGGTGTTATCGCACTTTTTGTGTCGGGTCATCCGACTTTTACTACCAATTTGATTGAAGAAACCATTTCTCAACTTGGCAGCGAGCTTTCTTTTCTCTTCTCTCTCACTTTTTTGCACATATCCCTAGGGCAGTACTTAGGAGAGCACACACTATTTCAGAAAAGTGACATGTACCTGCTCTACCAAGCCGACCTTACGACTGAATTACAAACCGTATCAACAGAGTTGAGAATGAGGGCTACAATAGGATTTTTTCATTTCCCCCTTTTTGTTGTTACATTTATTTCCCATGTACATCAGCGGGATCTGGAATACTAGAGTTTTTTGCTACCCTCTCCCTTGGTCTTCCCTTTTTGGCTTTGCTTGGAGTTCAATTTGAGATGTTTTTCTTTTCTTTTTTTTGTCTCACCTTTTTGGCCTTGGGTGGAGCCTAATTTGAAGTTCTTCACTTGGGTCTTGTCTTTATGGCTTTGCCCGAAGCTTTGTTTCAAGTTCTTCACTTGGGTCTTGCCTTTCTGACTTTGCCCGAAACTTTGTCTTGAGCGTTTATTCTGAGCCGGAGAACTCGCTGGGTAATCATTTATTGCTACTTGAGTTCTATTTTCCATGCCAACATTGCTTGTAAGATTTGAGCTTTCTTGTATACCGATGATTTTTTTCTTTTACAAGTTCCTTGCGAGCTATTATGTTAGGATTGTGTATTGGGAGAATTTTTGAGCTTCCACAGCTTCAGAGTTGAGTAGCTTAATGCTCCACAAATGTGCCTCTTT
>JAHNEJ010002944.1:0-113174 GCA_022559845.1 Amorphophallus konjac
ATTAATGCCCTTGTCAAGTTGTATATGTGTATGTGTGTAGTGTGCCGGCGAAGGGGAAAACGGGAGTGTACCGCTGAGGGCTGGGGCGTACCGCTGAGGGCTACAGGGGGCGTACCACTGAGGGCTGTAGAGAGTGTACCGTTGAAGGCTGCAAAGGGCGTACCGCTGAGGGCTGCAGGGGCGTACCGCTGAGGGCTGTAGGGGCGTACCGCTGAAGGCTCAAGAGAGGGTACCGCTGAAGGCTGGGCGTGTGTGTGCCGCTGGGGGTTGGGCAGGGAGTGATGGAGGTTAACTCAGTTTTGATTACCTGCTTTAAGACTTTTCTTTTCTTCTTGTGTCGATTTGTAGGGAGTTTTATACAAACTTCCCCCTTGTTTCGTTTCGTTTGGTTCGGCCTCTTTTCTTGTGGGTCGGACACTCGGGCTGCCGGGTGGTTAATTAGTCCGGTTCGGTTTTCGTTGTGACGCCGGCAGCGGCTTGATGAGTTGGAAGGTTTCGTCAGTTATCCTACTCGTTTGTTGCCTCCTTTTGCCTCTTTTAATGTTTTATTAATATCTCACAAAAAAATTCGGCAGCATCTCCCCTTAACCCGGGGCGTAAGGGAGATAAAGGGAGCGCGCCCACATGGAGTGGCGGAACCCGACAACTGGAGATGGGCCCCCGGGGGAGCAACACCTTTAAAGAGCCTCGGAAAACGTAAAGGGAAGGGCTCGGGGGCAAAGCCAAGGAGTGGGCTGCTGAGAGGCTGAGGGTGTGTGCCGCTGAAGGCCTGCGGTGTGCCGGCCAAGGCTGATCAGGTGTACCGGCCAAGGAGCGTGCCGGCCAAAGGGGTGGGCTGGTATGCGTGCCGCTGAGGGCAGAGGAGGGCGTACCGCTGAGGGCACTTGGGGCGTACCGCTGAAGGCGAGGAGATAACGTGCCGACCAAGGATAAATGGGGGGGGGCGTACCGCTGGACAACCCCCATGGGCGTGCCGCTGAGGGACCAAACAGGGGTGCCGGCGAAGGGCCAGGAAGAGGCATCGCTGGGAGTTCAAACAGAGTGTGCAAGCTGGGGGCCTTAGAAGCCGTTTAAAGAAAAGAAAGGGGATTCAAGGCCAAGGGCAGGCCACTTGATCACTGTGTGTTTGGACAGAGGGTGAGGGTCTCCCTCTCCCTTAAGCCAGTGGACACAGCAGATGGCCATGGAGAGGATTGAAGGGCTTGTGAAACCAAGGCTCATAGGGGGATAATCAAGTCGACATGAGGGCCCCAAAAACACCGGAGAAATGGGGAGGCGGAGGGAAAACGAACAACCCCATAAAGAAACCGTGAGAGCTAGCGCAAGCCAACGAAATCAAAGAGAACCCACGAGGAACAACTTTCATTCATGGGAATCGAGAGGACACTGCCTTATATACATATCATAGCAAAAAGAATACCAAAGATGATGCCATGGCCAAGAAAGGGGAAAAAGGCCCCACAAAAGAAAAGAAGACATAAAAGGAAGAGGAGGAACGGAGGGCAGGAGGGAGGCCAGCCGCCCCTAACTCTTTTCCCGTTACATCGAACCCTCTCTCCCTTACTCTTGCTCCCTTCCGGTGGTGGTGGTGGTCGTCGGAGGAAGCTCCCGGCAGGGAGGGAGCCTCTTCTTCTTCTTCTTCTCTCTTCTTCTCTTTTCTTCTGCCTGTATGCGTCTGTCTCCCTCTTCTCTTCTCCCTTTGTGTGTGTATTTCTTTTTTTTTTTGTCGAAACGAAGGGGAGGGGTTTTTATACCCCGGACGGCGGGAGTCCTCGTGCAGGGGCGTCGAAGCGGGAAGTGGCCCGTGATCATGAGGTTTGACCTGCCTGTCCTGGCTGTCAGTGGACTAGGCCACGTGGCCCAACGATCGGCTGCCACCTCAGACGGCTCCACTGCGCGCCAAGGATGTGTAGGGCATGGGCCTCACGTCGCCCGTTGAAAGAGCTTCACCGCTGTGCCGTTGAAGGGCTGAACAAGCGTGCCGCTGTGGTGCCAAAAGAGCGTACCGCTGGAGCCCCGGATGGGCGTGCCGCTGAACGGCCTGAAGGGCGTGCCGCTGAAGACCCCAAAGGGCCGTGCCGCTGAAGCCCCAAAGGGCCGTGCCGCTGAAGCCTGCTGAGGGCGTGCCGTTGAAGCTGCTGAGGGCGTGCCGCTGAGGCTGCTGAGGGCGTGCCGCTGAGGACCCAAGGGGTGTGCCGGTGAAGACCCCCCCATGGGGGGTGTGCCGGTGAAGACCCCCCCATGGGGGTGTGCCGGTGAACCCCCATAGGGGTGTGCCGGCGAGGGCCGCGGCAGGGTGTGCCGCTGAAGGGAGCGACCGTCTGGAGGGTTCTGCCAGGGCGATTTTGAGCCCATTGTGAGCATGAGTCGTGGCCCATTTGATTCTCTTCGAGGCCCATGGGCCGTGGGGCCTCTTGTGCTTGATTTCTCCGGGGTTTCTTCACTCGGGGCCGTTGTTGATGCTGGGCCGAGCGTGGCATCTGGATGTGCAATTTTCGGTGTCCACAGGGGGTAATGAAAATTTTGGTTTCTCCGATCCATCCAAACCACCCGCGCCTCCCGAACTTCCCACATCCAAGCCCAATGTCCATGATTGGTGCATCATAGGGTGTCTAGGAGTTCCCTATGACGTCAACCTCCGGTTACGTCAAATGCATGCATGGCACACGTTCGGGTGTCCTGGTCCGCCGTCATCTATGTACGGGTCGGACTAACATTAGGTGAGTCTAGGGTCATAGTCGAGTCAATGTGCTTTTCTTTGTGTGGTTTATTTGCATGGTTTGTGTGTAGTTTGAGAGTCTGCATGTGTCTTGCGCAAGCTCGTTGTTGTTCTCTTATGAGTAAGAAGCGAGTCGCCTCACTCGATGAGTATGGGATCGGTTCTACATCTATACCCGGATCAGTCACCTACGGGGACTCAGCGATGATTCCTAGTGAGTCTTCGAGCTGCTTCCTTCCCTTTTGAGAGTGCCCCACTCGGAGTGTCCACATTTAGCCCATAGCAGTTCGCGCATATCGAGTATATATGGAATGAGCATGTGACAATCACTTGGAGTGGAGCATACCCGCCCTACTTGGCACGGTGACGGATCCGCCGGAGTACTCGAGCATCCATACCCCTACTCGACGGGATCGAGTTCCTCCCACCCGGGGAGAGTTGATGGGAATCGACGCCGAGCATGTACTTTTCTTTTGCATTTATGTCCTTTTAGTTTGTGTTTATATCCTTGGAAAAGTATGTACGTAAATGTAAGGCTTTATAAGCCAATGAGTCATTCCCATGGATTGTGTGGGTTTTTGTGCAATTTTGTAGTAGGTCCAGTTAGGGGGCCCTCAGCCCTTTCCCATTGGTCCATGTCACCTTGTGGGGCTGGTCAACCATCCTATGTGGACATCTAGAAGGTTGGACAAGTCTTATGGACACATGGGGGACAAAGGGTGAAGAATGTCAACATTCTACATCCACCCCACCTACCTCTTCCATGGTCAATAGGCCGCCCCCTTCCCCTTGATTATTTTTATTAATTTTTGTGTGTTAGTCACATTTGATATAGACCCTTCATTCCCCATCCCAAGATCCAAGGGTCTACATTAGATTTGATACCTAAAAGAGTGTATTTTTATGTGAAAATTAATGAAAAGAAGAGAAAATTCCATTTGGAACAAGAAGCTTGCGCCCCTTTCCTCTCTCCTAGAGTTCTCCTCTCAACCCCTCTGCAATTCTAGAGTGGATCTAGTTTCTATCTCCTCCTCTCAACCTCTGATCTCCCCAAGACTGAAAGAGCCCTTCCCTAGGCCAAATTTCGAATTTCCCTCTCCCTTGGGCTGTGCCCTTTCATCTCCCCACCTCCCTAACCACCCAAGGTCGCACCCCCTTCCCCATCCACCAAATAACCCCTTGTTCATGCCCTTCCCCACACCCTCTCCTCCACCTATTCTGTCCCTGTTGCAGGTTTCAGAAAAGCAGTGATTTGCAGTAGCAGCCACGACTTCCCCTGAAGGCTCCTGGTGGCATATCTTATATTACTGGAATCGTCTCCAAGTCTTCTTTCCAACGGTGGTACTCCTGCCTGCATCCGAGTTCGGAGCTGTCCGGAGGAACGTCATCTTCAACGACTGCGCAATCTGTCCCAGACTGAAGGCCAGAGCGATCTTGGAAGCCGTTCAGCGGCCAACCTTTGAGGAATTCGATCACGCTTCCTTCTACAAAATTCTTCTTCGTCTAGTCCTCCATCAGTAGCAGAAAGAACGACGCCAATCGCCCACCCGAGCTATTTGTTCTGAATTTCTTCGCCGGAGTGTGCAGTCTGCCCCATGCAGGTCCAGGTTCGACCTGTCTTCACTTCTCCGGCCACCATTCTCCTCTCCGACCTCGGATTGTGGCCTCGTCAATTTCTGCTCGAAGCTACTCCGACCAAGATCGCGTCACCGCCATTTCGTTCGATTTGGAGTTCAGGAGCGACCGCAGTGCCTTCTGCAATCCACTGTATCAGTTCTGCATCAGTCAGAGGCAGAGTGTTGCTGTCCTGCTCCAGTCGCCGGTCCGATCAGTCCCGAGTTCCAGAGCTTCCCAAAATATTCAAGCATCATCCTCGGCCAGCTAGGGAACTTTTGGCACTGGTTTGATCAAATTTGGAGCTCGGTTGAGTCCGTGGCAGCATCTTCATCGACAACATGTTCAGCAAAACTGAAGAGTGGCAGAACCGGCGAAGCTTGGAGAGTCGGCATTCTCTTCATAATTTCCCCACCCCGCTTGGCCGGCTGAAGGCCCCTCCCTGCGTGGAGGTAATCTTGGTTGTAATAAGTCTAACCCTCACCCCAAGAGCCCCCCTCCTGCGAGAGGTGTAGTTCATGTAATAATATTTTCGCAGATTTGAAGCGACACCGACGCAGCTTGCGGGCGCAAACCCTTGCATCCCCGCTCGCCCCCGTCTTCGGCCGGAGTTGGCGTATTCACGCCGGCTAGGTGAGCCTCGGTCCCCCTTTCCTTGCTGGTCAATATCACTTGCTTAGCTTAGTATTCTTGCTTTGCTGCGTCAGACGGAGAGCGAGGGCCCGGCCCAAATTGCCGAACACGTGAGTGTTCATCGCGGGCGAGTTGTGAGCGAGCCATTTCAACCCACACCCATGGTGTGACGGCCGCCCATGAGTGGGCATCCCTGGCCCAATTGGGGTTCTCCCCAAGCTTGCCAAGCACCGGAGCATCATTGTCCCACCCCGGACCCTCTCCATTATCGTTTAGTTGCCCACGGGCACAAGTGTGCACCAAGCGAGTGAGCCGCTCGAGTGGTATCATTGTAGACACGGCATTTTAAGCATTATGCTGAGCAGATCCCGTACTACACTAAGACGCCCCAAAGTGGCTCGTACGGTTAAGTTATTTGAATAATCTCCAATTTTTATCTGATGATCTCGTCTCACGAAAAGAAAATTATGGTTTCTTAAATAAAAACTCTTGTTAATGGGCTTGGCCCATCCTTTTAATCCTAAAAGAAGAGGGGGGGGTCATTGTGTGCTAATGGGCTTGGCCCATTCCTATTCAAAAATAAATAAATAAAATTTTAATTCGCATGGCCCCATCTTTTATTGCCCAACTCATTAACTTCATCCATTTCTCACGGATCTTGCTCCCTCTCTCAACCCCACACACTTAAACCACCCACTCTCTTCCTCTGCCTCGATCTGAACCTCATCTCCCCTGACATCTCACCACCTCCTCCACACACAACCCAGCCGGAAGCCACCCCCGGTGATCTCTCTCTGGATCCGACTTCCCACCTCTCATTCACCTTCTCGCTTCTCTTTTTCCCTCTCTGCTCCCTCTTCTCTCTCCCTCTGCAGCCATCTCACGTCCACCTCCACCGTCTCCCCTCCCTCTCTCCTTCTCTCCCTCTGCAGCCACCACACAAGCCACCTCCGCCATCTCTCTCTCTCTCTTCCTCCCTCATCCCCCCCTCTTTCATTTCTGTTCTCTCCCTCTTTCTCTTCTCTCTCCCTGACTCCCTCTCTTTTCTCTCCGTCTTCTCTCCCTCCCTCAATCTCTCTAAAGAAACAAAAATAAAAAACTATTGAAAAGCAGTTCGCAGGGGGGGCCTCGTCGCCCGTGCCCCCCCATTTGAAAGAAGAGGCCGTTGCGGCCTCTTCTTCGTCCTTCGTCCGCCGCGCACGGCCGCCCGAGCCCACGCTGCGACGCCGCCCCGCGACACCCCCGGCCCCTGCGACGCCGCCGCCTGCGCCCAGCACCCCGACGCTGCCCCTGCCACTCCACCCCCACTGCTGGCCGTCGCCTCCAGCACCCCTGCCGTTCCAGGCCACCGCCGCGACGCCGCCCGCGCCCTCGCGACGCCGCCCGCTCGCCCGTCGCTCCCGCCTCCGGCCTCCCCTTGCCGCCGCTGTCGTCCCCGCCGCTCCCGTCTCCGGTAGCCGCTCCCGTCTCCGGCTCCGTCTCCGCCCCGGCCACCTTCGGCCCCGCCTGCGCCGTCGCCACCCCCTGCACCGCTCCGACACCGCCCCGCCCGCACTCCCGACGCTGCCTCCGGCCGCGGCCATTGCCGACGACCCCCTCCCTCTCCCCATCTCTCTCTCTCCCTCTGTCTCTCTTTCTCTCCCTCTCTCCCTGTCTCATTCTCTCTCTCCCCCCGCGTCTCTCTCTCTCTCCCCCGTCTCATTTCTCTCTCTGTGTCTCCCTCTCCGCCGCACTCTCTCTCTCTCCTCCGTCCCCCTCGTCTCTCTTTTCTCTCTCTCCCTCTCACTCTCTCTCCCTCTCCCAGTTTCTCTCTCTCTCTCTCACGCTTTCTCTCTCTCTTCCCCTCTCTCACTCTCATCCTCTCTTCTCTCTCCCTCGTCTCTGTCCTCTCTTCCCCCTCCATCGAACCCACTCTCTCACTTTCTTTTTATTTATTTATTTCCCTTTCTCTCTCTCTCCCCCTCTCATCTCTCTGCTTCTCACCACCCTCCTCTCATTCTCCCTCTCCCCCTCTCTCTCTCTCGATCTCCCTCTCTCACTTTTTTTCTTTTTTTCTTCTTTTTTATTCCCTCTTACCACCGTCTCTCTGACTCTCTCTCTTTCCCCTTCTCCCTGTTTCTCTCTCACTCTCTCTCTCTCTCACCGTCTCCCCCTCACTCTTTTATCTTTTTTTTTTACTATTCTCTCTCTTTCTCTCTCTCACCATCCGACCCCTTCTTTCTCTTCTTGTACACATTTTTCTCTCTTTAATTCTTCTCTCTCTTCCCCTCTACTTCCTCTCACCCTTTCTTTTTCTTTTCTTTTTTTTATCTCTTTTCCCTCTGCTTTTCTCTCTGTTCTCCCTTCTCTCCTCTCTCCCGGCCTCACATCTCTCTTTCCCTCTCTGCCCATCTCCCCCTTTTTCTCCTTTTCTGTCTTTTTCTTCCCTCTTCTGCACCTATTAGATATATATATGTATATATATATTATTTACGTATATATAGCATCTATATGTTTATGTTCATGTATATGTGTATGTGTGTGTTCGTGTAGGGGTACGTGTCTGTGAGTGCACGCACGTGTCGACTCAAAGTGGAAAAGAGAGAATTGGATCCAACCAGTGTTGAAGCCCGTGAAATAAAGAAGGTTGAATTCCCGGCCGTTCAAGGGTACTAGGACAGTCGTTCTGCTGCGCTACATGCCTGCTTCACTCCCACCTTGCCGAAGGAGCTCACCCTCGAGCCCATCATCTATATCTGAATAAGTTTTCTCCCCCTCTTTGCTGTCTCATTTTCATTCAGTTAGCTGCATGCATGCATCATTTGCCATCCCCAGAACATTTCTCTCCTAGATAGAATCTTAATTATTCATCCATCATATTGTTTATCTACCATTTCGTGTCTAAAAGGGGTTTTAAATACCACCAACCAGGTGCGTACTCGTCTATGCTATTTTCAGTGTCATTTTCTAAAGAATCGGTACTACACCACCGTCGTTCTCACCAATCAGTTCTACTCTGTTTGTTCTTTGTCTAAGGGTAACCGAAGGAAGCCCTCTTCGTCGGCCGGCCGACAGAAGAGGAAGAGAGAACCCGCTCTGCTCCCGCCCTGACGGCAAACGCGATCAGAACACTTCCTGTGGGGTTCTCAGCCCCTGGCGATCACATCCCCTTCCCCCTTTCTTTCCTGTCAATTTTCCTTTTTGTTTAAATCCTGCGACGGAAGTCATTCCTCGCGAAGGTGTACGTGACGGAAGTCATTCCTCGTGAAGCCTTTTTTTATTTTGTCATTTCATTCCTTTAATTCCTGTCTAAACCCTGCGACGGAAGTCATTCCTCGCGAAGGTGTACGTGACGGAAGTCATTCCTCGCGAAGCCTTTTTATTCTGTCATTTTTTTCCTTTGATTTCTGTCTAAACCCTGCGACGGAAGTAATTCCTCGCGAAGGTGTACGTGATGAAAGTCATTCCTCGCGAAGCCTTTTTCATTCTGTCATTTTATTCTTTCAATTTCTGTCTAAACCCTGCGACGGAAGTAATTCCTCGCGAAGGTGTACGTGACGGAAGTCATTCCTCGCGAAGCCTTTTTCATTCTGTCATTCTATTCTTTCAATTTCTGTCTAAACCATGCGACAGAAGTAATTCCTTGCGAAGGTGCACGTGACGGAAGTAATTCCTCGCGAAGCCTTTTCATTCTATCGCTTTATTCCTTTAATTTCTGTCGAAACCCCGCAGAGAGTAATATCTCGCGGTGGTCTTACGTATGTACATATAATATTTATTATTTATGCTGCAATAAAAATCCCGTAAGGCCAATGTCTTGCGGTGGTCTTAATATGTATATGTACATTCAATATTGCTGATAGTATTATATTGCTGTTAGAACCCCACAAAGACCAATGTCTTGTGGTGGTGCGTCTTGGTTCGTATTGTCCTTGTAATTGTCTGGAGAATGATATTCCGTTGTAATTTCTGAGTCTTCGTGCCTCCCCATTTCTGTTACTTAGATGCTCGGATTTTTCGGTATATGAAAAACTACTCGTGGAACGGTAAGTCACGCTTACCGGGAAGGGGTCAGTTTGCGCGAGAGGGTCTTCCGACCCCTATCTCCGCCACGTACCGGAGTTCGTTTCACATCCTTCTTTCTTTTCTCTCCTTTATTTTCTTTCTCTTCTTGAGTTGATTTTGTCATTTCCATCTCTTAGGACAGACGAGGGTGGACGACACTCTTTCGCCGTCTACACCTTTTTGGACGAGGGTGGACGACACTCTTTTGTCATCTACAATCATCGCCAATTTGCTTGCTTGCAACCTTAGGTCCAAGGGTCATATTGTCTTGTGGTCATCACCCCAAGGTGGTGTCACATCAAGTGGTATCAGAGCCAGGTTCACAACTTGTCTCTATCAAGTTGGTCCTAGGACGCTCATATGCATTTAGAGTCTTCGGTTGCATCTCTTTTGTCCACTAGCATGGCTACTTCATGTAAGTCACATCTATCTCACTCGGCCCTCCGCAAAGGTCCGATTGACACCCCTTTGGACAAAGTCCTATTTGAGGACCTTATCTTTAACAGATACCACCCTAGTGCATATTTAGAGTGGGAGGAAAATATGGACAAATACTTTAAGAGGAATCTAATGACTGAACCCATGAGAATCTACCTTGCCAAGAGTCGACTTGTGTACCATGCCGAGGATAGGTGGAAGTTCATTGAACAATTTAGGAGGGTTATGAGGCTAGAGCCTCTTAACACATGGGAGAACATGAGAGCCGAACTTAGGAAAGTCTACACTCCCCGACATCCTCCCTCCTACCCGGGTTACCAAAACTCGAGGAGCACTTCCACTCCTCCAACCCCACCCGTCCAAACCCTTACCACTAGAACCCAAGTGTCCAAGGCCTCCACCTCCCCACCTAACCTCATGAGGGCCCCCACACCCCAACCAAACCCCCCTTCCCTAACCTACACTAGTCAAGCCCCTTTAGCCCCCACTTCCACCCCAAACGATCCCAAGGACAAGAGACTCCTAACCGACCCAATTCCCTCCATGGTGACCACCACTTATCCAACCCTCACCATTAAAAATCAAGTGGACACCGCGTCCACCCCTCCACCTAGGCCCATAATGGCCACCACCCCCAAACCCAAAACCCCTCACCAAACCCGTACCCCACAAGCCCTCTTGACCACCACCACAAACCCACCATCGTCCCCAAAAAGGGACACATCTCCCAAAACAAATCAACCCAAAACCCCTCACCCAACCCACCTCCCACTTCCTGCACCAATCTTTCCCCAACCTAGGCCTCCTCTACTTCCCCTTCCTATCCCAACCCAAGCCCATGCTTGTTCACCACCCCGGGTGTGTCATACGCTAGCTATCACCAAACCACCCACCATAGATCCCCCTACTCCATTAGCAATAGAAGTTTCTACCCACACACCTACCCAAGTGGAGAAGGATGCCCATCCGAATCCACCTCCCAACATAGAGGAAATCCAAAGGCCAAACAACTCACACACCTCTAGCCTAGCTCCTCTAGAGACACCCAACCTCACCATAGATAAGTCCATACTCCGATGGCTCAAGAAAGGTCTCACCATTCCTAGTTCACAACCATGCCACCTACCCATGGGATATCAATCCCAAATCATTCCCATTCAGCCACATGTCACTTATCAAACTTCCTATTGTGTGGAAGATTTGGGAGACTTAGTGAACTACCTACATTGGCAAATTCACTTGACCAATATGCTAGCCTTGAGGCCGTCCGAAACTAACACCATTAGCCTAGCATATCCCTCCATTGGCTCCATCACTTTCATCTACACTAATGGCCAAGTTACTAGTGAGATCATCCTCCTTCTTCCCATGGAGGAAGAACCTATCCTAGTCCACTCCCCAACCATTAAGATCCCAAGTGTTTTGATCGGTCAACCCATTAGCAACCTTGGCCCAATTATTGAGGAGGATGACTCACCATTCGAGGACCTTGAGAGCATAGAGTACCCCTACCAAGGTGACCCTTACCATGATCCCTTTGACCCTTTTCTATGGGAGCCTAGATCTCAATGTAACCCACTCACCTTATTCACCACCCACCTTACCCTACCCTTACCACCCATGATAACCCAAAACCTTCCCTTCCTAGAATTGGGTTACACCAAAGAATCCTTAACCATAGGTAACATACACAATAGGATTGATAGATGGCCCCACTCCATGATGTCTCCCTTCTTAGATCCCTTTGACTCATACGAATGGAAGCTCAAGGGCCACCCCACACCTATGCACATATAAGTCATCACTAGGATAGAAATGCATGTGCTTAGGCATACCACCCCACTTGACATGATTAGAAAGTCGGGTCCATTCATTCATATCACCCACATGTCAAGAAGAAAACATGAGTGGTCAATATTTGGTTGTAATGGTCCACCATCATTCATCATAAATCTCAAGCATGTTAGGAGCATTCATGGATGTCCGGGTCCCCCGGCACTCATCACACTCACACATGAAAGGGACACCTATGGATGCCCCGGTCCTCCCAAGACATTCAAAGTCTTCATAACATCAATGCATGATAGGTCTACATGTGGTTGCCTTGGACCACCTTTGCATACCACGCACTACTCACTCACACCGCATCTTAGTACATGGCATATGCATCAAAACATGCATCAAGCAAAAAGCGGGCAAAAACTCGTGAGCGTCACTTGAAATTCCACGTTGGCGACTTGATGATGATGATGATTTTGGAGTTGCTCTACTCTAGGGTCACCTCCAATTTGACGGCACGAGGACTTGGACCTTGCCAAGTTCCGAGTGGCCTTGGCACCCGGCTTGCGGGTTGAACTTACCAATGGGTTTTGGGATTCATCCCACTTCCCACGTGGCGGATCCGGCACCCTCTAAGGATACCGCGGTGGATCCTAGTGAGTGTCTTGAGTCTACACCTATCCTTGTGAGAGACACCCTCGGAGTGCCACCACAAACTAGCCCGAGAGCCCGACGTGAGCACATGGCGGCAATACTAAGCAAAGCAAGATCTCTTCGCCAGCCTAAGGGTGTGTCCGAGCCACTTTGTCGAGTGGAAGCACCGTTCCTCGGCTATGGACATGGGTCGAGTTTGGGGAACAAGGTTCACCCGGAACTGCGTTTGGGATGCTACTTCCCCGGTGGACCCATACTCGACAGGGTCGAGTTTTCCCCACCCCGGGGGTATGATGGGGGCATCCCTTGCCCCTCCATATTTTCTGAAGCTCGGATTGATCGTCGATGTACGCCATTATGTTCCTCATGTGTTTGTGAGTCGAGTCATGTAATTTTCTTATTTTTATTTGAGTCTTCAACATGTAATTTTTCCTTTATTGAGTCATGTACCTAGGTTAGAAAGTCATTTTCCTAAGTCTTGAAGTCATTATGTTGGTATGATAGGTTAATGGGCCCAATTCATTGGGCTAGGCCCAGGGGCGCCCCTCCCTTGGACTGTTTGGTCATTAGTTAGTTTGTCAGGGTCAGTTTGGTCTTAGGAAAAGTGTGGGGTCTATAAATAGCCCCACCCCTCTCTCATTTGTAACAATTATGCTTGAATATTGAATCCAGAAAATTTTCACACCTTCTAGTTCCCTCTCAATATCTCCCTCTCTCTCTCTTACTATCACTCTCTCTAAGTGGGTTGTGCCCCCTCTCTCTCTCCTCCCCACCCCAATTTCGAAATTCATTCTCTCTCCTCCCCATTCACCCCTCATTAAGGCCCCTTCCCCTTCCCCATGCACTCATTCAATTATCCCTCCAACCCCTAGGTGGAAACCCCTTCTCCTAGGCACCTTTCCACACTCCCAAGCAACCCTCCCTCTCCCCAAGACTGAAAGAGCCCTTCCCTAGGCCAAATTTTGAATTTCCCTCTCCCTTGGGCTGTGCCCTTTCATCTCCCCACCTCCCTAACCACCCAAGGTCGCACCCCCCCTTCCCCATCCACCAAATAACCCCTTGTTCATGCCCTTCCCCACACCCTCTCCTCCACCTATTCTGTCCCTGTTGCAGGTTTCAGAAAAGTAGTGATTTGCAGTAGCAGCCACGACTTCCCCTGAAGGCTCCCGGTGGCATATCTTATATTGCTGGAATCGTCTCCAAGTCTTCTTTCCAACGGTGGTACTCCTGCCTGCATCCGAGTTCGGAGCTGTCCGGAGGAACGTCATCTTCAACGACTGCGCAATCTGTCCCAGACTGAAGGCCAGAGCGATCTTGGAAGCCGTTCAGCGGCCAACCTTGGAAGAATTCGATCACGCTTCCTTCTACAGAATTCTTCTTCGTCTAGTCCTCCATCAGTAGCAGAAGGAACGACGCCAATCGCCCGCCCGAGCTATTTGTTCTGAATTTCTTCACTGGAGTGTGCAGTCTGCCCCCTGCAGGTCTAGGTTCGACCTGTCTTCACTTCTCCAGCCACCATTCTCTTCTCCAACTTCAGATTGTGGCCCCGTCAATTTCTACTCGAAGCTACTCCGACCACGATCGCGTCACCGCCAGCTTCGTTCGATTTGGAGTTCGGGAGCGACCGCAGTGCCTTCTGCAATCCACTATATCAGTTCTGCATCAGTTAGAGGCAGAGTGTTGCTGTCCTGTTCTAGTCGCCGGTCCGATCAGCCCCGAGTTCTAGAGCTTCCCAAAATATTCAAGCATCATCCTCGGCCAGCTGGGGAACTTTTGGCACCGGTTTCATCAAATTTGGAGCTCGGTTGAGTCCGTGGCGGCATCTTCATCGACAACCTGTTCAGCAAAACTGAAGAGTGGCAGAACCGACGAAGCTTGGAGAGTCGACATTCTCTTCATAATTTCCCCACCCCGCTTGGCCGGCTAAAGGCCCTTCCCTGCGTGGAGGTAATCTTGGTTGTAATAAGTCTAACCCCCACCCCAAGAGCCCCCCTCCTGCGAGAGGTGTAGTTCATGTAATAATATTTTTGTAGATTTGAAGCGACACCGACGCGGCTTGCGGGTGCAAACCCTTGCCTCCTCGCTCGCCCCCGTCTTCGGCCGGAGTTGGCGTCTTCACGCCGGCTAGGTGAGCCTCGGTCCCCCTTTCCTTGCTGGTCAATATCACTTGCTTAGCTTAGTATTCTTGCTTTGCTGCGTCGGACGGAGAGCGAGGGCCCGGCCCAAATTGACGAACACGTGAGTGTCCATCGCGGGCGAGTTGTGAGCGAGCCATTTCAACCCACACCCATGGTGTGACGGCCGCCCGTGAGTGGGCATCCCTGGCCCAATTGGGGTTCTCCCCAAGCTTGCCAAGCACCGGAGCATCATTGTCCCACCCCGGACCCTCTCCATTATCGTTTAGTTGCCCACGGGCACAAGTGTGCACCAAGCGAGTGAGCCGCTCGAGTGGTATCATCGTCAATTTGCTTGCTTGCAACCTTAGGTCCAAGGGTCATATTGTCTTGTGGTCATCACCCCAAGGTGGTGTCACATCACCTTCACTAGTGAACCTCCCGAGCTTTCATACTCACTCCACCTCTTCCGCGGAATTCACTATCCCACCTTTTCCACTCGGGCCAAGCAAAATTCATATAGCCATAGGTCCGAACCTTCATATGGGGGTAATGAAAACTTTGGTTTCTCCGATCCATCCAAACCACCCGTGCCTCCCGAACTTCCCACATCCAAGCCCAATGTCCATGATTGGTGCATCGTAGGGTGTCTAGGAGTTCCCTATGACGTCAACCTCCGGTTACGTCAAATGCATGCATGGCACACGTTCGGGTGTCCTGGTCCGCCGTCATCTATGTACGGGTCGGACTAACATTAGGTGAGTCTAGGGTCATAGTCGAGTCAATGTGCTTTTCTTTGTGTGGTTTGTTTGCATGGTTTGTGTGTAGTTTGAGAGTCTGCATGTGTCATGTGCAAGCTCGTTGTTGTTCTCTTATGAGTAAGAAGCGAGTCGCCTCACTCGATGAGTATGGGATCGGTTCTACATCTATACCCGGTTCAGTCACCTACGGGGACTCAGCGATGATTCCTAGTGAGTCTTCGAGCTGCTTCCTTCCCTTTTGAGAGTGCCCCACTCGGAGTGTCCACATTTAGCCCATAGCAGTTCGCGCATATCGAGTATATATGGAATGAGTATGTGACAATCACTTGGAGTGGAGCATACCCGCCCTACTTGGCACGGTGACGGATCCACCGGAGTACTCGAGCATCCATACCCCTACTCGACGAGATCGAGTTCCTCCCACCCGGGGAGAGTTGATGGGAATCGACGCCGAGCATGTACTTTTCTTTTGCATTTATGTCCTTTTAGTTTGTGTTTATATCCTTGGAAAAGTATGTACGTAAATGTAAGGCTTTATAAGCCAATGAGTCATTCCCATGGATTGTGTGGGTTTTTGTGCAATTTTGTAGTAGGTCCAGTTAGGGAGCCCTCAGCCCTTTCCCATTGGTCCATGTCACCTTGTGGGGTTGGTCAACCATCCTATGTGGACATCTAGAAGGTTGGACTAGTCTTATGGACACATGGGGGACAAAGGGTGAAGAATGTCAACATTCTACACCCACCCCACCTACCTCTTCCATGGTCAATAGGCCGCCCCCTTCCCCTTGATTATTTTTATTAATTTTTGTGTGTTAGTCACATTTGATATAGACCCTTCATTCCCCATCCCAAGATCCAAGGGTCTACATTAGATTTGATACCTAAAAGAGTGTATTTTTATGTGGAAATTAATGAAAAGAAGAGAAAATTCCATTTGGAACAAGAAGCTTGCGCCCCTTTCCTCTCTCCTAGAGTTCTCCTCTCAACCCCTCTGCAATTCTAGAGTGGATCTAGTTTCTATCTCCCCCTCTCAACCTCTGATCTCCCCAAGACTGAAAGAGCCCTTCCCTAGGCCAAATTTTGAATTTCCCTCTCCCTTGGGCTGTGCCCTTTCATCTCCCCACCTCCCTAACCACCCAAGGTCGCACCCCCCTTCCCCATCCACCAAATAACCCCTTGTTCATGCCCTTCCCCACACCCTCTCCTCCACCTATTCTGTCCCTGTTGCAGGTTTCAGAAAAGCAGTGATTTGCAGTAGCAGCCACGACTTCCCCTGAAGGCTCCTGGTGGCATATCTTATATTACTGGAATCGTCTCCAAGTCTTCTTTCCAACGGTGGTACTCCTGCCTGCATCCGAGTTCGGAGCTGTCCGGAGGAACGTCATCTTCAACGACTGCGCAATCTGTCCCAGACTGAAGGCCAGAGCGATCTTGGAAGCCGTTCAGCGGCCAACCTTTGAGGAATTCGATCACGCTTCCTTCTACAAAATTCTTCTTCGTCTAGTCCTCCATCAGTAGCAGAAAGAACGACGCCAATCGCCCACCCGAGCTATTTGTTCTGAATTTCTTCGCCGGAGTGTGCAGTCTGCCCCATGCAGGTCCAGGTTCGACCTGTCTTCACTTCTCCGGCCACCATTCTCCTCTCCGACCTCGGATTGTGGCCTCGTCAATTTCTACTCGAAGCTACTCCGACCACGATCGTGTCACCGCCATTTCGTTCGATTTGGAGTTCAGGAGCGACCGCAGTGCCTTCTGCAATCCACTGTATCAGTTCTGCATCAGTCAGAGGCAGAGTGTTGCTGTCCTGCTCCAGTCGCCGGTCCGATCAGTCCCGAGTTCCAGAGCTTCCCAAAATATTCAAGCATCATCCTCGGTCAGCTGGGGAACTTTTGGCACTGGTTTGATCAAATTTGGAGCTCGGTTGAGTCCGTGGCAGCATCTTCATCGACAACATGTTCAGCAAAACTGAAGAGTGGCAGAACCGGCGAAGCTTGGAGAGTCGGTATTCTCTTCATAATTTCCCCACCCCGCTTGGCCGGCTGAAGGCCCCTCCCTGCGTGGAGGTAATCTTGGTTGTAATAAGTCTAACCCTCACCCCAAGAGCCCCCCTCCTGCGAGAGGTGTAGTTCATGTAATAATATTTTCGCAGATTTGAAGCGACACCGACGCGGCTTGCGGGCGCAAACCCTTGCATCCCCGCTCGCCCCCGTCTTCGGCCGGAGTTGGCGTATTCACGCTGGCTAGGTGAGCCTCGGTCCCCCTTTCCTTGCTGGTCAATATCACTTGCTTAGCTTAGTATTCTTGCTTTGCTGCGTCAGACGGAGAGCGAGGGCCCGGCCCAAATTGCCGAACACGTGAGTGTTCATCGCGGGCGAGTTGTGAGCGAGCCATTTCAACCCACACCCATGGTGTGACGGCCGCCCATGAGTGGGCATCCCTGGCCCAATTGGGGTTCTCCCCAAGCTTGCCAAGCACCGGAGCATCATTGTCCCACCCCGGACCCTCTCCATTATCGTTTAGTTGCCCACGGGCACAAGTGTGCACCAAGCGAGTGAGCCGCTCGAGTGGTATCATTGTAGACACGGCATTTTAAGCATTATGCTGAGCAGATCCCGTACTACACTAAGACGCCCCAAAGTGGCTCTTACGGTTAAGTTATTTGAATAATCTCCAATTTTTATCTGATGATCTCGTCTCACGAAAAGAAAATTATGGTTTCTTAAATAAAAACTCTTGTTAATGGGCTTGGCCCATCCTTTTAATCCTAAAAGAAGAGGGGGGGGGGGTCATTGTGTGCTAATGGGCTTGGCCCATTCCTATTCAAAAATAAATAAATAAAATTTTAATTCGCATGGCCCCATCTTTTATTGCCCAACTCATTAACTTCATCCATTTCTCACGGATCTTGCTCCCTCTCTCAACCCCACACACTTAAACCACCCACTCTCTTCCTCTGCCTCGATCTGAACCTCATCTCCCCTGACATCTCACCACCTCCTCCACACACAACCCAGCCGGAAGCCACCCCCGGTGATCTCTCTCTGGATCCGACTTCCCACCTCTCATTCACCTTCTCGCTTCTCTTTTTCCCTCTCCGCTCCCTCTTCTCTCTCCCTCTGCAGCCATCTCACGTCCACCTCCACCGTCTCCCCTCCCTCTCTCCTTCTTTCCCTCTGCAGCCACCACACAAGCCACCTCCGCCATCTCTCTCTCTCTCTTCCTCCCTCATCCCCCCTCTTTCATTTCTGTTCTCTCCCTCTTTCTCTTCTCTCTCCCTGACTCCCTCTCTTTTCTCTCCGTCTTCTCTCCCTCCCTCAATCTCTCTAAAGAAACAACAAAAAAAAAAAACTATTGAAAAGCAGTTCGCAGGGGGGGGCCTCGTCGCCCGTGCCCCCCCATTTGAAAGAAGAGGCCGTTGCGGCCTCTTCTTCGTCCTTCGTCCGCCGCGCACGGCCGCCCGAGCCCACGCCGCGACGCCGCCCCGCGACACCCCCGCCCCCTGCGGTGCCGCCGCCTGCGCCCAGCACCCCGACGCTGCCCCTGCCACTCCACCCCCACTGCTGGCCGTCGCCTCCAGCACCCCTGCCGTTCCAGGCCACCGCCGCGACGCCGCCCGCGCCCTCGCGACGCCGCCCGCTCGCCCGTCGCTCCCGCCTCCGGCCTCCCCTTGCCGCCGCTGTCGTCCCCGCCGCTCCGGCCTCCCCTTGCCGCCGCTTAGCTTAGTATTCTTCCTTTGCTGCGTTGGACGGAGAGCGAGGGCCCGGCCCAAATTGACGAACACGTGAGTGTCCATCGCGGGCGAGTTGTGAGCGAGCCATTTCAACCCACACCCATGGTGTGACGGCCGCCCGTGAGTGGGCATCCCTGGCCCAATTGGGGTTCTCCCCAAGCTTGCCAAGCACCGGAGCATCATTGTCCCACCCCGGACCCTCTCCATTATCGTTTAGTTGCCCACGGGCACAAGTGTGCACCAAGCGAGTGAGCCGCTCGAGTGGTATCATCGTCAATTTGCTTGCTTGCAACCTTAGGTCCAAGGGTCATATTGTCTTGTGGTCATCACCCCAAGGTGGTGTCACATCACCTTCACTAGTGAACCTCCCGAGCTTTCATACTCACTCCACCTCTTCCGCGGAATTCACTATCCCACCTTTTCCACTCGGGCCAAGCAAAATTCACATAGCCATAGGTCCGAACCTTCATATGGGGGTAATGAAAACTTTGGTTTCTCCGATCCATCCAAACCACCCGTGCCTCCCGAACTTCCCACATCCAAGCCCAATGTCCATGATTGGTGCATCATAGGGTGTCTAGGAGTTCCCTATGACGTCAACCTCCGGTTACGTCAAATGCATGCATGGCACACGTTCGGGTGTCCTGGTCCGCCGTCATCTATGTATGGGTCGGACTAACATTAGGTGAGTCTAGGGTCATAGTCGAGTCAATGTGCTTTTCTTTGTGTGGTTTGTTTGCATGGTTTGTGTGTAGTTTGAGAGTCTGCATGTGTCTTGTGCAAGCTCGTTGTCGTTCTCTTATGAGTAAGAAGCGAGTCGCCTCACTCGATGAGTATGGGATCAGTTCTACATCTATACCCGGATCAGTCACCTACGGGGACTCAGCGGTGATTCCTAGTGAGTCTTCGAGCTGCTTCCTTCCCTTTTGAGAGTGCCCCACTCGGAGTGTCCACCTTTAGCCCATAGCAGTTCGCGCATATCGAGTATATATGGAATGAGCATGTGACAATCACTTGGAGTGGAGCATACCCGCCCTACTTGGCACGGTGACGGATCCGCCAGAGTACTCGAGCATCCATACCCCTACTCGACGGGGTCGAGTTCCTCCCACCCGGGGAGAGTTGATAGGAATCGACGCCGAGCATGTACTTTTCTTTTGCATTTATGTCATTTTAGTTTGTGTTTATATCATTGGGAAAGTATGTACGTAAATGTAAGGCTTTATAAGCCAATGAGTCATTCCCATGGATTGTGTGGGTTTTTGTGCAATTTTGTAGTAGGTCTAGCTAGGGGGCCCTCAGTCCTTTCCCATTGGTCCATGTCACCTTGTGGGGCTGGTCAACCATCCTAGGTGGACATCTAGAAGGTTGGACTAGTCTTATGGACACATGGGGGACAAAGGGTGAAGAATATCAACATTCTACACCCACCCCACCTACCTCTTCCATGTTCAATAGGCCGCCCCCTTCCCCTTGATTATTTTTATTAATTTTTGTGTGTTAGTCACATTTGATATAGACCCTTCATTCCCCATCCCAAGATCCAAGGGTCTACATTAGATTTGATACCTAACATATAAAAGGGTGTATTTTTATGTGGAAACTAATGAAAAGAAGAGAAAATTCCATTTGGAACAAGAAGCTTGCGCCCCTTTCCTCTCTCCTAGAGTTCTCCTCTCAACCCCTCTGCAATTCTAGAGTGGATCTAGTTTCTATCTCCCCCTCTCAACCTCTGATCTTCACCGGTGCCGCCGCCGCCGCCGTTCGTGCCGCCATCGAGCCGCCATCGAGCCACCGTCGGAATTCTATCTTCCTCCAACAGCAGCCCCTTCCACGAATTCTTGCTTTCCGCCACAGGCTCAGATCGATTTAAAATGTTTATGGTGTGTTCTTACCTTGAATCCTCACCTCCACATAAATTTTCACGCCCAAACTCTTCCATTTAGTAATTTTTCATTTTCGTTCATTTTACATTCCGAGATCTGTTTTGTCTCTGTCTACAGTGACAACAGCTCTGAGTTTCCCATCTCTTATTACCTTTTTGAATTTTTCAAACCCTCCCAATTTTACTGGGAGTTCTGTCCATCATCCCCTACATCCACCATTTTTTCTGATTTTTGGTCTGCCCTCTATCTATTTTTAAAAATTCGTGTTCTATCTCTGCTACAGTGCCTTTAGTCAGATTCCAGATCCGACCCACTGTTAGTGAAAAAATCCTATCAATTCGTAGCCACATCCAAACTTGTCCAAACTAGTTTTGCCGTCTTTCTAGCTCAATGTCCTACACCTTTTATGAAGACCTCAAGAGCTGAATCGGACATCTACCCTGCGGTCAACGACAGTTCTCATAGGACATCCCTGCAGAACTGAGAGTTAAGCCACTGTACAACAGTAAACTTCAAAATTCGCCAATTGGAAGTGAAGGCTTTGTTCTTTTTCTTTAACCACAAAACGTTGAAGCCCTTTGAAGCAACTTTCCAACGGCGCCAGTTTCGTCGCATTCCGACGTCGGGGCTGATCGCAGCGTCCGTTCTCGCCGGAGCGCGCGTCGGAAAACAGAACCGGCAAATCCGTGGCTGGTCATTCCGACCGGTGCCGAACGGAGCCGCCTGGCCTCCGGCCGACGAACCAACGTGCCGCCAGCCCAGGGAACACTTCCACAAGTGTCCCCACCATAGTGGTGACACCGGGTCCCGCACGGTCCCTCCGGATAGCATGTGGGCCCCACCGTCACGTTTTCGGGTGTTGTCGAATCAACGCGAGAAGCCGCTCGTCAACCCGAATTCGGTCTTCCCGTACCCCATTGTGTAGCCCTTTACCTCCCTGCGTGGAGTGGGCAGCGATTTGTATTGCTGTAATCTTGTGTATTATTGTTCCGGGAGTACGAGTTTCGGCCGGGTCCGTCGTCTCCACGCCGAGCGCATGGAGGTATCGTCCTCGCTCCTTACTTGGCATTTTGCTTAATTTCATATATGCTTGTTTATGCCGCTGCTAGAGAGCATGATAGGGTAATTAATTCGCTTTCTATTTATATCACCGCTGCTGCGAGAGAGAGCGTTACCGACCCGTGACCCGATCCGGGCACGAAAGAGAGAGCCGACCACCCTAGCTCACTGTCGGTTTCTCAACCGCGCATGTCCGACGCTTCCCTCGTTAAGGGACGATCGCGAACTTATCGTGTCCGTGGTCTCGTCCCGCATCAATAAGAAGCATCCATAGCACCTTTCATATACTATTTGTCTTGATTCATTCTTTCGTTAATTGGATTGTCGTCTACAAACTTTTTTAGAAGGGTGAAAATCAAACATAATATAAAAAAATTAAAAATCAATGTGTTATTGTTCCCAACATTTCAAAATTCTAGATCCACTTGAGTTGAATCACAATGTCTAAATTTACCTGTCCATGTATAAATTTTGCACTTAGTTATATAATTATTATAATTTAAAAATCAATTTAAAAGTAAACACGTGCGTAACACGTTACTTTGACTAGTATTAAATAACGGTGACGACCAGTGCCGGCGTTGGTACTTTTTTCGCATCAGTATCGTGTAATCGTCGCAAATACATGTGTATTAGGAACGTTTTCATTCTCTCCATCGATATGAATCTTTTAAAAATTTTTATATAAAAATTATTGTTAATAGTGAATTTGTAAAAAAAATATTCTTAAAAATACATGAGTAGATATATCACTAATGATACATAAATATCATTTACCAATATTTTTTTTACAATTTTTTGACAAAAAAGTGATATATCTATGAATAAATATGATATTTTTATGCAATTCAAATTCACATAGTAATATATTTGTTAAAATATTTACAAAAATAAGTTTTTCATACATTCTTTATTTAATAATAATTTTTACGTAAAAACTCAATCCACCATGTTGTAGTCGTTGGCCATAAATTATTGTACCGACGACTTTTTTCAATCCACCATGTTTATTTCTCTCAAATGACGATCGTTTCTTTGCTCGTAACTTTCGCGGAGTACTAGTTCTTGTAGTATCCCTTTGCCATGATTTCATGAGTTTTGTTTATATTTTTACTTACGAAGGAGCCCTTATTGAAGAACGCACTAATTATATTGCTCTTAAAAGCACAAGTTTTATTTTACTGTCTCAGATATGATTTTTTTTTTTGTAATCCTATTTTTTAAGTTTCTACACTAGGTAGGCCCCACACACCCCCACCCCTTTTTAAAATCACTATATATATCACTAGAAGAGAGGCCAGTTTTTACAACATATCTTGTGGTCTCTCTCATCATAATTAATGCATGTTGCTGACTATAAATGACACGACCAGCGTAATTAATTACGGTGTTTGCTGCAGATAATGAGTGTCGTTTCTCGGGAGGCCGCGCTGCCATCCAATCCTTCCACAACTTAAGAAGCAGTCTTATTTGTAACAATTTTGTTAGAACGTTCGTAACGTGTCAATGTTAATTTAAATATCTCCATTTTCCTCTTCAACATATGTATGAATTTATATATTTTTTTAAATAAGCTAAGGTTAGGTTAATTCACGCAGAGCCAAAAATAGGAATATAATAATCAAACCTGAATCGTCCTTTGAAAGTCGGAGGTTTCTAATTAACTTGGCCTCGTCAGCTTTTGATACTTTGGTTAACATTGTTGTCATAATGATATGATATATTATCATCGAAGCTGTTTAGTGTTCTCGTTACTCCATGGAACATGATCGAATAATTAGGCTTCTGGTTTAAAAAAAAATGGTTGGAACTCTAATTTGTGCCAGCAAAGAATAAAAAATGATGCCATGGAACGACGATTACACGCAATCGAATAACAATTACGAACTTTTAAAAATAATTTATAAATATAAAACCAAAATAGGATTACAAATGCAGGTCTACTCTACTGTAAGAAGCGGGGCTACTAATGTTATAAGCCGTAAACCAAAGGGCATATATATAATGTGTGTGAGCATCCATGGGCCTGGATATTCCAAGGTCCGAAAACGCGAACCTTCCCGAAAGGTCCGAAAACTGATGAGTAGGATCGAGTCCCGCTAGGTTCCGTGCGTGGATATTAAAGAGGGGTTTCTTTAGGGCGGTTGGGGGGGTCAGTGATTGCGGAGACTTGGAAACGCCGACCGGCGGGGCGGCACCGTCCACGTACTAGAAAGTGGGTGGAACTGGGATGTCGCTATTAAATTTTTTTAATAATTCATCTTCATTTGAAAACTTGATCTTGAGCAATTTTTTTTTTTAAAAAAATTAAACTCTTCTTTTTATTTTCATCATTATCTCTCTAGCCTCCTTGGATTGAGGTGATAATTAAAAACCGTTTTAAATATACTTATGGCGGTGCATGAACACTCTAACGATCAAAATAAATGTTTAATTTTGTTACCAGTCCAATATGTTATTGGGTCGTCGCTATATTAATTTGTCTCTTCTTTTATAAATGTTTATATTTTTAATATAAAAATATATATCATAATTAATTAATTAATTATTTGTCACACTTGCCATTAAAATATCGATAAATAATCAACTAAAAATGACAAATAATTTTGTCATGTTAAAATTATTTGTTGACTTTTAATTTGTTATTTGTCATTTTTAATCATAAGAAGTGACAAATAATAAATTACGAATGATAAATAATTTTATTAAAATTATATAAATATTTAGTAAATATGTAAGATGTATATATATATATGTGTGTGTGTGTGTGAGGCCGGGTCAACATGTGGAACAATAACACCTTGGACTGGACGGATAACTTTCATACGTGTCCATACGTACAACTAACAGGATAACTTTCGTACCTGTCCATACCTGTCCATGCATACCTGTCCATACCTGTCCCTGCATACAACTAACATGATAACTTTCGTACCTGTCCATACATACGGCTAACATTTCTCGATGATCAAAACCTACCACCAACAAATTTAAAGGCATCAAACACTCTTCAACATCTCCCTCCGTATATTTATAAACTAGGTTGGCCAGCACCAACTCGATCGGCACTCATTAGTCTCAGCTACTCTCTCTCTCTCTCTCTCTCTCTCCACATTTGTGTAGTTGTGTGTGGTGAGATGGAGAGGCATAGCAGGGGAATGGAGAAGGTGATGAGCATCGTGGGTTTCTTGGAGAACAAGAGTATCTTAGTCACTGGTGCCACTGGATTCCTTGGAAAACGTAAGTATGGCTGTCTACCTCTTTCGTTAATTCTTCTTTGTGAATAGAGTTTTGTGTAAAATTAAAGAAAATTTTGAACATTGATCATTTTGTTCACTCCCTTGTGTCATATCTGGTGATTGATCATTTTCATTTAATTTTCTAGAAGAACATAAGATGCGTGTGAGTCTCACACTTAGCTAATTATTTGACAAGTAATTAATCGTCTTTCAACTCATGATTTAAATAGAAAGATTTAATAGGGTGTGAGGTCCACAACTCAATCGCCATAAGGTGGCGCCAGATAAAGTGACAAAGTGACGATGATGCACCGAACATTTCCTTTATGCAAATAACTAATGTACGTATAATTCATGTACTGTGATCTTGTTGAAATGCTGAACATGCTGCGCCTCTGTACTTTCTTCTGTTGGTGGCCGCATCTTTCTCTCTAGTATTCGTGGAGAAGGTGCTGCGAGTTCAACCAGGTGTGAAGAGACTCTACCTGCTGCTACGAGCACCCGACGCCGACTCAGCTGCGCAACGCTTGCACAGCGAGGTAATTAACATGCATGCTTGAAATCCTTTTTTTAGACTCTAATATATGGCAACATAAGAAATATCAAATTAACTTAGGTGCACTTTCTCGATTTATTATTTTACACTAACAGTAAGTGGAGAATGCATGGGAAGTATTGGCATTAATTTGCTTTCCTCAGTGATGGACACTTACACTGCTCGTGAAATTTCAAATTGGGCATGCCCGGCCCTATACCCTATGTGTGTGTGTATGTATATATATTCTCCCATTCTTGTTATCTTCTCGTTCGGCTCGCTGGCACTCTTGATCTCACTCGACGTGCCCTCTCTTCTCTGTCGATCTGTTAGCTTACTTATCACCCGGAAGAATGGGAGACATCGCCCGACGACTCTAGACAAAAAAAGATTGAGCGTAGCGACACAGCCAGTGAAGCTCTGCACGTACCTCACACGTTTCGGCCACTTCATCTCCAACACAACTATTATCTACTCTGGGTTAGCTTTGATGCCAAAGTGGATAACTAGGAATCCAAGAAACTTACCTGATCACATCTCGAATGCACATTTATTCGGGTTGAGCTTCATGTCATATTAGCGCAAGATAACGAACATCTCTGCCAGGTCTTCCAAGTGATCGATCGCACACAATTAAGCTTTTGACGAGCATATCGTCAATATATACTTCCATGCTGCGGTCGATCTGCTGGGAGTCAAACAAGTAATTGACGAGATATTGATACGTTGCTCCCGCGTTCTTCAATCCGAAGGACATATATCTTGGTGTAGTAATATAGGCCGTGGTCGGTGACGAAGGCCGTCTTGTCTTAGTCGGACTCGTACATGCTGATCTGGTGATATCCAGAGTATACGTCCAAAAAACTCAACATCTCATACCTGGATGTCACGTCTACGAGCTGGTCGATACGCGGCATAGAGAAGCTGCCATTGGGAGTGACCTTGTTGAAATTGGTGTAGTCGACACACATTCGTCACTTCACGTTGCTCTTGGGGATCAACACTACGTTGGAGACCCGGTCTGGATACTGAGTGGGCCTAAACAGTCCCGAACGCAGCTTCTCGCTTACCTGCTCTCAGACGATTGCTTATCGCTCGGGGTTACAGAGACACCTCCGCTGTTGAACAGGGTGACATTTGGGATCGAGTTTGAGCTGGTGAGTGATTACCTCATGCGGGATGCCAGGGAGCTCATCCTTGAACCAGGTGAACATGTCCTGGTTCACCTCTAGGAAGCATTGATAGGATTTCTTCTCTTCCTCTGATACTAGCGAGTCGATCTGTATGGAGCTACTGGGGTCCTCGCTGACTTGAACGAGGAAGAGATCTTCGGCTGGCAGACTTCCGCTAGGTCCGAGTTCATCCGTCCTTGTGGAGATTAGGTAACATCGGCGAGATTTCATTTGGTCGTCGGACTTCCCCTACTCCGTGGGGAGTGATTCCTATGCTTTTCTTCGATGACTATTGTAATCATATGGTCATTAAGTGTCAATATACCTTTCTTATTTTCAGTGTCATCCCAAAATCAAGGGAATTTTTCAATAATCTGACATTATCTGAAACTTTTCTGAAAGTTTCATATCAGTCTCATCCAAACCATGGAGTAAAAATAGAAATTCATGTGCTTGTTCAAACATAGACTTTTCTTAACAATTTTAAATTTTAGAAACTTTGCAACAAAATACTTTTCAAGATCAAGACCTTCATTATTATACTTTCGGTCAAAGTTCCCCCCACGGTTGCTTGGCTGTTAAGGTGGATGCACTGTACACGTCAAATAAAATATTGGACAGAGCCAACAAGATGCAACTATGACAGATTCCATCTTTTTTATTCCAATCTTCAACGGCTTTTGCATTGGTCGGGTCATTTTCAACTTGTTTAGGAGCGCCCGGCTCAATAAACGAAATCAAGTTGACGATGATCAACAAAATACTCATATGTTGTTGCCAACACTTGAAGTGTGGTTTAGAAAATTTTTCTAGCATCCTAGACATATCCACTGTAGACATAGATGAAAATTCAAACGATGATGGCATAGTCGATATGATTGTTTTATACTCTAAGATTGTTAGGAATATAGTATACAAGACATGCATAACAATGATATTTCATATAGAATGTATTAAACATAGCATGATTGTGTCGACATTAAATACAAGGACCGATCTTACGAGAAGTCAAACATCAAACACATACATGGACATCATGTAACAAAAGTAGAAAGATAAGATTGGAGAACTTAGTCTAGACTCTCATCTTTGAACTGTCCTTTGAGAAGAAGTCGCCCGCACAATACTAGTGCATAAGAGTTGTTGCGATCTTCCCCTAGGATATGACAGTTAAAACAATGTCATGGACGCACTTCCAAAAGATCGCACCTTGAAAATGATCTCGTAAATTATCTTCCTCTTCTATGAGCAAGAGAGAACTACGGCGAGAGAAAGAGGGCGCAAGAAGGAGAATTGGCCCCTTGGGAGACTTGTCGTGGCTATAAGAATAATGCTCTCACCCAAAAATTCTAGATCAATAGTTTTTATCCCCAAGAGGAACGGTTTCCCTTGATCACCCCAAGAGTTACGTCTATTTGTGAAAAGTTCGCATAAAATGCTCTTTTGGTATCTGGAATCGCATCCGTTTGCGGAAAGTTTGCACAAAGCGCTCTTTCCGTAATCGGAAGTGGTCGATTGCCTACAACTTCCTACAAACTCTGCACTTTCTAGAAAACGCGGTCGACTACTTCAGTCGAAGCGGTCGACCACCTCAACCCAAAACATCTCTCAACAAAAAAGAAATCCTCGCACCCGTACGTGCAGCAGCCCAGCCCAACTAGAGCGTGGTGTGGCGTGCATACTTACGCGCGCGCGTGCGTGTGATTCACCGTAACCTGTTATTGTTCCTTGGAAGAAGTTATCTAAGAACTGTGGGGCCGTAGGCACACACACGTTTTCTTAATTTATAATGTGGGACAAATGTTCCACGTACCAACAAAGAGAGGAGTTCTCTTTGCTATGAAGTCATTGAATTCTCTCTACGTACAACCTAATCTAATGCTAAGACCCGATGCATGCACTTCCGTTAATTTGTTTCATCTTAATTTCTTCATCTCCTACAGGTGTTGAGTAAGGATCTCTTTCGGGTCCTCAGAGAGATGCATGGGGAGTGTTTCGACTCGTTCATATCTGGGAAGGTGATCCCTGTTGCTGGTGATGTGGCGGACGAGAGCTTGAGCATTCAGGCATCCTGTCTGAGGGAGGCGTTGCAGGCAGAGATCCATGTAATTGTCAATTCAGCTGCCACCACCAGGTTTGATGAGAGGTGAAATATGATAGTTCTCTGACCATTTACCGTATTAATGCATTGATATTCTTGGTAAATATATATGGTTCTTCTTGGTAAATATATATGCATTGATAGGTAATTTTTTTTCTATGGGGAAGGGGGGAAATTAAGGCGCACGTAAAGCAAATGTTGGTTAAATATTAATTAATGAGGCAATGTGGTTTGAGAAGTAATTAATGGCTAATGCACGTAGGTACGTCGACGATGCATTGAGGACCAATACTTTGGGAGCGAAGCATGTCCTAGAGTTCGCAAAGAAATGTTCGAAGCTTCAGATGCTTCTCCACGTCTCAACCGGTTAGAATCCATCATAAACAACATTCTATATCCTTCTCGCAGTTACATATATATGTATGTGTATATCGTTGCATGCATGCATGCATCTGATCTCCTCCTCCTGTTTTCTTTTATCTTTCTCTTCTTTCCCTTTTGCATGCATGCATGCAGCTTACGTTGCAGGGGAGAAGGTTGGGTTAATAACTGAGAAGCCATTCTGTATGGGCGAAACACTCAACGGGCACTCAGTTTTGAACATCGAAGAAGAGTGCACTGTCGCAAGTGAACGATTGAAGGAGCTTGGTGCTGCTAAATCAACGGAAATGGAAGAAAGGATTGCTATGAGAAAGCTCGGCATGCGACGGTCTGCTAACCTAATTAATAAAAAAGCCTTAATTTTTTCCCCTCCCCTTCACCGATCCTCTTCTAGATCTTTTTCACTCAGATTCTCTTTATATATATATATATATATATATATGAATAGCAGCACTATAAGAAAAGGTTTTAAAGTGTCATGATCCTTGTATGTACGTATATATATATCTAAAAATGACTGTATTTTCACAACGTCATAATCTATCGATCGAGGATTATGTTTTCTTTATCAAATTTAAATCCACGTATATATAATTTAACTCATTTCCAAAATTAATTATCAAGCAGTGCAAAAGCATTTGGCTGGCCAAATACGTACGTCTTCACAAAAGCGATGGGGGAGATGCTCATCGGCCACTCAAGGGGAAGCTTGCCTGTCGCCATTGTGAGACCAGCCATGGTGTCGAGCACTCGCACAGAGCCATTCCCCGGGTGGATCCAAGGATGTAGGTAAGTAGTTAAAGAAGTGACATTAATTTCATCAGCTACTAGCTATATACACACACATATATATATATACTCTGAAGGTCGAAAATTAACTGCTTCATTTGAAAGTTATGCCGATTTTTTTTCCATTTCCTAAAAAAATATCTCTGTCTCCTCAAATATCATAACATATACAATATTAAATCTGAAGTGTGAATACACATTTTTTTAATATGCTTTCAGAACTTTTGACAACTTGATTCTCGCCTACGCAACGGGTCATTTGTCGTCAGTCTTTGCGAACCCTAGAGCAACAATGGATACAGTAAGTTTACCGTGTCGTCCATCTAGCTACTATTTCTACATGTTTTTTTTTATTAAGTCTACTATATATTATGTGTAAGTATATGGATTTCTTATGACCCCCAGTAATAAAAAACCTCCCTATTACCCTTAATTTTCCTGACCATTGGATCACATGAGACGTTGATCTAATAGGTAAAAATAACATACATAGGGAAGGTATGTTGCCCACCTGTGCCACACCTAAATTCACCGTAGGCAGATGGGTGTTCATAGAGAAGGGAAAAACACGGGTGGTAAAAAAGTAAAAAAAAAAAACAAAGATATGGATTTTGCCTGCGTGAAATCTCTGGAGCGGTTAGAAGTCACCCCGGCCCACTGGCGTGATTTCCACCCCACGTCGTGGAGATGGGCCAGATGGCCAATTGAGATCGAGGCTGTTTTTTTTTCTTTTTCACTGTGGGATTAAATTTAAAATTTTTGGGTGTAGAAATCTCCTTGTTATCTGGTAACAGGGAGGTATATATATATATATATATATATATATATATATATATATATATATATATATATATATATAGATAATATCTTGTATGCAATTTAATTAAAAAATGGCACTCTGTCAAATTAAGTAGCTTCAAATAATTAGAATGCACGGTCGATTTGTATATATGCAGGTCCCCGGGGATGTGGTCGTAAATGCGATGATTGTAATCATGGTCCATCAGTTGAATCAATTACCATGCGACTTTGTTTACCATGTGGGCTCGTCATCAAGGAACCCGGTGACCTACGGAATGCTTGAAGACTATGGGTACCATTATTTTCTTGCAAATCCACCGAGAAGAAAGGATGGGAGTCAAATCCAAGCCCGTAGGGTTACATTCTACCGTTCAAAGACGGAGTTCCAGTTACGAGTGAAGTTGCCCTTCTACTTAGTATGTAAGGTACGTACGTACGTACGTAGTGCATGTGTATGCATGCATGCATGAACATATATATATATATATATATATATATATATATATATATATATAAATACATATAAACTTACATATCATTTCATACCTCATTAATTAATTGTATATATATATATATATAAATACATATAAACTTACATATCATTTCATACCTCATTAATTAATTGTCTTCAATGTGCTTATATATCAGTCACTTCCCTGCTCAGGCTCTATGTTTGGCAAACATTGCCTCGTTCTGTTGGTTTAGAAGAAGTCGATACACTGACATCAATCGGATGTTCAAGTACTTGATGCGGATGGCCGACCTGTATGAACCCTTTACTTTCTTCAAAGGAACGTAAGTATACGATAATGTGCAAATAATACATTAAAGGTGGTAGGAAGACGCGCGTATAGCTAGCTTAATTTGTACGTATTTGAGTTGGTTAATTTGATTAAGTTGATCGGATATATATATAATTATTGAATTGGGAGTACCTGTGTGCATGATTGATTCTGTCTCGTTGGTTGGTGCAGATTTGATGTACAGAACCTGGAGAGGGTGCGAGAGGCCATGATGGAAGGATGCGTTGATGGCAAGTTGTTCGACTTTGACGTCGCTAAAATCGATTGGAAGGATTACCTCGTGAACACTCACATTCCTGGTCTTCTCCGATATGAACTCAAGTGAAATTACATGAATTGCATGGCCCAGTGCAATTATATATATATATATATATATATATCAGTACTGTTCATCTGTCTGATACGTACTTTATTCATTACTAATTTGTGTCTCATTTTGGATTTTGTAATGATAATTTTACTAGCACCTGTGTGAAATAATCAAGGAATTGAAGCATGGGACGTCGACATGCACGGCTGTTAGCAAAACTAATATTTGGTGTGTGTGAACTAGCTACGAATTAAAAGCAGGGCAAAGCTAAAACTAGTATCGTGACTAAGTAATGGGGATAGCCGTAGAGCACTTAGACATAAGATAAAAGATGCGTTTGAATGCCATTTACAATTTTAATATTTTGTGTTGAAGAATGCAATTTTTTTATAAAAAAATTGGTATCCATCCTTTCCACATATGTTGCTGCACCGTAAATCACACGTTGAGCACGCAGCATAGCTCAAAGTGAGAGAGGGAATGTGATGGGGCGTGTTGAGAGAAGCACTTCCCCCTGTTACAACAATAATAGGAGACTGTAGAATTAAATGGCTCAATCTGTTAGAATTTAGATATAGTCCCCGAGTAATAGTCTTATATCGATTAAATGGATTATGGTTCATGTGCTTATAACCCTGACCTATATATCTCAACACTCTGATTTTGTGGATTTTTCAACATGATATTAGAGTATGATCTTGGACCCAACCTTATATAATGTATTTCTTGTCTTGTCACCTTCACCCAATTAATCTCTACGGCCCATCTTGACCGTGAGAGGGAGTGTTAGAATTTGGACATACTCTCTAGACATTAGTCCCATATCGGTTAAATGAGTTGTAGTTCATACCTTAGACTTGTGTATCTCAACACTATCTTGATCGTGAGGGGGAGTGTTAGAATTTGGACATAGTCCCTGGGTAATAATCCCATATCGGTTAAATGGTTGTGGTTCATATACTTATAACTATGGACTTGTGTATCTCGACACCGTGCATGATTTTGTGGATTTCAACACAATCCTTTATTAGAAAGTATTTCTGGTTCATATGGATGAAATTTCTTCTTTTTGGGCCTAGGAAAAAATAAACAAACAACCACAAGCTCGTAGGATCGATACACCTTAAAATCACAACAAAAGTGTTCTCTCACCATCTTGACCGTGTGGGGGAGTGTTGGAATTTGAGCATAATCTATGGGTAATAATCACATATCGGTTAAATGGGTTTTAGTTCATATACCTATATATAACTATGGACTCGTATATCTCAATACCATGATTTTGTGGATTTCAACACAATCTTTTATTAGAAAGTATTTCTGGTTCATATGGATGAAATTCCTTCTTTTTGGGCCTAGGAAAAAAACAAACAAACAACCACAAGCTCGTAGTATTTGTTAACATAAACCATGATGTACTGGCAATGAAGACAATATATCTTACAGGTTTAGAGTGAGATACTCCCTAACGTAGATTTGACTCATTTGAATTCGTCCTATACTATTTCAACAAATAGATCGATTTATCCATTAACAAACCCATTAATTTGTATGTTAAATAAAAATTATTTAATTTTTATAAATGTCTACTTGGAAAAAGACATATATTTGTTAATTTTATGAGAGTTCAAGATAAGGAATTCACTGAGGACCCATTTAAAGTTTAACTTTGTATAATCACAAATAAAAATCAAGACTATATAACTCATCGATCTATTAATTTACCCGTAACATTTATGTGTAGATCCAGATGTGAGTCCAATCATATAGTTTCCAATCTGGTTCAGATCGGAGTCGATCAGGTGCCAACTCGGGGACTCACTTTCAACCTCACTGATTAGCGCTATTAGACACTACAGCGGTACGACTGCGGTATGTACCGGTATCAACCGTATCATACAGTATCATCATAAAGTCAGTACGTGTGGTATAATCGATAAGTCAAACCTTGCTATTGACTGTGAACTGTCTCATTGGCATATATAGATCAAGAGTTCGAGCGATACAGCTACTGGCCCATGAACATGCTCCCTAAAAGCTCAATTCGATTTGTTTGACAAAGTAAGCAATTAAGTCAAATTTAAACAGAATTTTAAGGTTAATTAATAAATGAGGTGAATATAAGAATATTTGATTTAATTATGTTCGTGAACAAACTAAATTAAGATTCCATTATATTTTCTTAATAATATCATCATCAATCATTTAATAGTTTATTTAATTATAACTCAACTGTAATCTATGTAAGAATATAATTAATAGAAGGCACAAACTTGGTTTTGGACTATTATTTTCTCCCCCCCCCCTTCCCCCTTTCTCAGAATTCAATTTACCCTCCGCTCCTTGATTTTTGCTCGTCCTTACCTGACACTCCCTGTCATATATCCGGTTTCATTTTTACAGAAATGTCAAAGACTTATTATGGAGTGTTTGGTTATATTTCTTTTAGATATTTTCTCCCTCAAAATTTATTTTAAGCAAAGAATATGAATTAATAGGATGTTTGGTTACTCTTTTTTACCTCTTTTTTCTCTCAAATTTAAAAATAAAAACATGGAATTCACTTAGAAGTGTTTGGTAACTCTCCCCTAATTTTTAGGAAGAAATTTCACCCTTTAAAAAATTCTCTCAAAATAAAAAAACGTAGACCAATTTTTTTTAAAAAGAATATCTCGTGACCCGTAACCCTCCCCTCCCTCTCCCCAGCGTGCTCCCTCCCTCTCACTCTCTCTCCATGTGCTTTCCTCCCTCTCTTTCTCTCTCCCCTGCATGCGCTCTTCCCCCTGCCATCGCTAGCGCTGTCGCGCACGGCCGTCCGCGGGTTCTCCCGTCCACGGCCCCTTCCGCGCGCCTATCTGCGGCTCTCTCGTCGGCGGCCCCTGCCGCGTGCCCGTCCGCAACACCCACCGCTGTGGGCCGCCACGGAGCCCGCCCCCTCTGCCTACCGCCTTCCCGCCGGCGCCGCCGAGCTCCAGGCTCACCCCGCCGGTCTGCACGGCCCTTCCCACTGCCTCTTTGCAGGTTGCAGTGCTCGTCGCTCAGAACCGCCACGGCCGCATAAGGCCGCAAACGCCACCGCCTCAATCATCGTCGTTCCCTTCCACCCCTGCGCACCCAACGCGGGCCGAGCCACCCGTGCCTCCGTCGTCACGGGCTCCTGTTGCTACTCATGTGTGCCGTCGCCACTGCGAGCGGGCACTGCTAGCACCTGAGGAGGGAGTGACGGTTGCGTCTCTCCTCTCCCGACGCTTCTCCTCTCCCATGCGCTCCCTCCTCTCCCCGGTGCTCTCTCTCCTCTCCTCGGCCCTGAGCTCAATCTACTGCTGCTCGAAGTTGCGTTCCGTTTGCCATCAGGTGGCAGCGAGCGGGGGCGATCTGGCCATAGAGGTGCCTACTCACATCTGGGGGGCTATGGCTACTCGGTCGGAGAACGGCAGAGTGCCGCTGCCATTAGATCTTCTGCTCGTACGCTCGACGGGTCTCCCCGTACTGTTGGCTCAACTGTACCTTCTTCTCCCCCTACTCCAGCTCATTCAGCACCTCCAGCTTGCTGTAGAGGTTCACCGTCGAGCTGACATATCTCCTCCGGCCAAACAACTCTGCACAAGTTTTAAAAATTATATCAATCTTGTCAAACATGTTAACAATCATTTATATCATTTTTAAAAAATAAGTCAAAATTTGAGATAGACTAATTTTATAGAGTGAAATCGCTTTAAAAATAAAAATACTCCCAAACACCCTATAAATCATGTTTGGAGCATCTCTCCTAATTTTTAGGGACGGAGTTAACTCTTCATTAAATTTTCTCAAATAAAAAATAACTATTTCTTTTTTTTCCAAAAGAGCTATCACTTCCATAACCACCTCTTTCTCTCTCACACACATATGTCACCCCTCTTTCTCTCCCTCTCATAACCACGCCCTCTCTCTCTCACACACGTACACGATTATCACATATCTCTCTCTCTTCAACCACCTCCTAATAAAGATTTCATACTCTGTTAAATATTATTTAGATTTTACTAAATATGTCAAAAAGTTAACTTTCATAAATTCAAAAATTGTGACAAAAATTACAGTGAAATATTTTTTAAAGAAGAAATAATCTTAAGAAAAAAATTACTCTCAAACACCCTATTAAACATTAGCATCCAAGAGCGGTGGAATGTTGTATATATCGTAGATATAAGTCTTAAAATATATCAGTATTATTTTAACGGTACTTTAAAGTTAAATACTTACAAACACTTTAAGGCTTGGCATTCCCATAAAAATGGAATCATAGACAATACCAGATAATATGGCAGAATTGTTGGGAAAAGGACGAGAAAAAACAAGAGATGGGGGATAAAGTGAATTTTGACGGGTAGAGAAAATAAGGTTCTAATTAATTATCTCTATTAATTTTGTGTACAAACACGTGAGAGCTAGTACAAGTCCAAAAATAGCATATGGCATAGTATACAAGTTAATATTTAAGCTTTCAAAATGGTATGCCTTTTCTAGAAAACATTTGATTAAGCCCGTAGGCAAGTTTGTGAATGCATATATACGGTGATACATACTGCACTGAAGTTTATATACCGGAGTAATTTTTGCACTAATTAATCAAGAGCTTAAGAATGTCTTTTAATTAACTGTAGTTAGTTAGATTTTAACTCTACTTTCATTTTTCTCATGATAAAGTACGGTGCATGCTAAGGGTTTTTTTTGGCACATATATTGATACAGTGAGATGATATTAATTAATATATATGTAAGAATAATGATCCAATAGTTATGCAGTGCATGCGGTAGAGTTATGTTTACAATTAATTATCCTTATCTTTTTTGAATTCTACAAATTAAGAGAGTAAAAAAAAGAAAAAAAATACTTCAAATTAAGAGAGTATGTGTGAATCATGCTAGCTATGTATTATAAGAGAGATATTCACGCAATTCAAAAGAAAATTTGTGGCATATATCCTTGAGAGAGCTAGCTAGCTAGTATTCATGCAATTAATCATAATTTCAAGAAATGCTTTCTATGTATAAATGAATATTTGTCATGGTTATTCGTACAAATATCTTCTAAAAGTTTTATGGATTTTTGTGACGCTGTACAATTATTTGATTTCTACGTACGTACAGTAATGTTTGCTGTACCCTTAGCCCATCAAAGACAACTGATCCGTCATTTTACCAGCTAGCTCTTATATCTACGTGCAGTGCCATGATCAGAAACCCTAAACCCTAAACCGTTTTTTTTTTAATTTGATAGGTAATGTCATTATATTGAGTATAGAGAATATACAAAATGACCACACAGCTCATAGACTATGATTCCTTTAGAAGATTATGATTTCGCGTCCCGTACATTATGAACTCATATTAACTAATTTGTTCTCAACTTGGGTCTGACACTAAATCTTTTAGGGCCACTTTAATAGTCGGCTTGTCGGCCAGTTAGCACAATCGGGAAGCAGGTGGGCCCCGCCTCCCCCTCGCCTCCCCCTCACACGTGCATGTCAAACCGGGGTCGGGTGAGTTAATCGACCCTTCGGGGTCGATTAACCTACCCCATCCGATTATCAAAAGGGACCTTAAAGATTTCCGGCCTCCTCCCTCCTAGTGAGAGATGTAAAGGTATATCTCTCAATACAATCTCGTGTTGTCTGCCAGGATATGAAGCAGGAGGTGGACTCTACTTGTTTGAGTGCCTTCAAACACTTGTGCACACCTTTCTTTCCGTACCCATGCAACTTTGCTTCCAAAGCCAGTGTGAATATAAGGGCATTCAAAGTATAGATGATCTGCAATTTCCTCCTCTTTTTTGCACAGAGTACATCTATTGGTTAACTGAAATCCTTAATTTCTTCATTATTAAGTTATCATTTGTGGGCAACTTATTACAACTTGCTTGCCAAGTTGATGCAGGACAGGAGAGCACGGTTCTAAGCATGCATGCTGAAATCGTAAGACAATTAAATTTAATTAACATGCATTTAAATCAGCACGTACTGATCACCGTAACATCGAGTTCAACACTCATGTCACACCCTCATCATTTATCAGTGGCTTATCCTTAATGCACGACTGTGTTTCTCCCCTCAGACATAACAATCACCCATGATTCTAGTGGAGGACGTATTGGACCATTGCCGTGAGTAAAGAGGGAATGGGGTGTACTTTGACGGCAGGATAACAGTATAGATGATGGCCCACAGCAATAATCACATGAAGACTCATTGGATGGAGGGTGACACACCTGTGAGGCGGTCGCCGGTTATTGGTGCAGTGGGAGGTCGGTCTGCGGCGGCACCGGGTTGGTTGGCGGCCATGCTATTCCCATTGGCTACCGGCAGCAAGAGGGCGTCGCAGTGCTATCTGATACGGGCGCCCCGGCGGTGGTGACAGCAGGTTCACGGCGGCGAGCGGCTGGAGGGCTCCGCAAGGGGTGCAGGTGGAGCGGCGGCCCGCCTGAGCAACGATGCCGCGAACGCGGCGCTGCGGTGGGCTCGCGGCCGTAGCAGACGGCAGCGAACGAAAAAGGGAAACAGCAAACAACGCACGCACACAGTGGAAAACTTGGAAAGTTTGTACGGGGGACAGGCTGTTTAATGCAGTGGGACAGCGTTCAATAGCAATAAACAAAAAAGAAGAGGGGAGGGGTTTCGGCTTTCGCCAGAGAGAAAAGAGAAAGGGGGGCGGCTTCCGTCAGAAGGAAGATTACCGCTGTAATCTCATATTTCTTTTCTGCTAATCAACGTCTAACCCTAATTAGGGTTGGCCATCTATATTAGCAACAGCTAACAATTACAACTGAGTCCACAAAATATGATAAAATGCACACAACTCATGAACAATTCAGATTTTATCTAGTTAACCCAAAAATAAATGAAATAACAACAAAATAACCAACTAACCTAGATAACGTCCGTTGGGCTTTTTGATCCTCTGAATGCGTCTCCGCCCACGGTCTCCATCACAAGTGCAAAGAGAATATCTTGGAAGAGTTGGATTTTTCCTTTCTAGAGGATTTCTTTGGGGTTTATATAGTTGTTCGCCCCGTGTTAGAGTCAAGGGAGCTTGAGGGGCTAAGGGGAGTTACGTCCTTGTTGTGAATTCTTCATAATCTGAGGACTCTTGCTCTCCCTTATCCCTTTAAGTTTCTTACTCAGGGCGACAGTGTAACATCCGCCGGGATAACTGCCTAGTGGGCAGTCCGAGCCTGAGGCGCTTGTTTAGGATTCTTCCCGAGAGACGGAGGTGTCATCGGTCGATTACCCTCTCGGATCTACTTAGGATCCTCCTGAGCGACTGTTGCTCGATCTTCCAGGCTTGAAGACTGTCTAGGAAGTATTGGGCCGAGCAAGTTTGGACTTTAAAATAAGTGGGCCTGTAAAATGGAACTGTCACTTGAGGAGTCCGACCTGTTGGGGTCGAGAATGGACCTTATTGAGCCGCTTTGCCACATATCCTTGGGCCGCTGATTTACCCCTCTCCAAAAATTAATACTCTTTCCTTGCACCCATGCATGGATATCAAACCACATGCATGTTTGTTGGTGTTACGTACGTACATCACACCTACATTAGAATACAAATTAATATGGTCCTTCGAGTACCAACTTTCTAGCCTGCAATATATATATATACACCTTAATTTCCACGGACTAGAGTGGTAAGATTAAATATTTTGCTTTATCTCCCATATATATATATATATATATTGGCCTTAGATAATTAAATATATATCTGTTGTGTATGTATCCATTATTCTGACCATAGTGAAGAATTTGGCTGAAGAATTTCCCAGAGAGCCTTTGCACCATGCAAGCCTGCAGGTTCCACTCTTTCAATATTCAATTCTGATGCCTAGCTAGTCCACCCCCTCCTGCTTTGGCTTGCAAATTAATGGAGTTCCCGCTTAATTAATCAGCATGTGCGCGTTGCCTTGTTTTATTTGAATGCCGGCCCGTTCCAAATTAAAGATTGGGATCTCCGCGCGCGCGCGCCCTCAGATCGATGAGAGGATCCCGGGCGCGCAGATGGACGGGATGTACCAACGGATCGGCATGGGATGTGGTTGAACAACGTAGGAAAGAGGCCACGAGGTCCATTTAATAGGCGGCGGCGACCGCCCTCACCAACAAGAAAATAAGAAAACCGTGCAAAGCATTCATTCATCTGTCCTACCCGGCGAGTCTCTCTCTCTCTCTCTCTATATATATATATCGATCGTGCCGCACCACAGCATTGCCCCCATCACCCCACTCCTTGGCACTCTCGATCGCAGTCCCAGCGACATCTCTCTCTCTCTCTCTCTCTTTGTGAGGGGAATGGAGAAGTGTAGCATCCTGGGTTTCCTGGAGAAGAAGAGCATCTTAGTCACTGGTGCCACCGGATTCTTGGGGAAACGTACGTAGGGCAGCTCTCTATGCCAAACCATGCATATATATTTAACTTGAATATATATATATATATATGTATATAACACTATATTCTGTTTATTATGTATTTCGTTGTTGTGCTTGTGGATCGATGGGAGCTGACCAGTGTTTGCTGCTGCTTCTTTTACTTAATTTTTGTGGCCGAATCTATCGACTCAAGTGTTTGTGGAGAAGGTGCTTCGAGTTCAGCCCAATGTGAACAGGCTGTACCTGCTGCTGAGAGCGCCCGACGCCGAGTCTGCTGCGAGGCGCTTGCGGACCGAGGTCACCGACCTCCAAACTACATATATACCCGTCTCTCTATATGTATCTATCTGTGTACGTGTGCATGTGTATCTATCTACCTATCTGTCTGTCTATTAATTTGTATCTCTATCTATCTATCTATATATATATATATATATATATATATATATATATATATATATATATATATATATATATATATACCTATCTACTTATATGTATATATAGGCAGATTTCACTTAATGCTAGCTCCTGTTGACGTACGTACGTGAACATTTCATTCTCACATAATTAAGCATGAAGGGTACATCATACCTCCACAAAAAGAAGGATACGATCGAGGAGTAAAATATAGAGTGCGTAAGAGGAGTAAATAAATAGCCACTTGAATTAAGAGTACTGTCTGTCAAATGGATATTAACTCGTACTGTGAGACATTAATTATTTTGAGATGATCAGCAGCGTTGTATGTTAAATTATCCCCAACTTAAATTTGTTTGCTAGCTATATATTTCTGCCCGCAGGCAACACCTCTGATGAATTGCCAGGTAGCGCTCTAGATCTACACATCTAGCTAGCTAGCTAGCTAGCTAGCTAGGCGTGTATTGTCACACAGATGTTTTTCCATATGGAAATCTAACCCTAAATTGTCACATGTAGTTCTCACGTATTAATTTAACAGGTCCGAAAACACTCCTTAATTACCCACAGTTCCTTTTTAAACACTCATCAAGTTCATCAAAATGATGATCGCTAATTAAAGTTTAAACATGGTGGCGGCATTACGTACGTACGTGCGTCGCAACGCGCGCGGTCCTACACTACGTACGAACACCATACTCATGAAAAAAGAAGAAATAATACATAAGCTCTCCTCTCTTTCACTTTCCCCTGTTGAGTCCCCTTGATTGATTTTATCTAAGTATAATTAATCTGAGTGTTATACTCAAACTCCATAATACGCTTTAAAACACAAATTAAACAAGAGTTGAAGTCACCACATATATATCCTCATATATATAATTTGTCTCTAGTGTGTGTGTGTGTGTGTGTGTGTGTGTGTGTGTGTGTGTGGTGCATGGTGCAAGTGCTGTAAGGGCTTCCAATTCCCCATCCTATATACCACAAGGAAACTATATATATAGCTCTGACACTAAAACCGTGTATGCATCTGTTTCTCTATATATCTAGGTGTTGAACAAGGATGTTTTCCGGGTTCTCAGAGAGAAGCACGGGGATGAATTCGACTCGTTCATCTCCGACAAGGTGATCCCTGTCGCCGGCGACGTGATGGCCAAAGACCTGGGCATACAAGGACCCTCTCAAAGGGAAGCATTGCAGGAAGAGATCCACATAGTGGTCCATTCAGCTGCAACAACTAGATTTGACGACAGGTACGTACGTAAGATTAATAATTAATTAACACGCATGGCAAATAATTGCACACGGCCGGGCTTGCTAGCTCTTTCGTGCATCCATCGATCCCGCCTTAATTAAGTGCACATATATGCAGTGGTTGGTATCGCATCCGGAAGGTCGTTCAATTTGGATTATTCGAATGGAAGAATGTTCTAGTCCACATAAATAAATATATATATATTAATATTTTTCCTTTTAGTTTTACAAACAAATCTTTTTTTGTTTTTACAGAAAGAGAATTGAAGTTGCAAATATAGTATCTCTTAGCATAGATATTTGAGAAGAGTTAATTAAATACTAATTGCAGATGTAATTTTAAAAACTAGCGCAGGTATGATATCTCCTTGGGCACCAATACTTTGGGGGCGCAGCATGTCACAGAGTTCTCAAAGAAGTGTCCGAGACTTCTGATGCTCATCCATGTCTCAACCGGTCAGTATATATATATATATATATATATATATATATATATAGCGACAAAAGTGCTTCTTTGTGCAATATTATTTCTTCGTTTTATCTTCCTCTCGCCGTTGATCTCTCTCTCTCTCTCTCTCTCTCTCTCTCTCTCTCTCTCTCTCTCTCTCTCTCTATATATATATATATATATATATATATATATATATATATATATATATATATATATTACATGTTAATGTTGCTCCTGCGCATGCGTTTCTTTTTTTGGTTGTTCAGCTTATGTCGCAGGGGTGAAGGGTAACATGGTCTTCGAGAAACCATTATGCATGGGTGAAACACTCAATGGGCTCTCGGCCCTGGACATCAAAGAAGAGGTGATGCTCATGAACGAAAGATTGAAGGAGCTTCGTGCTGTCAAAGCTACAGAAGTGGATGAAAGAGCTGCTATGAGAAAGTTTGGCATGGAACGGTACCAGTACTGGTGACCCAACACTTTGACCTTCATGATCTGGTTTTAGATTATTTTTTTTTAACCTTTTGGTTTCTTTTTAATTTGTACAAAGGTTTTCACCTAGATCCACCAAGGTTAGATATCGTAGTTTGATTGATTAGAATTCTCGAAAACATGCATGAAAGAGGTTTACTAGTAGTGAATTAGTTTTAAGTCTTACAAATCCTCTCCAAATCAATCAACTTGTCTATACTAGCTAGTGTCGACTAACAAACTCGGGACTTACGAAATTGAATAATCAAGTTTGACACGTGCGATTCAACAGCACGAGCTGAAATCATGCATGGTTAGCTGATTATTATTATAATTTTGGGGGAACTCGGGTCGATTCAAATCTACTGATAATTCAACCCGAGTACATAAATTAATATTCGAAGTCATCAAAATCCTCACTGATCAGTAACTTAATCCGAGTCAATTTTAAAATTTGGGCATAGTCTCGAGGCAATAGTCCTGTATTAGTTAAATGAGCTGTGATTCATGTACTCATGACCCTGCGTCTGTGTATCTCAATACTGCAGTTTTGTAGATTCAACATGGTATCAGAATATGATATTGGACCCAACTCCTCTTCCCCCACCTCCACGCAATTAATGTCACAAGAAATTCGATTAATAGCAACAAAAAAATTTACAAGGTACAAAATTTTATTGTAATAAATGAGATATAAAAATAAAATTTGAATATTGTTGGCTGAAATGACATTAGGTGGAACATATAGTTGTGCTTTAATTAATTTGTACCATCATGAATTTATGTCAAGCACAATGTCTCCCTTTGAATCACCATATTAGTTTGTACGTACGTGAATAATATCTCTCCTCACTTTAACAAATCATCAAACAGAGCGAAAGCATTCGGCTGGCCAAATACCTACGTTTTCACAAAGGCAATGGGGGAGATGCTTGTGGGTCGCCTCAGGGAAAACCTGCCCGTCGCCATTGTGAGACCAGCCATGGTGTCGAGCACTTGCAAAGAGCCATTCCCCGGGTGGATCGAAGGCTGCAGGTGAGTACAAATCAAATCAAGGCAAAGGGGCCGGAATTAAAATTATGGCTACAGTTCGATCTAGCAACAGATTATATATATATATATATATAATGTAGCTCGTGTGATTAATCCATATGAAATGTGCATCCATGTGTCTGTACTTTCAGAACCTTTGACAGCCCCATCATCGCCTACGCAAAGGGCAGCATGTCAACGCTCGTTGGGAAACCCAGAACAGTCATGGACATCGTAAGTCTGATGTATATACATATATATATATATATATATAGTTAATCATCTAGGTGGTGGTGATCGATGTAGCCACATAATTAATTTCAAAATGTGATCGCCTAATTAATTACATTGGATCGATATATATATATATATATATATATATATATATAGGTCCCCGGTGATATGGTGGTAAACGCGGTGATTGCCATCATGGTCCACCAGTTGAACCAGCGGTACGAGTTCGTCTACCATGTGGGCTCGTCATCAAGGAACCCGGTGAAGCTGGCGATGCTTGCACGGTGTTGCCAACGTTACTTCATAGCAAACCCACAAACAAGTGCAAATGGGAGGCGAATCCCCACTCCTAGGTTCAGATTATATCCGAAGAACCGATTCAATCTGAGTGTAAAGCTGCCTTACAACATATTGTTTCAGGTACATCTAATTAATCTATGTGTGCAGAGTATGTATATATATATATATATATATATATATATATATATATATATATATAACACTTTGTTGTGCACTGTTAATTAGGTGTGTGTACTTCTTCCCTTCTGAATTATTTATTATCCCATTCGTCCCTTCCAGACAAGGGGTTATTTGTAATGTAAAAGTACGAGATGTAATTATCATAATTTTGTGGTCTAACATATATATATATATATATATATATATATATATATATATATATATATATATATATATATATACAATTGGAGGGCTATGTGTAGTGATAATTAATTCACGGAATTCGTATCAATTATTTTTTTCCCATTTATTATAGTTTTTTAGGCTTAGACAATAAAAGAAATTTACACGAATAGATCTTTATTATAATGGAAATTACACATTTACCACTGTCGTTTTTTGATTTCTCACAAAAAAATATCGGATTATCCATATATATAGTGTGGTTCTTCATTGTTATGCATATACAATAAAGAAGGCTATATTTACTCTTAATAAGTTGTAGGTCTCTCTTCTTTTTATAAAATTTGCAGTACTCTTAATAAGTTTTATGACATCTCAAACATAACAATTAATGATAAGTATTTTTTTAATTTTCATTCTGATATTGGCTATTTAATTAGTTGCAGAAAATCTGAAATAAAACTGTTAGAGGCCAAGGATAAATATATAATACCTTAAAATGAAATACATTATTTTGATCATTTCATTGATATTTTCTTTCGTGAATAGAAATATGATTTAATACTATTTAGTCTCAGATCTACTGAGTGTGTATATATATATATATATATATATCTTAGTTAGATTAGATGCACCTAGCTAGCTAGAAGCTGATGATCATGAGACATATATATACTTTCCCTAAATTTCACTCTTCACTAATTATCTAATTAATTGGATGTTCTTAATTATGGCTCGATCTTCTTTTTGGCTTAATTATTAGGCCCTAAATGTGGCGAACATTGCCTCTTGCTATTCATTTGGAAGCAAATACACCAACCTGGATCGAAAGTACAAGCACGTGATGCGGATAGCCGACCTGTACGAGCCCTTTGTTTTCTTCAAAGGAATGTACGTATAAATATATGCAAATCTCATTGATGTGTGTATATGCAGTACTTAACTTAGTTATGAAGTACGGTTCTATGTATGTATATATATATATATCGTAACTTGCATGTGAGGTGTATATATAAAAATATAAATATAAATATACCTTTGTCTCGATGGATGTCCGCAGCTTTGATGTGCAGAACTCGGAGAGGGCGCGAGAGGCCATGTTGGAAGGATGCATCGATGGCGAGATCTTCGACTTCGACATCGGCAGTCTCGACTGGGCGGATTACCTCCTCAACACCCACATCCCTGGCCTTCTAAAATATGAACTCAAGTGAACAAATTAATTAGACTACGTGTGTGTGTGTGTGTGTGTGTGTGTGTGTGTGTGTGTACACGGGCATTTGGGCAATGGCTGCGTACGCTAATTACTCTAGCTACTGTGGCAGTACGGTAGTACCACCCCACATTTCATCTCACGTTTCATTGGGTCAATGGCTCCCGCTTGGAGTTTATGGATATATATGTATGATCAGGATGCATGATATAATGTCATTGCGGATCTCCCGGCCCACTCCTTCTGTGATGTAGTCGATCGAAGATGCATACATTTGTTGTGGCTAATTAATATCGAAATTAATTAATTAACTTGGGTACGTAGTGTGTTATGGTGAAACTATATATATATATATATATATATATATATTAGAATGTGTGATGCTAGTGGATCATGAGAATAGTTTCAGCACTGGTTAAAGAGAAAATAAATGATGTGTTCAGAAACTAATGCACGAATATTCTTCAAGATGCATGGTGTCGATCTCTCTCTCTCTCTCTCTCTTTTATATATATATATATATATATATATATATATATATATATATATATATATATATATATATATAGGGAGATGTTCACATGAGGCCGGCCCCATGATAATTTATCTTGGGGTCGGGATCTGGGCCGTTAAATACATGGAACCGACATATAGAGAGATCATCTCTCATACATCTAAGGGCTCAGATTTCGGCACTATGACAATTTGTCATGGGACCGATCCCATGTGAACATCTCCCATTTATATATATATATATATATATATATATATATATATATATATATATATATATATATATATATATATACACGTCCTTGTGAGCTGTGAATTATATGTTGCATTTTTAATTATGCGCGCGCGCGTGACAACATTTAAAATTAAGTGGTCCCAATGTGAGGGGCATGTTAATAATTAAGAACTGCTAGCTAGCTAGTTAGCCAGCCACAGGGGTTAGTATCGACTTAGGAAGGAGATAGGAAGATACTTTTGAAATAATATATATGTATGTTCAATGCACTCTCAAAATTATCGTTTTTGTCGGTTGGAGAATTAACTCAGTTTTCTCATAGTTATAACTACATCTATTTACCTAGCTAGCTAGCTAGCCATGTGGTGCGGTCCCTCTCTAATTAATGGTTGGGGATGATATTAAGTTCCTAGATCTTGCATGCCATTATATATGCAACACTCTAATATCTGAGGGAGATGAACCAAGGTCGATCAGTGTTTGATGGAAAAGAACCACATACGTACGTGTCCTTTTGGATGCGTACTCCTTACTAAAAAAACCTTATTTATGTAATCGTAGTCTTAGATCAGATACATTTGCTTAATTATATATCTCCATTACGCCAATTTTTTTGTAATCATATCATAGAGTCATTTCCATCATAAATAAGTCGGACATACTGAACATTCGTTTGTCCTTTGCTTCTTTTTTTTTTAAATTTCAAGAAACCCCCATTTAAATTACACTTTTCATTAACCATCGGAACTGCCTTCCTCCTTAACCGATGAATCTTTCTATCCAAGATATGAACATGTTGAACCTCAAAAGTTAAATCTGGACTGCTCTCTACCGATGGGCCTACCAAAATACGAGAAGTATTATGCACACACTTCTCAACATAGACACGTGGAACACGTCATGAACTCTCTCCATAGACGGTGGTAATGCTAACATGTATGTTATCCTCTCTACTCTGGATAAAATCTCAAAATGTTCAATATATATGGGGATTAACTTCCCCCTTCTCCCAAATTAACATGATCACACCACTAGTAGAGAAAACCTTAAGAAACACGTGATCTCCTACTTGAAACTCCAAATCCTTTCTCCTCCGGTCAGCATAACTCTTCTCCCTGCTCTGAGCTATTAACAAATTCTTCATGATCATAGCCATCTACTCTGAACTCTGATGAACAATCTCAGGTCCCGACAACACCCTATCTCCTACTTCAGTCCAACATAATCGGTATCTACAAAGTATGCCAAACAGTGCTTAAAAAGGTGTCATATCAATACTTGAATGAAAATTACTATTATAAGCAAACTCTGTCATGGCCAACTGCTCATCCTATGCACTGCCTCAATCCAAACTGCAAGTCTTGAGCATATCCTCCAAAGTCTGAATCGTTCTTTATGACTACACATTTATTTGGGGTTGATATGTTGAACTGAACTTCAACTGCATACCAAAATTTGATTGATCGAAATGTTATCCAAAATCGGGATGTAAACCTAGAATCTTTGTATGAACTATATAAACTAGAATTCTATGCAGTCATACAATCATTTCTACTTGAAGCTTCATTAAATTATCCATCGACTATCTCATGTTGATAGGTAAGAAGTGGGCCAACTTAGTTAACCTATCCACAACCACCCAAATTGAATCAAGTTGTCTCCCAATCTTTGGCAATCCTATCACAAAATCCTTGGTTATGTGCTAGCTCCCACTTTTACAATGGAACATCCAAAGATTGCAACAACTTTAAAGGTCTCTATCATTCTGTCTTAACCTGCTGGCAAGTGAGACACTTGGCCACATATTCTTGCACATCCTTCCTCATATCAGGCCACCAAAAAAATCTTTCTCAAATCATGATACATCCTCACACTACCTGGGTAAAAGGTGTACCTAGACTTGTGCCCTTCTACTAAAATGTCTTGCTTTAACCTGCTGTCACTTGGCACACACAATCGATCTCTAAAAAATATGTTATCATCTACCCTTCAGGTGAAATCTGACTTTCCATCGTACCTCTTCAATTCTACATTCTTCTTCTGAGCTTCTACAACTCTATGTGGACGCACTTTTGGAACACTTCTTTTGTTTAATTTATTTATTTGTTTGTTTATTCGTTAATTCATTTTATTTGTGCGTGGGTGCGCGTGCCAGTCTCATATGTGACGATTTATTCAGGTTTCAAAGAAGCTACTGGTGCGCGCCGTCTGACTGATCAGATGATTGTGGATTACGTGTCGGGATAAAAACCCGCCGTGCCATAAAGGTCACGACGTTAATTACATCTATCAGGATATACTCGATTTGATATCTCTTCTAGGTGTTCAAACACTTATCATAATCTTTGCTAAAATTGTTAGGGGTTGTCGAAGATACTTCTATACTTGAAATGGTCGTGTATGAATTTATTCAAGACTGATTGGGTTTCTCGTGCCCCATGGTAATTTCACACGCTCATGTGCGCATGTATCTCCCAAGATCCCTCCTGTTATTTTGTGTTGGGAAAATACCTTCTCCCACAAATTAATTATTTTAGATTTATGATAAAATAAATATAATTTAAATATCTCAGTTATTATGTCAGAACAAACAATTGAAATTCTCAGAATAAATGACTAAGTTTAATTTACATGTTTAACCATAATTCAAGACTCCTAAATACATAATCTAAATTAAGTTGATTGATGTTTTGACGAAACTAAGTGGAGATCCCACGAAGTAGGTTCAATGTGGTAACAACAAGCTATAGGGAGAATTATGTGGCACTTTAATATTCAGTTGGTACTATTGTACCTGTGTGTCTCTCCCCTGATAATCTGTTCTAAGTGCCTGCACTGCAAGATAAGAAGGGTTTTGTGAAACTCTGAATGGGTTCGAGCCTATATTGGCAGGATGTTTGCAGTACATCCTTGGAGAAGCCTACCTATGTGAGTGTGGCTGTGAGGCCGCAGTTAAGGGAAGTGGGTTCTTCCTTATCAACACTCATGAATCAGGATAAGAGTGCGTGGCCATAAAGCACCAACCCTGAAGATGATAATCAGAACTTATATCTTGTTGTTCCTAATAGAAACTCTCATATAAGGAGCCAAGTTCAAGACTTAGTTCACTTTGGTTCTGTGGGGGTTGAAATTAGAAACTCAGGTGATGGTTCAAACCTGAAAGGTACCCTCACTAAAAGCAAGATATGCTCTTCTTCTGTCGATCTAATTTTTTTTTCCACAAATTCCTTTGTGTTTGCGGGGGAATGTTGGAGGAATTGTGGTTGTTACAAGGTTTTATTGATAAACCCAAAGGCTTTGTGGGTTTTCTTAAAAAATGGTCATGAGATGCTTGCCCATGTGAGAGTTTCCCGTGGGTTTTTTCCTGTGTGGAAAAAGTTTGGAAAAAGTTGTGTTTTTGATAAAACCGTGGCTAAGCATTTTCCTAGGTGGTGTGTGACGTTTTGGAGAAAAACCTGCAGTACTCTTCTTGGAGAAAAATGAGAGGTCGCGAAAGGTTTCTGGATGGCTGCGTTTCTGGGTTTTTGCTTCGATGAGCGACGTTCTTTGAAAGGGGGATTTTCTCTCTAAAGCACGGGGGACCATTTTTTATAGAAAAACTCTTGTGTTGAGTCTCCTCGAATGATTTTGATGATAACAAAACTCAGGGTTATGTTTTCATTGTCGTCCGTGTTATTGGTTTCAAGCACGTGCAAAGGAGGCTAATGCATAAATATCTTCCCATGGAGTTATACTGAGTTATCTATCTTTAACTCCGTATTGCATGAAGCGATCTTTCATCTAATGACATTTATGCTCTGATATTTTTTTACTGGGCTAACAACTTATTTCTGCAGGCCAGGACCATTTCAGTCAACCAGTTCTCAAAGGAAGATCGACCAGTTTTTCCAAAATTGAAGATTTCTCAATGTTACAGGTTTAGGTCGACCGCCCCTGGATTTCAGGTCGACCGGTTTTCCCAGAACTTAAGAGATCAACGGTTTACAAGTTCAGGTCGACCGCCCCTGCCATTCAGGTCGACCAGTTTTGCCAGAATCAAAAAGTCCTATCTGTTACAGGTTTAGGTCGATCGGCCCCCTGGTTCCGGTCAACCGGTAACCTCGAAAGCCCCCTTTGTTGACTTGTTTGTCCAAGCTCGAGTGAGTCTATCTCCCCCAATTGTTTAAGGAAAAGCCCAGCTTTCAAGGAGTGAATTGTGGATCTGGTCTGGCACTTGTCCCAGGCCCTTCCTAGATCTATAAAAGATCTCATTCAAGGGGCAAGAGAACCCTAATGCTGAAGTGATAGAACAAGAGGAGAGTGTCTGCACTGTTCACGTGAACAGTGATCCGAGGGAATCCTTCATCAAAGATCAGAGGTGTTCAAGTTCAAATCTTCATCCAAATCAAGCATAGATCAAGATCAGAGGAAGCTGCATCCTGAATCTTCGTCATTCATTAAGGGGGAGCTGTCTTGTGTTCTTACTCCTTGTTATTCGTTCTCAATTTGTGCTCAAACTGGTTTTTGCCTTCTTGCCTTTTTGCAATCCCTTGTGTGTGTGGATTCTCATAGATCCGTGTACGTGTGTACATCTTTTAGTGTTTTTCTCTTTCGTGTGTGTATGTGTGTGTGGTTCAGCATCCTTGTAAGGGTTTTACATCCTTCACGTGTGTTTGTGTGTGTGGTGTTGATCTTGTAATCCTATACAAGATAGTGTGTGGTTCCTCACCTTGTGAGGGGTGGACGTAAGTTGCTGCTGTTGCATCCAAACCACCTTAAAATTGTTGTCCCTTGTATGGTTTGATCCCTCTCTTCTATCTCCATTCTGCTCTACTTCGCTAGCTTTGTGTGTGCATCAGACGCTTGCTCGAATCTTGGTTCATCAATCTGTCTGCGAATATCTTGTGGTATATCGAAAGGTATCCTCTGACTGATGTGGTCAGTCTCATCAGAAGGAAAATATCTTGCATGAGAGAATCCTTGGATTCCTAAACTCCGCCCGGTACCAAAGAACCTCTGAATAAGATTGTTGGTGCTAGCTTCAAATCTGTTCTTCGACTGACCCCTTTGTGTTTGTAGCCCTCACCGTGTGAGTGTTTTTAAATCAGAAAATAGTTTTGATAGTTTCTGTAATTACCCAATTCACCCCCCCTCTTGGGTGTCATTGATCGTGGGACTTCAATTGGTATCAGAGCCAAGGCTCTTTTTTCCTTCTAGATCTAACAATCTTGAGTAAGATCCGGATCAATGGCTAACAAGGGAATGATCCCCGAGGGTCACTCCATCAGCCGCCCTCCTTTTTTTGACGGTTCGAACTACTCGTACTGGAAAAATAGAATGCATGTTTTCTTGAGAGCTCAAGAGTACGAAGTGTGGAGAGTTGTGGACAAAGGTCCTTACAAACTCGGGGCTGATGAAGAAAAATGGACCCCCGAAGAAATTAAGAAATGCACTGTTAACTTTAATGCCATGAATATTATGCAGTGTGCGATACATCCTAATGAGTTCTCTCGTGTATCAATGTGCAGCTCAGCCAAAGAGATGTGGGATAAACTGCGACTCATTTATGAAGGAACCTCGGAGGTCAAAGAGACAAAGGCCAATCTGCTCGTAAGCGATTACGAGCTGTTCAAAATGAAGCCGGAGGAAACTATCTCAGAAATGTTCGCAAGGCTAACTGAGATCACAAATGGCCTCAAAAGCCTTGGGAAAGATTACACCAACTCTGAGCTCGTGAGGAAAGTCTTGAGATCCCTCCCTCCTGCGTGGCACACAAAGGCTACCGTCATTGAAGACTCAAAAAATCTGTCCACACTCACGCTCGATGAACTCATAGGGTCACTCATGACCTATGAGATAAATATGAAAAGGACAGTCGAAGAAGATATCAAGAAGAAAAAGGTGATTGGATTGAAAGCTCATCAACCCAATGATGATTCTCAAGAAGAAGAAACCAGCGATGGAAGTAACGAAGAAGAAGAACTTGCAATGATCACCCGACAAGTGAGAAGATTTCTAAAGAAGAAAAGGAATTTTCAGGGAAATTTCAGGAAGGGGCAAAGAAAGCCCACTCAACCTAAAGGTGAGTCGAGCAAACCAAACAGCATCATATGCTACGAATGCAAGAAGCCTGGACATATGAGAGGTGAGTGCCCAGATCTGAAAAAGAAATTTAAGAAGGACATCTTCAAGAAACCCAAGGCCATGGTCGCCACGTGGAGCGATGAGGAAGATGAACCATCCGATGAGGAGATTCAAGAACTGGTGGGAAGCCTATGTCTTATGGCACACGGAGATGAATCTCCGGAGGTAAACTCTGACTCTGACTTCATTTCAAATGAACAATGGGAATCTGAATATGAGAAACTTTACTTAAATATAAAAAAATCAGGTCTGAAAATAAAAATCTAAAAAAGGGGGTTGATGAGGACATTTTCGCTAGATTTGAGAAATTGGAACAAGAATGGTTCGAGCTAACTGAAGAAAAAGAAAACCTGTTGCAAATCATTTCAGACAGTGAAAAAACCAAAGAAGAGATGACATGCAAAATGGCTGAGATTGAAAAAGTGTGCGAAACATTAAAAAGGGAAGAAGAAATTCTGAGGTTCGCAAATTCAGAACTTGAGAAGAAAAATGGGATCTTGAGTGAGGAAGCGGTTGAACTCCAGTCCACTTTGACTAGGTTCGTCAAAGGAAAACAAAACCTGGACAACTTGTTGGGGGTTAAGGCTAACTTCCAAAAGGAAGGTTTGGGATACACTCCTGAAAACAAAAAATCTTTTGAGCATAAGATTACCACATCATTTGTGCATGAGAATAACCACGTCTCATCTTCCAACACACAATCCAAACGTGTGCAATCCAAATCACCAAAACCTCAAAGGAAATTTGCTCCAGTCAACTGCTATCACTGTGGTAGATTTGGTCATACCATTGCAAACTGTTGGGTCAGGCAAAACTTGTCAAGGAATCACACTTTTGGGGCCAAGAAAAGATATGCACAGAATGAGACTAACTCTTATGGACCCAAACTAGTTTGGGTACCAAAAACAATCGCATGAGAATCTTCGTTCTTGCAGATATGTCTTGAAGCTAGGGGGAGCAAGTGGTACCTAGACAGCGGTTGTTCAAGGCATATGACAGGGGACAAGGAAGTGTTCTCATCATTGCAGGATAAGGATGGAGCTCTGTGGTCTTTGGAGGCAAAGACAAAGGTAAGATCATCGGGATCGCAACATAGGTAAGAATTCTGAAATTCTCATTGAAGATGTGCTTTTGGTGAAAGGTCTAAATCACAACCTGTTAAGCATTAGTCAACTGTGCGATAAAGGCTTTAAAATTATTTTTGATGAAACCCACTGCATTGTCATGAACAAAAGCACTCAGGAAATAAAATTCATTGGAAATAGAAATAACAATGTCTACACTGTTGATATTGATAATGTTTCTTGTGATGATTTGTGTCTGTTAGCAAACAATCATGAAAATGTTTGGTTATGGCACCGAAGATTGGGTCATGCTAGTTTTGGAGTAATCTCCAAGTTGTCTAGACATGATTTAGTGAACGGATTGCCCAAATTAAAATTTGAAAGTGATCGAGTCTGTGAAGCTTGCACAAAAGGCAAGCAAACACGAATCTCCTTCAGAAATAAGAATATTGTTTCCTCTGCTAGACCCCTGGAATTGTTGCATCTTGATCTTTTTGGTCCAACTAGGACTTCCAGCCTAGGAGGAAAATCTTATGGTTTTGTGATTGTTGATGACTATTCCAGATTTACATGGGTGCTCTTCTTGGCCAATAAAAATGATGCCGTGGCGGAATTTCAAGTCTTTTGCAGGAAAGTTCAGAATGATAAAGGTTATCCTATCACTATCATTCAGAGTGATCACGGTGGTGAGTTTGAGAATCAAGAATTCAGTGAGTTCTGCGAAGAGCAGGGGTACACACATAACTTTTCCTCACCAAGGACGCCTCAACAGAATGGAGTTGTAGAGAGGAAAAATAGAACGTTGATAGACATGGCACGTACCATGTTAAGTGAAAACTCTCTACCAAAATACTTTTGGGCTGAGGTAGTAAGTACGGCATGCTACATCATCAACAGGGCTATGGTAAGGCCTATCCTAAAGAAAACTCCCTACGAGCTATATAAGGGTAAGAAACCAAATATTTCCATCTCAAACCCTTTGGATGCTCGTGCTTCATTCTGAATAATGGTAAGTCTAATTTAGGGAAGTTTGATGAGAAAAGCGACAAGGGAATATTCTTAGGTTATGCACTGAATTCTAGAGCCTATCGAGTTTTTAATAAACGGACTTTAGTTGTTGAAGAAAGTCCTCATGTGATTTTTGATGAATCTGAACCAAAACTGACAAACCAATCTGTCCAACTTGTGGATACAGGAGAAGTCTTTAAAAGCTCAACATTTGTTGGAACACCAAAAGCTAAAGATGAATCTAAGGAAGAAGTGTCCAGCAGGGGTGAAGAAAGTGAAGACCCTTCAATCAGGGCATTGCAGGAGTAGCAAGTACAGCACCCCAACCTTCCAAGTACCTCTACATTTTTAAAGGATCATCCGGCCGGAAACGTCATCGGTAATCCTCAGGATGGAGTAAGAACCAGAGCCTCATTGATGCACGTAGAAGAAGAAGATTTGATAGCTCTCATCTCACAGGAAGAATCGAAAGACATCATTGATGCCTTACGAAACGAATCTTGGATTCAAGCCATGCATGAAGAGCTGCATCAGTTTGAGAGAAACGAAGTGTGGACACTTGTACCCCGTCCCAGAGATCAACCTGTGATAGGGACTCGGTGGGTCTTTAGAAACAAACTGAATGATACAGGTGTGGTCGTCCGAAATAAGGCACGGCTCGTGGCCAAAGGATACAGCCAGGAAATGGGAATTGATTTTGATGAGTCCTTTGCCCCAGTGGCTAGACTAGAAGCAGTTCGGATTTTACTGTCTTTTGCATGCTCATTAAACTTCAAACTGTTTCAGATGGATGTTAAATCTGCCTTTCTTAACGGGTTCATCAAGGAGGATGTTTTTGTAGAACAACCTCTAGGATTTGAAGATTCCAAGCACCCACGACATGTGTACAAGCTTCAGAAGGCATTGTACGGGCTTAAGCAGGCACCAAGGGCATGGTATGAAAGACTCACTTCATTCTTGACTCAAAATGGATTCAAAAGAGGTAATATTGACTAAACACTCTTCACTAAAAAATCAGGTAAAGAAATATTGGTGGTTCAAGTGTATGTTGATGACATAATTTTTGGAGCCACTAACAACGGCTTGTGTGATGAATTTGCAAGAATGATGCAGGGCGAGTTTGAAATGAGTCTAATGGGTGAACTAACATTCTTTCTTGGACTGCAGGTGAAGCAAACGTCCGAAGGGATTTTCATAAATCAAGCCAAATACACGATGGAGCTGCTGAAGAAATTTGGGATGGCAGAAGCAAAACCCATGTCAACTCCGATGGCCACAACCACCAAGTTGGACAAAAATGAAAATGGTAAACCAGTCGATCCCACACTATACCGAGGTATGATCGGATCACTACTATATTTAACAGCATGCCGCCCAGATATTCAGTACAGTGTGTGCCTATGTGCTCGCTTTCAATCTTGCCCAAAGGAATCCCATCTTATGGCTGTTAAGCGAATTTTTCGGTATCTTATTGGCACTCTAGACTTTGGCTTGTGGTTTCCAATCGGCAGTTCATATGACTTGATTGCATATACCGATGCCGATTATGCTGGTTGTATTGTCGATCGGAAAAGTACTAATGGGTACTGTCAATTTCTTGGCGGGTGCCTAGTTTCGTGGGCCTCCAAGAAATAACATTCAGTAGCCTTATCAACAGCCGAGGCTGAGTATGTAGCCGCCGGAAGTTGTGGAGCCCAAGTACTTTGGATCAAAAATCAATTGCTTGATTTGGATGTTGTAATAAACTGTGTTCCAATTTTATGTGACAACACTAGTGCTATCAGCTTGTCAAAAAATCCTGTTCAACACTCTAGGACCAAGCATATAGACATTCGTCATCACTTCCTAAGAGATCATGTAGGCAAGGGAGTTTTCGAGCTGCATTTTATTGATACCCATAACCAGCTGGCCGACATCTTCACCAAGCCATTAAATCAGGAGCAATTCAACAAGATTAGAAGGGAACTTGGCATGTGCAAGGGTGAGAGCATACATCTTTAAGTCTGCATTAGAATGAGTGATGCATATCAGGAACATTGAGGGTAGATAGTGAGTCATGCATCATCTTATTGTGTGTGTGTATTCTTTTCCGTATGATATTTTCCTGCCTGCGTGATTGTATATGTATTTATATACCCCTCCTTGAATTATTTCTAGAACCAATTACTCCTTGACCAATAAATGTGGACAAATGACCTGGGGTCACTGGGCAGTAACTGAGGGGGAGCCTTCAGACCAACCTCATTAGCTGATTCGTTAGAAGTCATCCTCTTTTTCCCAAATAATAAAATATATATATATATATAAGAAAAAAAAGGGGGGGATTTTATACCTTCTAGTACAAGGAGTTCACTTGAGGCAACAGCATTGGAGACTTTATGGTTATCATTCCCCTTATTCAGCCCTTTTGGGGGGCAATCGACCATTCCGGTCGACCGGCCCACCAGTCCCGGTCGACCGAAACCGGCGAACCGGCCCAACCGGGATCCGACCGCCCTCTTTCTTAAAGGGTCCTCACCCCCTTTCTTCTCATTCTATCCCTCCTATCTTCCTTCCATCACCTCATCTAAACCCTAGACCACACACCCTCTCTTCCACTAGCCTAAATCTCCATCCCTCCTCCATCCGCACTAGCTCCGGCAGATCTGTCATACTTCCGGGACGCATTCTCCACTGTCGTCCGTGCTGCCGCAACCCTCTCTCCCCGACTCCAGAGCTTGGGAAGTATCTTCCAGGGATTCAAGAGTGCTCCATTCGTCCATCCCCCTACCAAGGGACGAACTCCTTCTCTTCGAAGGGCTTCACCGCCAGTTTTCTAGCCAACGATGCCGCCCCGACGGAGTTCTCGACGTTCCAATCTAGGGGAAGCCAGCGGCCAGAGAAGGGAGGCCCCAGCTCATCCACAGAGGGCACCGGAACCACATCTAGCAGTCCGTCTGCCTCCTCGGCCCATCATCAACCCTCGCCTGGTTGACTTTCAGGAGGTGACTGAGCTTTTGCCAGATTTGTTTGCTCTCTTTGCCGTTCAGGATGGTTGGATAGACGTTGCATCCCGATACACTAGGTACTATCCGAACCTAGTCCAGGAATTTTATGGAAACTTGGTTGCGAGAAATGGAGAGTTGTATACTTTTGTTCAGGCCATGGAGATACATATTGCACCTGAACTTTTCCAACTTGCTTTGGGAGTCTCGGACTGGGGTGCCGACATATCGTGTGGGCATGATGAAATGCCAGATACTTTCTTCCTCATGACAGGGTGTGATTTTGTTCAAGGTGTCAGTAATCGCCTTCAATTGAACGCCAACATTCTACATCACATGATCACTACCTTGATTTATCCTAAAAGTGGCAGTCGCAATGAAGTCACAGCAGTCCATAAGTTCCTCTTTTACCATATCATGAATGCAAATTTAGTGAATATGGGTCGACTCATGACACATTTGATCAGTTCTTGCCGCACCAACTTGAGCCGGTCCTTACCCTATGCTACACAGTTGACGGGTGTTTTTCTCTATGCTGGGATAGACTTGACAAACGAAAGATCACTCCCAGTTCGACAGGATGATATCTATAATGAACACAAGATTTTCTTCGATCTTGGATACTACTGGGGTGATGATGGTGAGCTTACTAGAGATGTTCCCACATATGTCGCCCAGCTTGCTCCAGCTGCAGTTCCACCGTTACAGCCGGACCAGCCGACCTTGGGGATGCACCCCCTCCAGTTCAGGCGGAGGATCAGCCTCCCGTACAGGCAGCGGACCATGAGATGCCACCTCCTCCACAATTTTTTCAAGGGGAGTCCTCCACTCCGGGTGTTGGTCCTCCCACTAGGGCGGACTATGAGACTCTTGAGGGTCGTGTCTTAGGCTTGGAATCCCGGATTCACTCATCCCTTGACCGGATGGACACATTCATGGGCACTATGACTGAACGAATGGATGGTGTTTCCCTTGCTCTGGATGACATCTCTCTCCACTTGGCCACCCTTTTTGCCAGTCACGAAGATAACCGTGAAGCATTTCGGATTACAAATCAATCCCTTCTTCACATGCATTCACAGTTGTCTCATTATGATGACCTTCTCCATGGAATTTCTGATCGTCTGCCTCCTGCTCCTGCTGCTCGTGATGGCGTCGGTGCTTCAGGTGATGATGCTGCTGAGGGGACGCCTGATCAACCTGCTTCTTAGCTGACCCTGTGTCCCCACTGTGTCGTTCATGTCCACGCGTTCTGTATCCCACTCTCCTTTTTGTTGATGTCAAAGGGGGAGAAGTAGCTACTTCCTTGTCTATCTATCTATCTTATGTCTGCTGTATGCCTGTGTGTTTGTATGTTTGTATGCCTTTTGGCACTGCGTTCGTTTGCATTTTGTGAGTCTTGTGTCCTTGCATTTGCATTTAGGACTTGCATCTGCACCTTGTCATGTACTCCAACCTTGAAATGAAACAATGCCAGGCACTTGATGTTGTTATCTATTTTGGTCACTTCTCTTATCTTTTATTACATCTCCAACATCGAGCGTATATGAATGGTTGAAATGGTTTTGGTTGGATTGTTTGGGGTGATTTTTGCTTGAAGAATTCTATCCACCCCTGACACGCTTTTATTCTTGTTTTGTCATCATCAAAAAGGGGGAGATTGTTGAGTCTCCTCGAATGATTTTGATGATAACAAAACTCAGGGTTATGTTTTCATCGTCGTCCGTGTTATTGGTTTCAAGCACGTGCAAAGGAGGCTAATGCATAAATGTCTTCCCATGGAGTTATACTGAGTTATCTATCTTTAACTCCGTATTGCATGAAGCGATCTTTCATCTAATGACATTTATGCTCTGATATTTTTTTACTGGGCTAACAACTTATTTCTGCAGGCCAGGACCATTTCAGTCAACCAGTTCTCAAAGGAAGGTCGACCAGTTTTTCCAGAATTGAAGATTTCTCAATGTTACAGGTTTAGGTCGACCGCCCCTGGATTTCAGGTCGACCGGTTTTCCCAGAACTCAAGAGATCAACGGTTTACAGGTTCCGGTCGACTGCCCCTGCAATTTTGGTCGACCGGTTATGCCAGAATCAAAAAGTCCTATCTGTTACAGGTTTAGGTCGACCGGCCCCCTGGTTCCGGTCAACCGGTAGCCTCGAAAGCCCCCTTTGTTGACTTGTTTGTCCAAGCTCGAGTGAAGTCTATCTCCCCCAATTGTTTAAGGAAAAGCCCAGCTTTCAAGGAGTGAATTGTGGATCTGGTCTGGCACTTGTCCCAGGCCCTTCCTAGATCTATAAAAGATCTCATTCAAGGGGCAAGAGAACCCTAATGCTGAAGTGATAGAACAAGAGGAGAGTGTCTGCACTGTTCACGTGAACAGTGATCCGAGGGAATCCTTCATCAAAGATCAGAGGTGTTCAAGTTCAAATCTTCATCCAAATCAAGCATAGATCAAGATCAGAGGAAGCTGCATCCTGAATCTTCGTCATTCATTAAGGGGGAGCTGTCTTGTGTTCTTACTCCTTGTTATTCATTCTCAATTTGTGCTCAAACTGGTTTTTACCTTCTTGCCTTTTTGCAATCCCTTGTGTGTGTGGATTCTCATAGATCCGTGTACGTGTGTACATCTTTTAGTGTTTTTCTCTTTCGTGTGTGTATGTGTGTGTGGTTCAGCATCCTTGTAAGGGTTTTACATCCTTCACGTGTGTTTGTGTGTGTGGTGTTGATCTTGTAATCCTATACAAGATAGTGTGTGGTTCCTCACCTTGTGAGGGGTGGACGTAGGTTGCTGCTGTTGCATCCGAACCACTTTAAAATTGTTGTCCCTTGTATGGTTTGATCCCTCTCTTCTATCTCCATTCTGCTCTACTTCGCTAGCTTTGTGTGTGCATCGGACGCTTGCTCGAATCTTGGTTCATCAATCTGTCTGCGAATATCTTGTGGTATATCGAAAGGTATCCTCTGACTGATGTGGTCAGTCTCATCAGAAGGAAAATATCTTGCGTGAGAGAATCCTTGGATTCCTGAACTTCGCCCGGTATCAAAGAACCTCTGAATAAGATTGTTGGTGCTAGCTTCAAATCTGTTCTTCGACTGACCCCTTTGTGTTTGTAGCCCTCACCGTTTGAGTGTTTATAAATCGGAAAATAGTTTTGATAGTTTCTGTAATTACCCAATTCACCCCCCCCCTCTTGGGTGTCATTGATCGTGGGACTTCATCTTGTACTACAGTTTCTCACAGATTTTGAAAAGAGTACTTGTTCCCGAGGTTATCGTCGAGGAGGGATTATCTTCGTGCGGACATACATCCCTGTAGCCATTCTATCCTGGGGTAAGATCGTGGACTCCGCCGCACTGGTATGACGGGGGCGATAACTTCTCTAAGGATAGTCCTTGCGGGCGGCTCGGCTAAGTGTTCTAAACTGATCTTTTTGTTCTTTATTTGTTGCACTATCATGCATGCTATTTCCTTTTGGATTTGGATCGGATCTTGCCTATTCTTGTGGGACGACGTGTATATAACATTTGTGCCTTCATATTATACATATGTTCATGTGATTATTTATTTCATAATCATTGTTATATTTCCAACAATCTTAGAGAAGTTATTCATTATGTCGTCCATGTCATCTGTGTTCTCACCCCGTGTGGATATATCCGGCATGCCCGAGAAATTCTAAGGACAACACTTCAAGCGGTGGCAACACCGAATAAAGATTTGGTTTACCACAATCGGGTTTATTTCAGTTCTTGAGTCGGACTGCCCTAAACTAGATGAGAATGATCCCAACAGTTATAACGTAGTCGATGAGTGGAAGCAACGTGATCATATATGTCATGGCTGCATTCTTTTGGCATTGTCCAATGTGCTATTTTATGTATATAGTCATTCTTCCTCTCAAACTGCAAAGCAACTGTGGGAGGAACTTGACAAAAAGTACAATACCGAGGACTTAGGCCTTGAAAAGTACTCTATTGCCAAGTACCTAAAGTTTCAGATGGTTGAGGGTAAGTCTGTGTCTGAACAGGCACATGAATTTCTACTATTGCTTCATGGCTTAGCTGAAGCAGAAATGAAACTTCCAGAAAAATTCCAAGTGATGTCGATAATTGAGAAGTTTCCAAAGTCTTGGGAGGACTTTGGGATGTCTCTCAAGCATCGCAAGGGATCTCTCACTCTAGATGATTTACTTTGTCATGCCCCGAGATTTATGCAGCGGAAATAATCGGAAACGTGAACAACCGGCATGGTAAGCCTCTTGCAAGCAATATAAATCAGAGCGCAAGACAATCACACATAAGAGTAATTACACAAATAACTTACTAAAAACCTTCAATTGTATTTCATCATAAAATAATCTTCAAAGTACATAATATCTTTTCACTAGACTCAAGAAAATAAAAATTACATCATGACTCGACTTAGACAATGAAAACTAAGGTTTCTCTCGAATCACATGTCCTTTAATCGCTCTCGGACCTGTTGCTTGAGTAATCCGAATCCGACTCACTAGAATCTCCTGAAAAAGATTGGAAAGTAGGGTAATGAGCACGCTTGCCCGGTAGGTATCTTTGTATCAACATGAAGGCAAATTTAAATGATTAGCATTTTAGCTCTAGAGAATAAGATAAATCATGCAGATACGATGAATCATGCGAATAAAACCAAGTAACAAGATATGATCAAGTACAAGATATGATCAAGTACAAGATATGAGAACATGATTAATCAAGTATATGACAAGAATGTCAATTTGGCCTTTTTATGAACAAGAATGTAACAAGAATGTACTTTTCGTAACCATAAAGGCTATGTACTAGAAAGTCATGTAACAAGTAAGAATGTACTCTTCACTTAGTAGCAAATACTTCGTGAATTTATGTGGATTCCCGTGGATATTTCACTTATTCATAAAGAAAGTACTCCCAGTGCAATGCGACGCCAGTAGCATCATACCCCTTGGTTTACAGTATGTTTCCGACAATCAGTCGAGGGGACTAGCATAGAGCCCTTGAACATAATCAGTGCTCGAACTGCATCTTCAAGTATAAATCAAGCTACTTCCACGTTTATAGCAATAATGTGGCCAATAATGTATAAGTTCAACAAAAGTTCCATGATAAGGTAACCAAAATAAGAATGCTTCAATTAAGAACAAGAGATTTCAAGAATGAATTAATAACTAGGTTATGCTAGAAAAAAGTCGGCAACATAACGGTACTTTCTTTAAGTTTCATAATTCTAGCTTAACTTGGTTAAACATAATTTAGGCTCTAGATAATCAGAAGACCATCTAGGCATTCAAGAAAAGCAACCCCAAAGTCAAACCTTGGGTTAGACAAATCAGGAACCAAACGGTCTATTACTGGGCTGTTTTGAAATGCAAGCGGTCATTGTAAGGTTTCACACAGCACCTACGGGCGACGTAGCGGATAACAAAAATTCATTTGCCCGATCCCGATGTTATGGAAAGCTTAATCTGTGCTCTAATCGGTGTTTCTAATACCCTAATTACGGGTTATGTGTTTCACCTTGCGCGGAACGACGCTGTCCGCTAAGCCCGATGCAGAAAAACTGAGCCGCACAACAGTACGGCCTCTAGAGACGATCCACACGGACCCTTGCGCAGCGACGGTACCTCCCCGGCACGACTATCCCCGACTCTATCACCTTCTAGAGAGAGAGAGAGCAAGAGGGAGAAAGGGGGGAGACTAATCCTCTCCCTTAAGCTTAATGCTTGGTTAGCTTAAGGGAAGGAAAGAAGAAGCTCGAATGAGCTTCACGTAGGATCTATATATAGAGTTTAGACTTTTTAGAAAAGGATTCCAAAAGACCGAAACTGTATATATGTCCTATCTATTATTATACATATGTATTAAGCTCCATTTACACTCCTTTCCAAAAGGAATTAAAAGGAATTAATACATACACTTGTATAAAAATAATCCGTCACCCAAGAATCCATTGTGTGTGATCCTCTAGGCCCATAGTCACTCTAGTTTAAGGCCCATTAACTTCTAATTCCCAATTAGAAGTAAATTAAGCATATTCTTCGCTTCTACAAGAGCCGAATAATAGTTTAATTTATTCTGAACCTTTCGATCACGTTGGGTCAAGCAAATCCGCGTGATCCTAGAGGACGCCGGGTTTAAACCAGCCTATCTGGTACCTGTAAGTCCAGCCTGTCTGGTACCTGTAAGTCCACATTTACCGCATCGATATAATCCCTCGCTCATTCTATGAGTCTGGTACGATCGAGGGTATGGTTTCTGTCAAACCCCATGATCGTGCCATTTGACTATGACCCCCTTAAAGTGTATGACGTTCGTTCTAAACGAACTCACACGACCCTGGCCAGGGATTTAACGGAGCGTCAATGTCATGACCCATTAACTGTCTGATATATACCCGACAGTGAGCGATCCCCTCTTGACCATTGATGATCTTCACACGTCTCCTGGAGTTGTTAATGACTCGGCAACTCATGACTTATGGTTAAAGTCACTTAGCTAAATAATTAAACCATTCCAGTCCTCGTGTAAGATCCGATAAATGTCTCAGGTCAAAGGACCAACGATGCTACTGTGACCGTTGGATCTTCAGTTGACATTAGGTATAATCAACCATCTGAAGATCCAATAGCGGATCAGTTCAGTGCACATCCTCCAAGGACATACACCTACACATATGTGTTGGTGCCCCGCACCAATGACCATGAGACTGGTAATTGACACATCATGTGTACTGGTTTAATAGGTAATCAAAGTCCCCGAGTGATTACCCTCCAACCAGGAACAGTTTAAGATATGTGTTCATGTAAAGTAAGTCTCATGTTCGAGATCTCATCTCGAGCTGACTTTACAACCACATATCCTAGGAACAACGTAATGTAACACAATCGCATATTTACGCTCAAACACCACTTTATTAATGAACAAGATCGTACAACTATTGGGCCTATTCGACCCGAAATTGGCCTGTAGCACACCAACACTAACAATCTCCCACTTGAATTACAGCCAATTGCCCACAACTTTGAGGCCCATCTTATCCCGATGACGCTCAAATACAGTCTGTGTCAAAGGCTTAGTCAGTGGATCTGCTATGTTGTCTTCTGACGGTACATGCTCTACCATCACATCTCCACGATCAACAATCTCCCGAATAAGGTGAAAGCGCCTGAGAATATGCTTTGACCTTTGGTGAGATCTCGGTTCCTTCGCCTGGGCGATGGCCCCATTATTATCACAAAATAATGGGATGGGAGCTGATATCTCGAGAACTACGCCGAGTTCCAAGATGAATTTCTTCATCCAGATGACTTCTCCAACTGACTGCCCCTCCATTCAACATGAATACAAATCAGACATGGATTTGTAATTATCTGGATCTGACTGGAAACTAGAATCTGTGTAAGCTCTAAGCTGTAGGTCCTCTCCTCCATAAAGCAGAAAAAGATCCTTAGCCCTTCGCAGGTACTTAAGGATACCCTTTACTGCCTTCCAGTGCTCTTCGCCTGGATTTGCCTGATATCTACTAACAATGCTTAAAGTATTGGCAACATCAGGTCGTGTACATAGCATTGCATACATGATTGACCCTATCGCCGAAGCACAGGGTACCTTATTCATGTGTGCCACCTCCTCAGAAGTTTTAGGACTCATCCCCTTGGATAGGTAAATTCCATGTCTCATGGGAATGAGACCTCTCTTGGAATTTTCTATCCTAAACCTTTTGAGGATAGTGTCTATGTACATGGATTGAGATAATCCTAGCATCCTTTTAGATCTATCTCGATAGATCCTTATGCCCAGCACATAGGATGCTTCTCCTAAATCATTCATGGAGAAGGTCTTGGACAACCAAGACTTAGTTGATGTCAACATCCCTACATCATTCCCAATGAGTAAGATGTCATCAACATAAAGGACCAAGAAGGTCACTGAGCTCCCACTGACCTTCTTGTAAATATAGGGTTCATCTTCATTCCGAATGAAGTTGAAAGATTTGACAGCCTCATCAAATCTTAAGTTCCAGCTTCTAGATGCCTGCTTTAATCCATAAATAGACCTTTGAAGTTTGCATACCTTATTAGGATGTAGCTTGGAGTGAATCCTTCAGGCTGTACCATGTACACCTCTTCTGACAGGTTTCCATTAAGAAACGCTGTCTTCACATCCATTTGCCAGATCTCATAATCAGGTATACAGTAATGGCAAGGAGGATTCTGATTGACTTAACCATGGCTACCGGCGAAAACGTCTCGTCATAGTCAATGTCTTACCTTTGACGATATCCTTTCGCCACTAGTCTAGCCTTGCATGTGTCAACCTGTCTATCTGCACCGATTTTCCTTTTGAAAATCCATTTGCAGCCGATATGGACCTTCCCTTCGGGTACATCAACTAAGTTCCAAACTTGTTGGTGTACATGGACTGGATCTCTGAATCCATTGCCTCTTGCCATTTCTCGGAGTCTACACTACGGATCGCCTCCTGGTACGACTGAGGATCATCATCCTCATTGATGCATACCTTAGAGGACCCATCTGAGACATGTCCAACATATCTCTCAGGTTCTCTCGGTAGTCTACCAGATCTCCGTAGTGTCAGTGTTTCACCTTGAATAGGATCAACCAATACAGTCTCATCTAATGAGTGTGTGTCTATGGGTTGTGGTTCTTGGACCTCGTCTAATTCTATCTGGCTCCCACTATTTTTCTGGAGTAGATATTCTCTTTCCAGAAATACAGCTCTCTTGGCCACTAAGACCCTTTGCTCAGAAGGGTGATAGAAATAATATCCAAACGTCTCCTTTGGATATCCCACAAACCTACACTTATCGGTTCTCGACTCAAGCTTATCACTCTCGTTCTTATTTACATGGGCAGGACACCCCCAAATTTTAATGTGATTAAAATTTGGTTTCCTGCCCTTCCATATCTCATATGGTATAGAAGGAACTGATTTACTTGATATCCTATTCAATAAATAAGCCGCAGTCTCTAACGCATAGCCCCAGAGAGACAAGGGTAGTCCTGACATAGACATCATGGATCGGACCATGTCCAACAAGGTCCTGTTTCTCCTCTTGGATACACCATTGTGTTGTGGTGTATACGGTGGAGTCCACTGAGAAACTATTCCATGGTCTTTAAGATAAGAAGTGAATTCATGGCTTAAGTATTCACCTCCTCGATCCGATCGAAGAGCCTTAATACTTTTGCCTGTCTGTTTCTCTACTTCATTCTTGTATTCCTTAAACTTCTCAAAGGCTCGTGACTTATTTCTCATTAAATACAAATAGCCATATCTAGAGAAGTCATCAATAAAAGAAACAAAATAGAGATAACCTCCTTTTGCTTCTATGGACATGGGTCCACACACATCCGAGTGTATGAGCTCGAGAAGGTCAACAGCCCTCTCACCATGTCCACCAAAGGAGCCTTGGTCATTTTCCCATGAGACACGACTCACAGGTATCAAATGGCTTGTATTCGAACGAATTCAAATACCCATTTGAGTGTAAGTGAGAGACTCTTTTCTCACCTACATGACCAAGTCTGCTATGCCATAGATATGCAGAATTCACTTCATCCGCATTGGAAATTTGCATAACATTAGAACGTGTATCTAATACATAAAGATCATTGACTAATGAACCATTCGCTATAATCAAACCATTATTCATTATAGAGCACCCAGTGCTATTAAAAGGCAATGTGTATCCAATGTTATACAAGCCAGAGATTGAAATAATGTTCTTAATAATATTAGGAACATAATAACAGTCATTCAGCTCAGAATGACTCCTGAAGGTAAACTGAGGCGTGCAGTCCCGACAGCTTTGGCAGCAACTAAAGCTCCATTGCCCATCCTCAGTTCAATCTCCTTTTTACCCAATCGCCTTCTATTTGCCAGCACCTGCACAGAATTACAGATATGAGATGCACATCCAGTATCCAATACCCATGATGTGGATTCCATATATGACAAATTAAGGTCTATGACAAAAATACCTTCATTTAGAATTGCCTTGCAATTCCTTTTCCAATGCCCAGTTTCCCCGCATCGAAAACATTTGTCTTCCTTTTCATTCTTCTTGCCCTTCCCTTTGTCAACTTTGGCGAGTTGCTTACCCGTGGCCTTTTTCTTTCCCTTCCCTTTGTTACTAGTGGTGGATATTTGAGAGGCCTTCCTTTTCTTGTTGGCCCGGCCAACTATCATTACAGACGAAGATGGTTTATCTTTCTGCATGGTTCCTTCAGCACTCTTTAACATATTGAGCAGCTCTGGGAGAGTTGCTTCAATCCTGTTCATGTTAAAGTTTATGATGAAGGAAGAAAAGGAATCAGGCAATGACTGGAGTATAAGATCAATGCATAGTCAAGATCCAACTTGAACCCCAATGCATTGAGTCTTTCAATCCACTCCATCATTTTCAGTACATGGGCCTGTACTGATGAACCCTCAGACATCCGTGTCCTGAAAAGCCTTTTGGAGATGGCATACCTCTCAATCCTACCCTGCTCCCCGAAGAGCTGGCGTAGATTGAGAAGTATACTTCTACAATCAGTCTTTTCAAATTGCCTCTGCAGCTCGGGAGCCATAGAGGCCAACATGTAACATTGGGCAAGGGAGGAGTCCTCAGACCACTTGGCATAAGCCAGTAACTCGCCCTCGTCAGCGTCAGGAGCTGGCTCAGAATGAACCGTGTCCAACGCGTACGCAATCTTTTCGGCGGTAAGGACTATGCGTAGATTACGCAGCCAATCCGAGTAGTTCGGTCCAGTTAATCTATTTGCATCCAAGATGCCACGGAGGGGGTTGGACGACGACGTTGTAATCTGGATAAGAAATAAAAGACAACTTAGCATGTGTTCAAATTCTAACTTAGATGTGGTTTTCTATCTTAGTTAGTCCCACTATTTTTCGATCGACTATATAACCCTCAGTATATAGAACGGGAGATCAGCGAGATCTACCTAGTGGGTCGGAATCCCAACGAGACTGATGTACGACCTTGTGGAAAGCACAACAAGCCATACACCATCTCAAGGGCAGTCAACAGGCACTTGCATCTAATGCAATATCCGATATTCGGCCCCCGAGAAATCATCCCCTTGTGGAAAGCACAACAAAGGATATTCTCGGTTAGATCTAACCATCATTACATCAGAGCAATGAGTTCATGACCCGACCCTTGTGGAAAGCACAACAAAGCCGAGTTCAATTCCTCACCCCATTGAGGCCGAGCCTTGGAGTTTAATCAGTCCCCAAACTCATGGACCTTGTGGAAAGCACAACAAATCCATGAAATGAAGACGTTCATTCACTCCATAATGATGGAGGGCCACGACGACTCCTAGAGCCACGCTTACCAGATCTAAAATTTAAGCGCGAGGGAATTCAATTTTATCTTGATCTCACCCTAGGTGGTAATATAAATATATCCAATATATTTACCGTACCTAGTAGTTTGCACAAAGTAAATGCATCCAATGCAAAATTAAACGCAAGTGATCATGGACTTTAACCCTAATGTAACTAAGACATCCGGCCCGCTTCCGAAGCAGCTGGATCGTCCTCGTCGGGTGTGCTCCGCGCTTTCAAACTCCGACGCCGCATCAATTACAACTTTTACACGGCACGCAGGCCGAAAAAATTAAATTACATGTGACTCAAATTCCAGCAGCCCTTAGGGCGAGTACAACAATTGAGGAAGATAGAAGTACATTGGAATTTAACAGAGAGAGAAAGGAGGTTCGCAGACCCCAATTAATTACATTAATCCAAGTCCATGATCACTTGCCAACCCATTCAAATAAAATCAATCAAGGGTTATTTTCTGAAAATAATCCTTACTTTTGAATTTAAAAATGGGATGTGCAAACAAAAATAGGCTAGCTTTGTTTAATTTTAAAATCAAAGCATGATTAACTAAAATTAAACACACAAGCAGGTCAATACAAGGTAAATAAAGTAGAGCACGTAAAGAACCATCATTTTCTACAGGGGCATCTAATTGAGATAATTAATTAAATTTAAATTTAAATTTAACTATCCAATAATCAAATTTAAATTCAAAATTTAAACATGCCAATAATTTAAATTTAAATTCAAACTAATTATCCAATAATATTGTTTGAAAGTAAATTTAAAATAATGCAATTATCCTCGATTTGTAATTTTCTAAAATTCAAAATTTGAATTTAATAATTATCTAATAATTAAAATTCAAATAATTGAATTTTCACATTTAACTTCAATAAAATTTAAAATTTGAATTTTTTTAATTATCTAATAATTAAAAATTCAAAAACTTAAATTTTACTGAAGTAACTTCAATTATTACTATTTTATCTCAAGGTAAATATGAATTATCTCACCTCGGTAAATTCAAATCGGTTAAATAAAATTTACCATTCGACATTTACTTTTGAGATAATACAATTAATCTACGAGATAAAAATTATACTTAATTTACTGTGCATTTACATATATATATCCCATATATACATGTCTATATACATGCACATAATAAATTAAAACAAAAACAAATTTTTTTTATTAATAAAAAAAATCGGCGCGCCCCCGCGGGGGTGGCGGAAGGCGTGGGCGGGTGCCCGCGTTGCGGGCGCTGCACGCCACGCGGCGCGCCCGCCCCCGCCGGTCAGCGCCCACGGGCGCTGACCGAGGGTGCCGCGTGCGTCGCCCACCCGGCGGGCGCACTGCGCCCAAGGCGCAGTGCGCCCTAACAGGCCTTAAAATTTTTTTTTTTAAATTTTGCTGCTTTGATGCCCAACATCCAGGAAGAATAGAGACGCCTAGATCTCTTTCAACAAATAATAATTGAAGATTTAATCCCCTTTCAAATACGGTTCTATACGGCGATAAAAATACCGATCAGAGCGCGAACATGGCTCTGATACCACTGTAAGGTTTCGCACAGCACCTACGGGCAACGCAGCGGATAACAAAAATTCATTTACCCGATCCCGGTGTTATGGAAAGCTTAATTTGTGCTCTAATCGGTGTTTCTAAGACCCCAACCCGCCTAATTACAGGTTGGGTATTTCACCTTGCGCGGAACGACGCTGTCCGCGATGTCCGATGCAGAATACCGAGCCGCACAGCAGTACGGCCTCTAGAGCAGATCCACACGGACCCTTGCGCAGCGACGGTACCCCCGGCACAACCTTCCCAAGCCCTTTTCACCTTCTGTAGAAAGAGAGCAAGAGGGAGGAAAGGGGGAGGAGCTAATCCTCCTCCTTTTAGCTTAATGCTTGATTAGCCAAAAGGAAGTTCGAAGAAGTAGAAGAAGCTCTCGTAGGATGGCTATATATAGAGATTTGGACCTTTTCTAAAGACCTCCAAAGGACCAAAATTATATTTATATAATTTCTACTATTATACATATGTATTAAGCTCCATTTACACTCCTTTCCAAAAGGAATTAAATGGAAATAATACATACATTTGTATAATAATAATCCGTCACCCAAGAATCCATTGTGTGTGATCCTCTAGGCCCATAGTCACTCTAGTTTAAGGCCCATTAACTTCTAATTCCCAATTAGAAGTAAATTAAATGTATTCTTCGCTTCTACTAGAGCTGAATAATAGTTTAATTTATTCCGAACCTTCGATCACGTTGGGTCAAGCAAATCCGCGTGATCCTAGAGGACGTCGGATTTAAACCAGCCTGTCTGGTACCTGTAAGTCCACACTTACCGCATCGATATAATCCCTCGCTCCTTCTATGAGTCTGGTACGATCGAGGGTATGGTTTCTGTCAAACCCCATGATCGTGTCATTTGACTATGACCTCCTTAAAGTGTATGACGTCTGTTCTAAACGAACTCATACGACCATGGCCAGGGATTTAACGGAGCGTCAATGTCATGACCCATTAACTGTCTGATATATACCCGACAGTGAGCGATCCCTTCTTAACCATTGATGATCTTCACACGTATCCTGGAGTGGTTAACGACTCGGCAACTCATGACTTATGGTTAAAGTCACTTAGTCAAGTGATTAAACCATTCCAATCCTCGTGTAAGATCCGATCAATGCCTCGGGTCAAAGGACCAACGATGCTACTGAGACAGTTGGATCTTCAGTTGACATTAGGTATAATCAACCATATGAAGATCCAATAGCGGATCAGTTCAATGTACATCCTCCAAGGACATACACCTACACATATGTGTTGGTGTCCCGCACCAATGACCATGAGACTGGTCACTGACACATCATGTGTACTGGTTTAATAGGTAATCAAAGTCCCCGAGTGATTACCCTCCAACCAGGAACAGTTTAAGGTATGTGTTCATGTAAAGTCAGTCTCATAATCGAGATCCCATCTCGAGTTGACTTTACAACCACATATCCTAGGGACAACGTAAAGTAACACAATCGTATATTTATGCTCAAATACCACTTTATTAATAATGAACAAGATCGTACATATATCGGGTCTACCCGACCCTAAATTGGCCTGTAGCACACCAACACTAACAGTCATGTACTGGACCGTTTAGAAATCCAGGTGGTCAAGTGCAGGACTGTTTGATAAGACAAAGTCTGATATATGAAAAAACCCATATCTGAAGCCTTGTGGTCTTGTGGATGGCCGTTTAATGTCCTTTAGCGGTCTAGTGAATGGCTGCTAGCAAACTCAGACGGTCAACCAGATGGCCGCTTAGGTCCAGAAATACAAAACATCAATAAGTGCTTTTCTAGACAATGGGCTTTAATGGTACAACCAGCTCGGCGTCCTAGTGGGAATCCCAGGCTCGTGGAGTCTTATGGAGGCCTTGAAACAAGATTTCCTAGTCCGTTGGAAGGAATATCCAAAGGAGAGGTCATCAAGTCTAAGATTCTGTTCTTAATGTGCAAATGTGTAACTAATGACAACATACCGGAATATGTGCCATGTACTTAAGAAAATGACTCTTAGAAGAGAGAGAATCATGATAAACCGTTGATCAAGTTAAATCATGAATCATCTATCATCTTTGAACATATATTTATTACCAGAATATATAATTTTTGGTCATAAACTAACATAAGTTAAAATAATACCAATGTGCACAAAACATGAAATCTATGATGATAAACAATGAAATTAACTAAAGTATATAAAACTAGTAATCAAACCAGGAAATAAACTTAGTTAACTAGGCTTATGATATATTAATTTTGGCTAATTCGCAATATGTTTGGATTAACAATACTGCAAAAAATTAAAAAATCAAACAGTCTAGAACAGAACCATTTTACCGGACAAATGGTCAGTCAGGCGACTGCTTATGCTATCGGGCTAGCGGTCTGTCGTAGGACCGTTAAGTTACCAAGCGGTCTACAGGACGACCATTTGCTCCTGTATAAATCCGAGTTCAAATGATAGTAAAGCCAAATGCTAAACTAAGATACATCATGCATGGAAATCAACATATATAAACTTCCATAATCATGATAGAACAAATATAGGCCAACAATATGCATAGGTTCATATATTTGACAAGAAAAAAATCTTTTTTATTTTATTAGGGTTAGTTCATGCATGAGGAATAAACTTAGATGCATAGTCCTACTAAAACATGAAATTCTCAAACTACAATGCATGAAAATGCACGAAATCAGAGGGCTTTTATTCCTGACTTCAAATTTGAGCCATTCATGAGATAATATACCTCTGTCTTGGGCTTTAAACTTCGAATTTAAGGCTACAAGTCAACCCTAGTTCTCTGCTCGTCCTGAACTAAATCAGCAACTTCACGTCCTTCTATCTATTGATTCCATTGTCATAAGGATGTGAAATTTTGAGGGTAGATAGAAGATATAAAGGGTAACAGAAAGTTCTAAAGACACCTTTACTAAATACCTCGTTTAGGGCTTTGAATTCCTTGATCAATCTGGGTCGGACGCACTAATTCCTGAGTTACTTGTGTAGAATCAGTAACTTTGGAACCTTCTATCTTCCTGTAGGCTTGATCTCCTAGAACGAAATTCGGAGGGTAATGTTGACACCTAAAATATACCCGAAGAGGCCAAAGCAGGCTCACAGCTTTGAAGATCAGTCGAGGGCACAGCTCGCGTACCATCCCCGGAAGTTCCGAGAATCAGAATAGAAGAGACACGCTATTCCTAACACTTTGTTCAGCTAAAGCCATCTCTGGCTAGGCCGCTGTCCAGTACGGCTATCATTCAGGTAGTCGGGCTGATAAAACCATACCAACATTCAGGCAATCATCTGTCTGCTAAGAAAGGATGCTCAAATAATTCTGATTCTCAGAAGGTGGGATGTAAAGTGTCTCACACATGTTTGTGAATACAAGGTGTTGTACAAGCCCCATGAGGTCTGGATATAAATATGCCAAGAAGCCCACTGCCGGAAGGAGTCTATTAAGTGGATCCTATACCGAATGACAGGGAAATGGGCCCAGCCCAATATAAAACGGGCACGCCGAGGGCTGCCTGCGCCGGAAGGCTGGATGTCGGTGCGTCGGGAAGCTCACGCCGACAGTGTGAGGGCCTGGCCTCTATAAGAAGGCTTCCTTTCGACACAAAGGAAAAAAAAGAGGAAAAAAGATAGAAAGAAGAAAGAAAGGGGGAGCTCGAGAGCCCTTCATAGAAGCTAAAGAAAAGAGAGAGAGAGGCTCGAAGGAAGGAACCAGGTGGGGTGTGCTGCTCGACGTCCTGAATGGCTGTAGTTCTCCCTCCCCCCCCCTCGTTTCTATCTGAATCTTCTTCCTTAGTTTCTTTCTGTATTTCTGCTTTCAAGCATCGTTGTTTCAATAGCATCGAGTGCCAATGTAACCCTGTTCTCAGGGACTGTGCCGGCGTGCGTCTCCTTGTCATTCTCTCCACCGAGATGTTCCTCCCGAGCTAAGCTAGTGTAAGCCGTTTGGTTGAAGTAGTTAATAAAAGAATGGGTTGAATTCTGCCATTTCTGATCATTCTTTCCTTTCTGCATCCGAGGTTTAGCCCATGTACGGCTACTGCCAGCCGTGAGTGTTTTATGGTTTATTTGCCTCCGTCTGCTGAAGCCTCTTGGCCACTGTTCTTCTCCACCTCTTAGCCACATTTCGAGGGCCTGAGACAGTCTATCTCATGGCTCCTCGTATGTGAAACAAAGAGGGATACGTTCAGGAGTTCCCGGCTAAGGCTCTGCTCCTAGTGAGGCCCCAGAGGAAAGGTGTTCTTCCCCTCGAAGTCTTCTCTCTACGATCATCCAAAACAATCTAGATTGGTGAACAAACCCCTTTTCTTCAAATGCCCAAAGCTTCTACCTCTAAACCCCCCTAAAAATCCTACTTCAGGAAGTCACCCGGCGCGAGCCCCTCTCGGCGCAAGTCTCGCGCCGAGGGCTTGCCGCGCCAGTTGGACTTCTCCCATCGCGTCGAGCCCACCTTGTTGCTGTGCCGAGACCTATCCCTTTTCTCCGCATTGATACCTTTATATCTTCTGGCGAGAGGGCTCGGTTTGCTCAGATCCCTCCGATGAGAAGTCAACAACTGTCCCTGACCCCGCACTCGGGCCGAGGGCAAGATGAGATGACCAATATGGTCAGAAGCTATTTCAAGGGGTTGGGCAACCCCTCTTTGGGTCAACAACGGCTGTTGCAGGCAGCCGCAGCTGAAGAAAACCGATGTCCGTTAACGGCAGTGGAAGAAGAAGAAGACAACTGGAAGATGACGTCATCAGTTGATGATAATGGATATGAAGAGGGCTTTGATACTCAAGCCAATGACATTACCCCCTCTCGGGAGGAACAGAAGAGGGTCTCTGTGTTCAAAAGGCTTACCTTCCCGGAGAATGTCAAGAGGAGGGTTCGCAGATAGAAACGCAGGGGGCACATCTTCACATGCAATATGGCCGGAATAGATGGCCGCTATGGAAAGCTGCCCGAGGAGCCTCAGGAGTTGGCCTGGCTAGCCGAAAGATCGGGGCCGAGCACTCGAAGGGTGGAGGCCGCAAAACAAAAACTGGCAGTGACTGAAGAGAGGCAAGCCCTACCCCGCCTCCAACAACATGATAAGGCTGTTATTCTCACAGCAAATGTGATAACGGCAGATGAAGATGAAGATGTCTTGCTTGACATCCTACCTGAGGGGGCGTCTGGCGAGACAACAGAAGCCATCCCTAGCACAGCAGCTATGGACCCGGCCATGCTGATGATACTCCAGAGGTACCGCCAAGAAATAGAGCAGCTGAAGAAGCAATTGACGGAAAGGACAGAACAGTCCTCTGCCTCCAACCGGCCTGATGTGCAAGCCGAATCATCAAGGGGAGTCATCAACAAAGGCGACTTCCCACCACTCTACACCCCGCCTATGCAGGCGGAGCCAAACTTGGCGACAACTCAACAATGCCCGTCACAGCCACTGGCTCCCCCGGTGCTGCCACAGGTGCGCCAGGCGCCTCTACTGCTGCATCCTCCACAGGCGACCACCCTGGTCACCCCTTACTCGCAGCCGGCACATTTCTACCCGGAACTGGTCGACCCAACCACCATGAGCCAAATGATGGTGGAAAGGATGATCGAAATGAAGCTCGCTGAAAGGGCTGAAGGTGACTATGCTGTGTTCGATGCATATAGGGTTCCATACCCGCCGCATCATGCTGCCAAGCGGCTCCCTCCCGGGATCAGCAAGCCGCCGAAGTTCGACAAGCTCAACGGGAAGGGATCCCCGAAGGAACATATCGCCTACTACATGACTGTCATGGGTGACTTAGCCACCGACAAGCCATACCTACTAAAGTTCTTCGGGTCCTCACTCACAGGGCTCGCCTTTGAATGGTACTCCAGCCTCCCGGCCGGGTCGATCAGCGACTGGTCGGACATGAAGAGGAAGTTCAGAGAAAGGTTTCATGTTACAGAAAGGGAGGTCACAGTGGCTGAACTTTATTCAACAAGACAGAGGGCAGATGAGACCGCTCTCGACAACATCAAGAGGTGGAGGAACCTCGGAATGAGATGCAAGCGGCCCCCGCACCAGGAGGATGCCGTGCAGATCTGCAAACAGAATCTCAGGAGAGAGGTGCTAGAAAAGATGATTGGCATGGAAATCCGGTCGTTCGACGTCTGAACAATATTGTGGCCGAAGTGGAGGCTTTCCTAGCAAAACCAGTTCCCACACTAAATGCCCCTACTGCACAAAAGGGCAAGGCAACAGAACGGCGCCAGGCACCGAAAGAAGCAAATGCCCTTGATATCAAGACATTTGAACAGCAAAAAGATAAAGGCAAGAAGACAGCTGCTCCTCAGCCTGCCAAGACCGGAGACGGCGAAGAAGGTCCATCCCTCCGGGATAAAATGAAGAAGCCCTACTCTTTCCCAAAGGAGAAGACCAGGATCCTATTTGACTGGGTTACCCAGTATGATAAGGTCACCTTGCCTGAGCCGAGGAGGCCGGAGGACCTGAAAAGAAGAGACAGCCCAAGATTCTGCCCTTACCACCAGATGCTGGGACATCCGATTGAAGAATGTTATGTTTTCAAGGATATTATCGAAAGCATGGTAAAGAAGGGAGAAATAGAATTGGGGGAGTACAAGGTTGACCCTCCACAACCACATGCGGCGCCCATAAGAAGAGCCGCCGTCAACATGGTCTCTCTGTACCAAGCCTTGTCTGAAGAGACCGCAGAAGCCAGTACTCAGCACACATATGAATCTTGCTTTCTGACCCCAATAAAAGAACAAAAGGGATGGCAGCAAGTCCCTGCAAAAGCCAAGAGAAAGGCTCTGCCTCGCCCGGCACCGGGGGCACATGTTTGTGGCGTCACACCACGACCCCCTCCACCGGTAACAACACCTGTGTGGACCAATCCACCAGCAGTTATCCGGATACCTACCCGTAATCGGAGGAGGCAGACTCCATTGCCGGTGGTCAAGAAGATCAGCCCGGAAGCTCAGCGGCTGCAGGACTATATAAATGGGCTAGATGAGTATGTGCAGCCCGAGCTAGAACCTTTACTGGTACGGGATCATCTCCCATGGCAGGAGCTAGAACAGCTTTCACTGAAGCAAGAAGAAGAAGCTGACAAGGCATCAAATAGGGATGGCAGCCTGTTCTGGGGGCAGGCACCAGCCAAAGAAAAGAAAAGAAGACAAAGAAAGAAGGGAAGGGCCGGCAAGGCTACAACGGGGAGGGTCCTCTCTGTAGACACACCATTCTTGACGTCTCCTGAGAAAGTCTCATATTACTATACAACGCCCCGCAACGGCTTACGCATTTCGAATCACTCGAGTGCTTCCTTTTCTTGGGTCTTCTTCTGCCTTTTTCGGCATTCGGAATCGTCTCGTCACGACATTCGGACAGCGTCAACATCAGTCAGACGCATCAGGAGGTTCCGAAATCAGGAAGGGTGTCTGACGGGCGGCCGCCGACGTCTGATTTGAGGACCCGGGTGGGTCTTAATGGGGGCGTCCAGGCCCCTGGACGCCCCCATATTTTTAATTCATTTTATTATTTTCTCAGGGCCCAAACCAAATAAAAAATATATATTAATGGAGGCGTCCAGGGCCCTGGACGCCTCCATAAAAACAAAAATAAAAAATATGTGTAAAATGCCAGTTGGCATAAAAAAAAAAAAAAACAAATAAAAAATATATATATTAATGGAGGCGTCCAGACCCCTGGACGCCTCCATAAAAAACAAAAATAAAAAAATATAATGCCAGCTTTGGCATAAAAAGACAAAAGAAAAATAAAAATAATATATTTTGGAGGCGTCCAGGCCCCTGGACGCCTCCATCAACTCTCTCACGGGCGCCGGCCACCGAACGACGGTTTGTCGTGTGTGAAAAAATCCAAATTTGGAAGACGTCCAGGCCCCTGGACGCGCCCATTTCTGAATCACGAGGCGCCGCTCACAAAACCACGCGTTGTGCCAAACCGCGTGCGGCCGTCATCAGTTTTTGGTGGACCTGTTTGAGGCGTCCGGGACCCTGGACGCCCCACAAAAGTATTCCAAAAAAATATATAAAAATAGAATAAAATATTAATTCGGCCCTGATGGAGGTGTCCAGGGTCCTGGACGCCTCCACCCTCCGGAGCTCTATAAATAGAGGCCCACCCCCTCAGTTCTGGAGAGCTTCGAAGTGATCCGATAGGCTGCCGGAGCCCAGAGGCTACGGAGTCATTTTCTAACCCGTGGGTTCTTTTGTAGGTGGAGGTTCTGCCGGCTTCTCGGGTGCTCACACTCGCGAGAGGAAGGTCGTCTTCATCCACCGCGCTTCCACGTCGTCCCCACGCTGCCGGAGCTCCGCCGGATTTCCCCATCGGCACATCCAATAAGCCAATTCTTTCCTTTTCTTCGTAGTTCTTTTGCATTCATCATCTTGCATCTCCTATCCCCCTTTATAAGGGCGCCTTTTCTTATACACTTCTTACATCCATCATCTCATTTTCCTCCTACTCGAGTCCGAGAGGGGTTTAAAAGATAACACCAACCAGGTGTGTGTCTTGCCATCATTTCATTATTTTTATCGCAAGGATTTGAACACTACACCTCCATCTTTCTAATCCACTTGTCATTTGTTTGTCGTTGTTTTGCAAGGGTAGCCGAGGAAAGCCCTCTCCGTCGGCCGGCCGGAGGAAGAGGAAGAAGCAACCCGCCATCTCCCACTCTTGAGGTAGGCGCGATCACTTTCTTATTTTGGGGTCTTTCGGCCCCTGGCGATCACATCTTGTTTTCGAGGCCGCGGCGAGTCACTTCCCCAATGGCCGTTTAAATTTCCGTTCTTATATGTTATATTCTTATCTATTCATGTTCTCGAGGCCGCGGCGAGTCACTTCCCCAATGGCCGTTTAAATTTCCGTTCTTATATTCTCTTATATTCTGTTATATTCTGCTCATATTCTCGAGGCCGCGGCGAGTCACTTCCCCAATGGCCGTTTAAATTCACGTTCTTATACGTTATATTCTTATCTGTTTATGTTCTCGAGGCCGCGGCGAGTCACTTCCCCAATGGCCGTTTAAATTCCCGCTCTTTGTATTCTTTTTATATTCTGTCATCTTATTATCTGCTCATATTCTCGAGGCCGCGGCGAGTCACTTCCCCAATGGCCGTTTTAATTCTTGTTATTTAATTTTTGCACCATTCCCGTCCCCCCGAGGCCGCGGCGAGTCACTTCCCGCTATGGCCGTTTAACCCCCATATCTTGCTATATCACACTTGTCCCGCTCGCCCCGCCGGAGCAATCTCCCGTGGTGGCCCCTTCTCTCTCTTCTCTTATTTCTGTGTTGCAGCAAACAAACAAACAAAAAAAGAGGAGCCCGCGCGCGCTCCGCGTCTTCTCCGCTCTTCCCCGAACCGCGTGACGTCGCTCACAGATTGGCGATCACGGTGGGACATCTACTGCTTCCTTTCGGCTACCCTTGCAAGTTCGGCACCACCCGTGCCTCTCCACCTTCGCGCCCGCGCGCGCCCCCGTTGTGCTCACGGCAGCACTATCAGTTGTGATTGGTTGTTTGTTTATTATATGTCTGTTATTTCTGTTGTTTTCTTACTCTATATATCTGTCAGCATTCCATTGCATACATCCATTCCTCTTTTCTATCCTTTTTTCATTTTTTTGAGGATCACCCTTTCCCGGTGAAGGAAGGACTCTCCGTTTGGGAATTCCTCTCAACGGACTAGAATCTCCTACACTGGGACCTCCGTAAGTCCCCGACATCGAAGAATCTCCTCTTCGTTCACTGGGCTGGTTGTACCATTGAAGTTCCCCGGAGTTAGTCATTTCATTCGTGGTGAGACGAGAGACCCTAGCTGACACGGCGGTGAAACAAAAACAAACTAGGGTCCCCATTTTGTGTGAACTTCGGATCTCGCTAAAAAATACAAAAAATCATCAAAATCAAAACACAAAAAAAGGGCGTAAAGGCATCCACTTGTTTGATAATCTCTGCTACCTACTTGCTAGTGTATGTTTTTACGTTCTGGGAAAACTGTGAGCATGTCTCACGAGTCTTTTGAGGAGAACCACCCTAGCCGTGGTTTGTCAGCCGACCCGCGAGTCTATGCTATGGACTCGGGTCCTTCTCATGACCCCTCGCATGAGGTGCAGGTTATTGCCGGGGACACGTCCCCACCACAGGATATCTCTTCTTTACTGGGCGTCCTCGCCAACACGGAGCTTACCTCTGAACAGCTCCGGGCCTTCCAGGCCATTCTAAAGGGGAAATCTGTTTCCCCCACGCCCCAGGAATCAACTCCGGTCATCGCACCTCTCCAAGAGTCCGTGCAGGCCATTCCATCTCCCTCATTGGCGCAAGCCATCCAGTCTCCCTCGCTTCAAGGTCAAGCGAGCCAACAACCACCCTCATTCCAATTCCCGTCACAATCTCAAACTCCCGTTGTTCCCCACACACCGCTTCAGCCAGGGCCAACTGTCGGTGGTCCGACAGCTCCCTCTCATTCGGGGTTTCCCCCTCAAGTCTCCGGGAGACAGTTTCTCCCCCAGTGGCAAGTGCCACCTTCACCTCCAGAGGAGCTCGCCCAATCGCTCCTCAATAGGTTCAATCGCATGGACGAGCAGTTTCAAAATCTAAGAAGAATGGTGGACGTGAAAGCCACCCCGGAGGTTGCTTTGCCAATCCTTCCCGTCATTCATCTTCCTCCCTCCGAAATGCCCACGTACCGCAGATACAATGGTACCGGCAACCCCTTCATTCACCTCAAGGACTTCATGTATGAGTCCTCCTATTGGCAAAATGATCAAAGGTCCCTGGCATACCTCTTTCGGAGATCATTGGATGGTCCTGCGCTTGAGTGGTTCTATTCTCTGGAGCCCCGCGAGGCCGAGAATTTTGAAATAGTCCAGAGAAGGTTCTTGCAGAAATATAGGGATAGGGTCGGTCCCTCACTCTCCATTACCGACCTAGTGGCCGAAAAGATGAAACCCGACGAGGATTTTGTCCGATATGCTGATAGATGGAGGTCTCTGGCGGAAAGAATAAGGGATACCCTCTCCGAGCCCGAACAAGTGAAGATGATTGTGTCTAATGCAACCCCACAGTTCAGACATGTCCTGGCCATGAATAAACTTACTACAATGGAGGAACTCTATGAAAGGGCCCGGTACATCCAAACCCAGCTAAAAGACTCCCCCATCATGAACATGTTTGAGTCGCCGAAACCCAAAGTGGTCAGAAAGACAGGCGCTGGTGTCCCGGGCGGAGCCACAGAAGGGGTCGTGATAAATGAGCAAGTCAGTGCGGTCAACAATGCCAACTATGCAGTCAACCCAAGGCCTCCACAAATGCCCCGACTTCCCCTTCAACCAGGTCCTTTCCCTCTTCGTCCTCCACCCCAAAATAATCCACCCCAGGATAATATGCCTCCATTACGCCAACCCCAGCAACAACAACCACAACCTCAGCAACAACAACCACCACTTCAGTACAACCAAGTTCCACCCCCGGGGAACTATGGTCCCCAACAGCAACAAAGGAGGCCGCTCGGTCCCAAGAGAGCCTACTATCCACCATTGCCGGAAACCTTAGCAGACATTTTTAATGCCCTCATGGCATCAAACCAACTCGCCCTACCCAGAGAAAGGCCCGCGTGGCCACCCAATGTTGATACCTCCAAATACTGCGTCTACCACAGGCAGCCGGGACACACAGTAGATTACTGCTTCCATTTCAAAGATTACATCCATGATATGAATGATGAACATCAAATAGATTGGGATGAGATGAGACGATACGTCGCGGCTCTCAAGGCTAGGAGACCCCCTCATAGGCCACAGCAGCAGTTACAACAGCAACAGCAACAGCAACCACAACAACAACAGCAGGCTCAGCAGGCCCCACAACAACAGCCCGACATGGGCATAATCCAGAATCCATTACCGGAGCACCAACAGCCCAATCATCAGGTTAACCCCATCTCCTCCTTCCCGGAAGTCGGGAGAGAGCAGGTGTGGCACCAGGAAAGTACCTCCATTCTTTCTACCTCCAACCCTATCGTCATGCAACCCCCTCACCTTGCCCGGGTAGCACCTCTCTCTCATCAACCCGCGTCAGTATCACCATCACCATTTCCACTACCATTACGCCCTCTCATCCGCACCCCGACCTCCTATCAACCGACACTCTCCACTACGCCTTCACACCCTCTTATCTTCTCTCACTCCCCCACTTTACCATCCACCTCTACCACATTTACCCCTACGCCTTCTAAACCCCTTATCATCCGTCAACCATACATAACCCCGTCTTTCTCCACCGTATCACCACTAATGCCTTCAAAACCACTCATTAACCATCACCCACCTCAAAATCATTGCCCACTTCAAGTCCTACCTACTTCTACTTTGTCTCCACCGCCACCTTCTAGACCCCTTATCCTTCATAATCCGCACAATATCCCCTCTACCTCCACCATGCCGCCACCTAACAAACCCCTCATCAGAATCCCTGCTCCCGTCATCACCCCTGCTTCATCAACCATTCCTCCACTACTACCCCTCAAACCCCTGTTAAAACCCACTGCTACCCCCACAGAGGTACAAAAGCCGCAGGCAACGGTGCTCCGGAGTGGAAAGATTTTCCACAGGGTTTTCCCCCACAACAGTCAGAATCCCGAGCAATCTCAGCCAGAGAAGGATGATGCAGAACAACCAGAAAGAGCTATCCCTGGAACACAGTATGATCTATTGAAACACTTGGACAAGACACCTGCCCGGATCTCCATCCTGGAGCTACTTCAAAGATCCACATCCCACCAGGCGGCCTTGATGGAATATCTTCAAAAGGTCATGGTTAATGAAGACCTCCCCGTGGAGAAGATTTCGACCGTCCTGACCCCAACAGACACACAACCAGCCATCATGTTTCACAACTACGAGCTCGCTCCCAAGGAAGCTCGGAAATATGCATTGTGCATTTCAATAAAAATTAATGGGGTATCCATAAACCCGTGTCTTGTGGACACGGGTGCATCCATAAATGTGATCTCCATGAGCACTCTTCAGTTGTGTGGGGTCAACGAGGAACAAATAAGACCTTCCTCGATCACGGTCACGGCTTATGACAATAGCAAAAGGCCGCCGCAGGGGATGATTATTCTGAAGGCAGAACTAGGCCCCATGGCAATTCCCACGGAATTCCATGTCCTCGACATGGACCCCACATTAAGGCTATACTGGGTCGCCCTTACATCGAAGCCATGGACGCTGTGCCTTCCACCAACCATCAGTGCCTGAAGTTTCCTTACAATGGGAGAATTATTAAAGTGGTCAGTACACCTGTCCTTCACACAGTGGATGCTATCAACACCTCTCTGCCTTCTGTTTGGCCGTCTCATCGGCCCATATTGTCACTGCTGGACGTACGTGATCCATCTCATGTTCCACTAGCACCAAAGGAGCCGGTCAGGGCAACCACAACATCATGTCTCCCTTTTCACTCCAAAGGTTGGGAGATTATGAGGAACATCGGCTATCAACAAGGAAAAGGTCTGGGCGCACAGTTACAGGGTATGCTCAAACCGCCAAAGGAAATTAGGCCGAACCGCAGGTTTGGCCTAGGCTTCAAAGGACCGTTCAAGGCAGATTGGAAGCCCCTCACGTGGACTCTATCAAACCACTTCAACAGAGGGCCCGTTGTTCAGATGGGAGATCACCCACGAGAAGCATATGGGGGATCACATGCTGTATATTTGGCTGAAAAATGTCCGAGGATCACCAAAAGAGGCAAGATCAAAGATCCGGAATGCGAGTGGGACAAATGGTTCGACATACGGGACATTTCCGTTGCACTGGAAAGGATGTTCTCGTCTCCGCAGCTTGAAGGACCACCATTGATCTCCGAAATACCAGAGAATATTACCACTCTTGCCAAGGTTCCAAACTATCCTCGTCCTCGCCAGAAGGACCCTGTCATCGACGGATCTTCATCCGTCCTCAACATTACCGTCGACGGCTCATTAGCCGCCATCTCTCCATCCACTCGTCTCAGCCTTTGCTGATATCTTCTTCCTGGGCCAGACAATTGTCTGATGATCTTCCCAGGTCCCCTTCTTTGCTTACATACCTACGCGGGCTTTTCAACCCGCGCCAGGTCTTCAACCATGATCTGCTCTATGAGCCTCACAATCCTCTAGCCATAACCACTTTCCTCTCTCCTCCAATCTCTTTTCACTGCTTTGTCATTAAAAATGAAAACGAAAAAAAAAACGTCAATTTTCAAACTCCCCAACAACACATCTTCGTTGAGGAAACCTCCTACATCTCCCACGGGTGCGTACCGCCTTGCGGACCACCCGTCCAAGGTCCGATGAGCGACCTTTTCTACCCCTCCTCTGAGGGGTCTTCTCCTGTACATTCTACACCATCCTCTTCGTCTTCCTCTTCTTCTGTAAATATTGTCAGTCAATCTAGGAATGATAGGCCAAGGGTAGTACCTAGGAAGAAATCCAAGGGTAGGCAGATCCCTCGTCGATTCCTTCTGGATTTGGCCGCCAGGTGTCAGGCCCTTCTTGCCATCCCCCAGTTGTTAGAAAATCCCATCCAGCTACCCGAAATAGAATGCGAGGGCGACTGTGCATCTGATGAAGGGTATGGAGTCTACGAGATCACGGATGAAGAATGCCCCACTGAAGATGAGGGTGAAGAATATGAGGATGCGGCGGGCGCATACGCTAGTGGAATGAGGAGATTCGACGAGCCGTCAACCGCCGTAGAAGAATCCACCAAAGAAGTCAACTTGGGAACTGAGGAAGACCCTAGGATCATCCTCATAAGTGACAACCTACCACCCTCTGAAGAAGAGGCATTAATTGAGGTTCTCAAGGAATATAAGGACACGTTTGCATGGAGCTACGAGGATATGCCGGGTCTGGATTCAACCTTGGTCGAACACCGTTTAACCCTAAAACCGGGGTCCATCTCGGTAAAACAAAGGTTAAGGCGTTTCCATCCTCAGATGGCTTTGAAAATGAAAGAAGAGGTCGATAAGCTCCACAAAGCCAGGTTCATTAGAGTCGTTCTTTATCCTCAATGGGTGGCGAACATTGTCCCGGTCATGAAGAAAGATGGGAAAGTCAGGATTTGCATCGACTTCCGGGACCTTAACCGCGCGTGTCCAAAGGATGATTTTCCCTTACCTCACATTGATGTGCTGATTGATAACACGGCAGGCTACGAAACCCTCTCTTTCATGGATGGATTTTCAGGATACAATCAAATTCGTTTGGCAGAAGAGGATCAGGAAAAGACGTCATTCACTACCCCTTGGGGAACATATTGTTACGTGGTCATGCCGTTCGGATTAAAGAATGCTGGAGCTACTTACCAAAGAGCGATGATGGCCATATTTCATGACATGATGCACATATATCTGGAAGTGTATGTGGATGACTTATTGGTAAATCAAGGACCAGGATGGAACATCCAGAAGTTTTGGCTAAGGTCTTGCAGAGGTCAAGGGAGTTCCAACTGAAAATGAACCCGAAGAAGTGTGTGTTTGGTGTGTCGTCAGGTAAATTGCTGGGGTTCATTGTGAGCAAAAGAGGGATCGAGATAGATCCTGACAAAGCTAAGGCTATCAGGGATATGCCGCCTCCCAAGAATTTGAGGGAAGTCCGAGGTTTAATCGGGAGGTTACAGTTTATTCGTCGGTTTGTGTCCCAACATTCACAAAGGTGTAGACCTCTCTACGAGTTGACCAAGCCAGGAGTAGAATTCCACTGGAATTCTAAATGTCAGAAAGCTTTTGAAGGGTTGAAGGAATATCTGGCTAGTCCACCCGTTCTCATTCCACCCAAACCAGAAAAACCTCTGATCCTTTACGTCTCAGTCTTGGATGACTCCGTAGGAGCCGTCCTCGCACAAGCTGATGAAGAAGGCAAGGAACGGGCAACCTATTACTTGTCCAAACTTCTCAATCCCTGTGAGCAGAAGTACACCGGCATGGAGAAAACCTGTGCTGCCCTCGTTTGGGTAGTGCAGAAATTGAAACACTACTTCTTGGCTCACGAGGTCCACTTGATTGCTCGAATGAATCCTATCAAATTCCTTCTGGAGAAATATGTCCTTACGGATAGATAGCACGCTGGCAAAGTTTTCTCTCTCAGTTTGACATCACCTACGTCCAGCAAAAGGCGATTAAAGGCTATGCCATAGCCGAGCATCTCGCTCACCATCCTCTTCCCAAGTTCGATCCCGTCCAATCAGAGTTTCCAGATGAGGAACTAATGTCCATCAACCAATCAGATGAGCCAATGTGGACGCTATATTTTGATGGAGCTCTGAATTCTCAAGGGAGAGGAATCGGCATCGCCCTCCTGTCGCCTGAAGGCCTCACATTCCCATTGGCATACCAACTCAAATTTCCAGTCACCAACAATATAGCTGAATATGAAGCCCTTCTAGCTGGCCTAGAACTCGCTCATTCTTTTCGTATCACTGAGTTGCGAGTCGTAGGTGATAGTCAACTCATCCTTCGCCAGGTGCTCACTAAATATCGCACTCGCGATCCCAAACTCAAGCCATACCAAGAACTCACTGCTGCCTTTGCCAAACTGTTCGCCAAACTGATCTTTGTTCATGTCCCTCGTCATCAGAATATTCTCGCCGATGCCCTCGCCTCGTTGGCATCATCCATAAGGTTCCCTCTAGGAAGATGGTTTAAGTCCATTTCCATCTATAAACTTCACGCCCCTGCAATCGATGATGCTTCCTACGTAAATATCAAAGACAGGATAGCAAGGAAGATCCTGCAGGAAGATATCCTTGAGAAGAGGGAAATCATGTTGGCAGAGGCCGAAGAAGAACTGGCTGATGAAGAGAAACCATGGTTCTATGAAATTGTCAAATACTGCCAAGATCAGTCTTATCCTGAAGGGGCCACCACAGAGGACAAGAAAGCCATAAGAAGGGTGGCTCAGAAATATACTTTGGTTGGAGGTCTACTCTATAGGAGGAGCCTTACTGGTATTCTGTTAAGATGTCTTGGTGACGATGAGGTTTGGAAATGTGTAGAAGAGACGCACTCGGGTGTGTGCGGTGGCCACGTGAATAGTCAGATGCTCGCCAAAAAGATCATTCGGCAAGGCTTTTACTGGCCCACTATGGAAGAGGATTGTGCTGTCTATGTCCGTAGGTGTGTCAAGTGTCAACTTCACGCCGATAAAATCCATTCACCATCTTCCTCACTTCACCAATATCCTCCCCGTGGCCTTTCTCCATGTGGGCATTCGACATCATTGGTCCCCTAGGTGATCCCAATTCCCTCACCAAGCAGAAATCTTTCATCCTTACTGCAACGGAATACTTCACCAAATGGGCCGAAGCTGAAGCTTACGCGGAAATCAAGGCGTCAACAGTCTGCAAGTTCATCATGAAGAACATCCTCGCCAGATTCGGCGTCCCAAGCACGATCGTCACCGACAATGGGCCACAGTTCATTTCTCAGGACCTACAGGACCTCTGCAAAAGGTACGCAATTGCATTGCATCATTCATCGCCTTATTACCCACAAGGTAACGGCCAAGCGGAGGCCACCAATAAAATATTGCTCAAAATCATCAAAAAAACCTGCGAGTCTAGTAAGTTTTCAGACTGGCCAGAAAAGCTTATCGAAGCTCTATGGGCCTATCGCACTTCAATCCGTACCCCCACCGGGCAGACTCCATTTGCCCTTACTTATGGTATGGAAGCGGTAGTCCCGTACGAGACTCTGATCCCTTCTCTCAGGGTACAATTGGACGAGGAATTTCCCCTCGACGATCGTCGTAATTCACTCCTCGCCCAGTTGGAACTCTTGGATGAGAAGCGGCTGGCCGCTGCCGAACACGCGCGTGTGTATCAAAATAGACTCGCTCGCTTTTACCAAAAGAAAGTCGTTGAGAGAAAATTCAAAGTCGGTGAGATGGTCGTAAAAAGAATTTTTGTCAAACCTGGAGGTCCGCGTTCTAAGCTCCAACCCAATTGGGAAGGACCATTTGTAATTCAAGCCGTGTACCCTGGCAACGCCTACAAGCTAGTCAACGCCGAAGGGACCGAGTTATCCCACCCTTGGAATGGGCTTTATCTTAAGAAATACTACCCTTAGCACAAAACAAAAAAAATGATGAAAAGATAAAAACATCAAAAACAAAGAAATATTGAAAACCACTAAAAATATGGAAAATTCAAAATGCCGATGCCTGGCAGTCACCATGTAGTTAAGTCCCTGCATTTAACCTTCATGTTAGGATAGGGCCCATTAAGGCTTGGTAGGCACCGGGTCTTGGTTTGCCAGAACCGTGGAGATCCCTGTCCGGCCACGTCGGCCTATGCTCGCTCGAAGGAAGCTAACATGTGCTCACTTATGTATTTTATTCAAAAAAGATCGGTAGCATCACCTACGGTGGAGCGTCACCCAGAAGATCTCCGGAAGCTGTAATCTTTATTCTTTTCCCTTCGACCAAATGAGACAGTCGGCGCCCTTAAAACGCTGAGCATGAGAAACCGAAACTCAAACCCCAAAGGCAAGAGTAGGATCCATTTCCTCGAGCATCGATCAGAGCACGAGAAGAGGGCAGTGTCCCCGCAGGCATACGAAAAGGGAGCCCACAAACGTCAAACGACTATATCTCCCTCACAAAAGAAATACAAAATCAAAATCAAGAGAAAAGCCTGGTCGTGACCGTGCCTGTTGCGATAAACGGAACCCCTCAAAGCAAAAGTCTGAATCCACAAAAGGGGCCGTGGAATGTAAATGCTCGAGATTTGGTCCGAAGTTGTCTGAAAGGAAAGAGTTGATGGGCCCTTATTCGCTCGCCGGGTTAACGGCTTTGCCGGTCCTCTCAGGAGGTTTATCCCCTACACTCTTCCTTCTTCCTCTAAAGATGAACGTTCGATGGAGTTTCTGAAAGGTGAAAACTACCTAGGGTCTGCGACCTTATTTTAATATACACATTTGGTTGCCTACTTTGAAAAGCAAAAGCTATCGCTGCGAAGGAGTCTCTGTGTTTCTGGCTGGTCAAGACCCCTGTTTACCACCTTGATGTCTTCTTGTTTAACCTCGGGCTTAGGCCAATGCAAGCGCGTCACCTATGGGTGCGACGGCGTCTGATTCCGGGTCAGCGTCGCGCGGTTGGTCGTTAGGGTTCCAGGGTGTTCCATCATATACCATCTAGAGTTGTGAGGAAACAGACCCGGGTCGGGCAAATCTTTTACCTCAAACACCTTTTGGGTGAATCCCTGTGGTCGGAAGCGACTGGGAGCCTAAGCATGGCATGACGGTATTGTCATCAGGGTAAGTCTTAGCCGGCGGGATCATCATTCGAGGGGTCTAGAGGCCCAAATCAACCTAGATGTGCACTTAGGATACCTGGGAGGTTAGTAAGAAACCCCTGTTCTCACGTAGGTTAGGTGCCATTTGGGTGCTTGCCGGGCGTTAGCAACAAAAAAATCGAAATGATAAAAGCAACAAAAAAATGGAAAAGAGAAAATGTACATATTTGCAAACAAAAAAATCTTTTTAATGTAAAACTAAAAAAATGCCAAATATAAAAAAAGAAAACAAATCAATTTTGCATGATTATATTTGCGTGCAGCATCTCACTTTAATACCGCTTGCATTCGTGTGCTTGCCTGTCACATTTATCATCACCACTTCTTTCCCTTGCCTTCGTTAAAATAAAGGCTTGGCCCCTTGACCAGTTATCAAGGACAGTCACAGTGACCATTTGCTTATTGAGCAAGGGGCCAAGTCAGAACAGAAATTCTGATTTGTTTGTTTCAGTGATATATGCAGGGATTCAGGCAACTGAAGCAAAGGTGAAAAACAAACAAACCGAACCTTGTATTTTATTCCAAAAACCAAAAAAATTACATCAAGTTCCGCCCTCTCTCTCTGCATTACTCGTCCCACTACTCTCCGGGCAAAACACTCTCAAAGGTGCTACCCAACTACGAAAAGCGGTACTCCTACCGCTCTGTACTCCTCTTCCTATTCCCGCATCCCGGCGTTGATCTACGGAAGCAGCAGAGAAGCTACCAACACGAAAGCCACGCTCTCGTGCTCTTCGGTAGCGCTCCTCACCATCTCTCAGCCACTGTTCAGCAAGGCCAAGGCTGATTCGGAGTTCGAATAGTTGGGCCTCCATGGCCCTTCGTTCCTCCCTTTCAGTCAATCTGTTGGCTCTTTCTCTCTCCGCGTCTCTTTCTCTCTCTGCACGTTCTCTCTCACGGTCTTCCCTCTCCAACTGGAGAGTGATCCTCAGTTCCACGGCATCCCTAGAGGAGTCGTCATCAGGATGACGCCGCAGTTCCCTCTCCAGTTCTGCTATCCTAGCCTCCTTCTGCGCAGCTTGGCAAGCGCTTCTTCCGTCTCCTTTTCCTGCCAAGTGTACCATCTCAGATACGCGATAAGGCGTAAACAAGAGAACTCAACACTGAAACTTTACCTGTATACAGAGCATCCCTTCTGCCTCCGCAGCACGCTGCGTGGCGTGAGCAAGTTGCTCATGAAGCGAGTCAAGTTCTGAGGTGGAATCCACAAGCTGGAAGAGGCACCACCTACTCCCATCGCTGGGGAAGCCGCGCCAATCTGGGCATGCTACGACCGCGTGAATTAGCAGCCAACATCTGGAATCTGGGGTTTTAATTAGGAACGTACTGTACACCTACCAAGGCGCTCGTAGCTCCGCGGGCATCGCCCAACTGTTGTTCCATCTCTGCCAAGCGAGTTCGTAAATTCGCTATCATGGCATCCCGGACATCCTGCAGCCTTACAAGTCAGCATTTTCACCAGAAAACCAAGAAAAGGAGAAAGAAGAGAAGAGAAAAGGGGAAACCTACCTCCACAAGTCCCCGGGGTTGGAGCCGCTCTGCGTACTTTGTCCTATATAGACGCAAGTAGTCCTCGCTATCCCGCGCCTGTGATTCTACAATCGTGCCACCCCGTTGCCAGTCCTCATACTGTTCGGGGAATCGCACGCGCCAGTCAATGCAGGTCGCCGGTCCCCGCGTCTTTCTCCCGACACGAGGTGGCGCAGCTGAATCCACCCATTCTTGAGCCAGTCCTAAAGTCCTCATAACTAATCGTAGCCGAAGCGGCTCGATTTCATTCAGGCAGTGCATCCACAGTTCCCGTCCGAACCGGGCACGACTTGCTAGAACCCACGGCTGGTCGGCATCGACCATGTCTGAGTAGGGTCTCCAGTTTACCATCGCTGCAGGGAACTCCTGTAGCTCCCGCCTTAGCACCATCAGTTGGTAGGTTAGGGGTGCCGCACTCATGATGGGTTCCCACCGCCTGGCTAACGGCACCATCACGGGTCGCCAATGCCGAGCTCTCCCCATAGGGAGGTAATAATAGCTCCACAGCTGCTCGGCGCAAGTCATCAGTACTTTGCAAAAACACAAAAAAATACAAAACAAGCAAAACCAAAAAAATACCTGGATGAATGGTGTGAAACCACTCACAGTCATCTCACGATCCGTTTCTTGGAATAGGCCTGCAAACAAGTGTGCCAGCATGGCGGCTCCCCAGGCATAATACCCTACTCTTTCAAGGTCTGACAGCAGCTCCAGGAAGCAACATTGGATACCGTCCCCTTTCGAGCTCAGTACCAATCTCCCCAAAAGGAAGAGGAGAAATCTCCTCAAATCTATGTTGCATCTTTCCCAGTTGCCGAAATCTGTGCAGTACACGGCACGGCATCCTATTTCCATCCTTTCCATGAACTCTTCTGAGGATTCATCGTCCCGCCGACGAGTGTCGGTGAGCCCTAATGCATCCATCAGGGACGCCCTAGCTACCGACCTATTTTTCCGACCATCTAGGTCCAAACCCAGTAACTTCTGGGCACCTTCTCTGTAGTCCGCGTAAGTGACTCCGGTCACTGCCTCGCCCTCTACCTTCAGGCTTGTGATCCGGACCACATCCTCCAAGCTGGGCACCATGTGCCCCCAGGGCATCAGGAATGCCCGACTCACTGGGTCCCATCTCTCACACAAGGCTTGGATCAGGACCAGGTCGAGCTGGATCGGCTCGATCCGAAGGAAGGTACCAAATCCCATCACGTCTAGCCTCGCCTTCTGAAAATCTGGGAGGCCCCTGTACGCTGCTACTACCAACTCCCATAAGATTTGTGATTTCATCACAACCTACACATACAAGGAATGGGGGTGAGGTTTGGTCAGAAGAAAGGAAGAAAGAATGAAAAAAGGGCAAGAAAACTTGGCTTACGAGTTGTGATTGGGCCCTTTCGCTGAAGTGCCCTTCAAGGTCTGAAAGCCTCCTGGAACTACTACCACTGGACCTGCTTCTCTTCGAGGAATGGGAAGATTCGCCCTCCATCCAACTCTCAGAATTTTGAACTCCTCCTCTCCCGTGAGAACTTGTGCTCCTCGAGTTAGTCCTCGATATACCTGGGAAGATAAAAGGGACAAGAATTTATAGAAATGGAAGGAGTGCGGGCCAAGATTGCCTCCATCACCTGTTAATGATAGCCCTCGCAATGAGGCACCGGCCAAGCGGTCCCATGTGTCGCTTCACCGCTCGCACAGGGTGATTGACTGGACGAAGAATAGGACGAATAGCCCCTATGTTGTCTAGGGATACCCTATCATGATTTGGAGGACGTCCGCAAAATTTGACACAACGTTCGGGAAAAGAAACTAGGGCCGTCATTATTGACTTCGACGGCAGATTCCCGTGGAAAATGGTCACAAGACGCGATTCTCCGCTTGGGGCAGAATCTCGGCAGACCCATCACATGGGAACAGTGCAAAGGAGAAGAAGTGTAGGGAAGAAGGAACGCACAAGAGAACAAATAAGCAGCAGAAAATCAAATCATTCCATTCATAATTCTACATAAGCTGTCACAAACACTACAATCATAGAGAGGTGGCGGGTCCACTAGCTCGCCAATCCTCACCATCACTCATCTCTCTGGGCACTCTCCTCCTCTCCCCCGAGGTGAGGGTCCCTCAGAAGCCTCCGGGATCCCCGTGCAGTAGCACCTACCTCGCCTCTTGGCGCCTGCTTCGCAGCAGTGACTCGCTGCTCCTCCCCTGGCGTGGCGAAGAAGCCACTAGCGGCAAAGCGACCGGATTGGCGGAGTCGCTCCCCGAACTCTCGCGCTCTCTCGTAGCGCGTCTCCATCCCTCCTAGCCTCTGCACGACGGCCTGAAGGCCCAGCTGGAGCTCCCTCACTTGGGCCTCCAAGGCCCTCCTCTCGGTCAGATCCCGCTGTCGCTCGGACCTTCTCTCGGCTTTCTCTCTCTCTGCCTCTCTCCTCATCATCTGCAGAAGAACCCTTAACTCCAGGATGTCTGGAGAAGGTCTCTCCTCACCACGATGCCGCAGCTCCGCTACAGTCGCCACCCAGGCGTCACGCTCCTCTTCCGCCCGGGTCGCGCGGGCCACCGCACCGGCAAGTTGCTCCCGGAGGGAGGCAATCTCGAGAAAAGGGGCCGAGGAACTGGAAGATCCGCCAGCCACTCCCACCGTCGCTGTCTGCTGGGCACGCTGGAACAAAATAAACAACGGCCGTCAGTGAAACTCCAAAATCTGAAGTTAAAAGTGCGGCACGTAACTTACCAGGAGCGACAGCTCATGTTGAGCGACGGCCAGCTGCCGCCTAGTCTGTGACAGTTGGGCGCGCGAGCCGCCGATGCCACGCGTGTCCCCAGCTTGGGGAAGCCCCGCGTAACTCTCTCTCTGCCGCCGCAGGAAGTCGGCACTGTCCTGCACCAGTACACCCCCTTGCTGTCCAGGGAGACGTACGGGCCAGTCCTCGAGCCTCGCCTTGCCGCGACTCTCCCTCCTGACGCGGCTCGGCTCGTCCGCACTCGCCCACTCATCGGCCAGACCCAGGGTCCTTGCCATGTCCTGCACCAAGAAAGGGGTCCCACATCAGTCAAAAAGAACGCGTCCCCTGTCTAGGACGCGTCCATCATTTAAGTGCGACACTCGCCGAACCCTTTCCCCCCTCGCACGGCTCGCTTCAAAACCCAAAATGAATTAAAAGAGGAAGAGATCGGAGGACCTACCGGACCGTGTTCACCTCCTCCCGCGCCATCGGGCCCCTCGGGTCCCTCGGGGGCCCGAAGCGGCCCTTCCTCCTCCATGGACGCCGTTCCGTGCTCTGGCGCGTCCCTCCTCGGGCGAGGAGTTCCTCGTCCCTCTCCACCTTCACCATGATCGGGCCCACCGAACTCCATCAATCAAAAGAGGAGGAAGACGAAAAGGGGGCAAGCGAGTTTCGACAGAAGGCGGGCTCGTTTGCGGGTAAGGCACGGGAGAAGAAAGGCCACCCGACGCTTTAAATTTGAATTCAAGGACTAAGACGCGTCCTCGCGCCTGGACGCGCCCAAAAGGGGAGAAAGGAAACAGAATCCCCCCGTGCAAAGCGTAGTTCCCCGCTGTTCAGGGCAAGGTCTCGTGGAGCGTGCCTCGAAGGACAACTCAGTGCAAAGAAGAAAGTGTGGGAGAGAGAAAAGTACACACAACACAAGAAAGCCATTTTCATTTCATATAATAGCCGAAAGTACATCATACAGTGAGAAGGGTGACGTGTACAAGCAACTCTCTAACTCTCACCATCACCCTCCTGGTCATCTCTCTCCTCCCTCCTCTGCCGGGGATCCCTAGGGGGCCTCTGCGAACCCTGAGAAGCCGTGCTCGCCTCGCCCTGCGGTGGCACTCCAGCCTCGAAGGCGCGACGACGCTCCTCGGCCGAAGAGACCAGATAGCTGCCCATGGAAAAAGAACCAGACTGACGAAGTCGCGCCCCGCGTTCCTTCGCCCTCTGGTACCGCTCCTCGCTCTCCCGAAGCCTCCCCTCCGCCGTGCCGAGACTCAGTCGGAGCTCCAGCAGCTGGGCCTCCAGAGCCCTCCTCTCGGTCTGATCCCGCTGTCGCTCCTCCCTCTCTCTCTCCCTCTCCTCTCTCTCTCTCATCGCCTCCCTCCTCGACAGCTCGAGGGCGATCCGCAGATCCAGCACGTCACGAGGGAGCTCCTCAGCCTCCCGTCGACGCTCCTCCTCCAGCTCCACAATCCGGGCGTCACGCTCCGCAATCCGGGTGTCACGCTCCGCCACCCGAGCGTCGCGCTCCTGCTCGGCACGAACAGCACGCGCCAGGGCCTCCCGAATCTCGGCCACCTGTCAAAGCACGCATGCACCATAAGAGAACAACAGTGATAGAAGGAAAGCAGCCAGAAGAGAGTCAAGGTCAGGCAAGCGCTCACTCGAGCCTCGCGGTCACGCTCGGCCTCCTCAGCCCGAGCCACCGCATACGCCAGCTGCTCCTGGAGGGCAGAAACCTCCGGAGGAGGGCCCCGCGAACTGGAACCCGCTCCACCAGCCGTCCCGGCTGCCGCTGTCTGGTGGGCCCGCTGAAACACGGGGCAAACGTCAGTCAAAGGCTAAGCATCAAAAATCCAGGTCACAAAAAAATGCATCACATAAACTCACCAGGATCTCCAACTCCTGTCGGATGGCCACCAACTGCCGCCTGGCGTCCGCCAACTGGGCCCGCAGGTCGGCGATCATGGTATCACGAGCATCCTGCATTGCACGTAAGTTAGTACCACATGCATATACATATAAAAGAGTGAAGCATTCTCATTTCACTTACCCCTGCCATACCACCAAGGAAGAGGCGGTCCCCATACGTAGCTCGGTACCGTCTCATGTAGTCTGTGCTGTCCTGTACATGGGACACCACTGGGACCCCGCCCTGCTGCCAGTCCTGGTACTGTGCTGGGAAGCGCGTACGCCAGTCCACAACCTTCGCCTTCCCCTTGGTCTTCCGCCCAATGCGGGCCGGCTCTTCTACATCAACCCACTCCTGGGCCAGCCCCAACGTCCTCATAACCAGCCTCAGCCGAAGCGGCTCGATCTCGTTCAGGCAATGGACCCACACGTCCCGCCTGAAACGAGGAAGACCCGCTACAACCCAAGGCTGGCCAGCGTCGCCCATGCCCAGGTAGGGTCTCCACACCACCTGCATCACCATACATACATCATGTTAGTTACCATTCAGTCACATGCATAAACACAAAAAAATCATACGCATCATACCATGGCCTCGGGATACTCGCTCAGCTCCCGACGAAGTGATGCCAGCTGGTAGCCGTGGGGTGCTGCAACCACGACCGGCCTCCACCGCCGCGCCAGAGGCACGGCCCTCCTGTTCCCATGCCTAGCCCTCCCCATCGGGAAATAGTAATAGCTCCACACCTGCATCCATCATACATCATTAGTACAATAATTGCATATTCAACTGTGGGAATGCATAAATAAAATGTTTACCTGGAGAAAAGGTGCGAAGCCGCTGACTGTCGTCTCCTTCTCCGAAGTCTGGGAGAGATCAGCAATCAAATGGGCAAGCAGAGCCGCTCCCCACGCGTAGTGCCCCACTCTGTCAAGGTCCGCCAGAATCCCGAGGAAGCGGCAGTGGATGCCGTCCCCCTTCGTCCCCAGCAGAAGGCGGCCCAGGAAGAAGAAAAGAAACCTCCGAAGGTCTAGATCCACCAGCTCCCTCTCGCTCGGATCCTGGGTGAAAGCTGCACGAGCATCCCCCTCCAGTCGAGCCAAGAACTCCGCTCCAGTCTCGCTAACCCGCTGGCGCGGGTCGACGAATCCGAGCGCCTCCATGATCTCCACTCGGCCAACTACCCTGCTGTCTCTATCAGTCACGCTCGTCTCTAACCACAGCAGGTCCAGGGCACTCTCTCGGTAGTCGGGGTAGGTGACCCCGCTGACTGCCTCTCCGTCAACTCGTAGCCCGGTAATCCGAGCCACGTCCTCTAGTGTCGGCACCATGTGCCCCCAGGGCATCAGAAACGCCCGGCTCGGTGCGTGCCACCGCTCCCTCAGTGCTTGGATAAGAGGAAGGTCGAGCCGGAAGGGCTCGATCCTAAGGAAAGCTCCAAAGCCCATGGCGTCCACACGCGCCCTCTGGAAGTCCGGCAGCCCACGGTATGCTGCCACCACTAGGGACCAGCTGATCCGTCCCTTCATCACGCCCTGCACACCACAAAACCAACAGAGAACACATCAGCATCATGAATAATAATAAACAATAACACTGTATATACTACTTATTCATTTTACTTTATTTTTCTTTTTAAAAATATTTATTTTTTGGAGGCGTCCAGTCTGGACGCCTCCTTTCCTTTTCCTTTATTTTCTTTTATTTTTATAAAAACCTAAAAACCAAAACAAAAAATATATTAATAATATATATATTATCATGGAGACGTCCCAGGTCCTGGACGCCTCCTTATTTTTAATTATATTTATATTATTTTCGTAAACAAATAAAAAAATAAAAAGAAAAAGAAAATGTGGAGGCGTCCAGACCCCTGGACGCCTCCTTCCCTCACACCCGGCGTTCTTCACACAGCCTCTCGTCCGCCCTTTTAACCCAGTGAACTAATAGAATGGAGGTCTAAGGGGCTTACCGGATCGTGCTCGTCCTCTGCCGCGTCGCCAGCGTCCACTACAGCCTCCAAGGCCAAAGGAAGAGCCTCCTCACTCGCGGCAATCTCCTCCGCCGCAGCAGCCTCCTCGGCATCATCCCTCAGCCTCCTCGGACGACGAGCCCGTCGTTTCCGCTTCTGTGGACCCTGGCTCGATCCTTCTCGCTCCATTGGGACTAAGAATGGGTCGTCTAAGGTGACTGGGTCGTCAGAATGAACAGTAAATGAGCAAAAGGGGGGGGGGGGTCAGCACTTATATATAGAAGTTACCTTATTTGGGGCGTCCAGGCGCCTGGACGCCCCCACTTTTTTTTTATCTTTTCAAAATTCAAAAATTGAGGGGCGTCCAGGCGCCTGGACGCCCCCAAATCAAAAAATTAAAAAAAATCAAAAATAAAAAAATAGGGGCGTCCAGGCCTCTGGACTCCCCCAAATCAAAAAATTTTAAAAAATCAAAAATAAAAAAATAGGGGCGTCCAGGCCCCTGGACGCCCCCAAATCAAAAAAAAATTTAAAAAAAATCAGAAATAAAAAATAGGGGCGTCCAGCCCCCTGCACGCCCCCACAATAAAAAATTTTCAAAAAAAAAGTGTATATATATAATAAAAGTAAAAAAGATAAGAGTATATATATAATCCAAACAAAAAATAATAATAAAAACATAAAGAAAAATAAAAACCACAAAAAAGATAATAATAATTAACGGAACTGGTCCAAAACTGCCAAATACCAGATTTTATTCCATCAAAAAAGCAGAGTGAGCTACATCAGGGGCTTAGGCGCCTTAGGCCTTAACTTCCCCAGTTCGGTTACATAAGCCCTCCACGGCTCGCATTCTTCCACCACGTGCGCTAAGGCCTTTCCCGCAACACTTGTCTTCCAGGGAGCTTTAATGGCCTTCGCTTCCTTCGCGTCCGCTTCAGTGCCCAACTCCCTTTTCTTCAAAGGAACGATGCCAGTCGGTGGCGGGAACGAATGGCGTGGGATGCCAATCTGGAGGCAGCACCGATGCGCATTATAAAGGACGAACTCGGTCGCGCCGATCAGTCGAAGATCAACTTCGGGAGAAGGCCTCATGAGGAGATCTAGCGAAAGCAAACATGCCGGTGCGCAAGTAAAGAAGCCTTGTGTCACGGTGCGGAAGTGAGACCGCCAATCTTCACGTTTCTTCAGCCACGGAACGCGGTTCACTACAGTACCACCGAAGCCTAACACGTCGGCTATGTGGTGAAGTGGGCTTTGTTGGAAAAGCTTCGAAGCAGTTGGCATTCCCTCGCGGTGGTCGAATTTGTAGTGCAGATCAAGCCAGCAATTTAAGACAAGTGCGCAACCAAAAGGAGGCTTACCCATGCTCGAGGCAGTAAGGCCGCTGTAAAGATAGGCAAGGACGGCGGGTCCCACCCTCGCCAGATCCCGCGATAGCACTCAGTTGGTCTTCCTCCACTATGTTGTCGGTATAAGGAAACAAGAGAGCACCCGCCAGACAAATGGTGAACCCCTTCATGATTCCCTCCAAATAGTCATCGTCTGGTGACCCTCTCAGGGCGTCCATAACCCACTCCGCAAGCTTTTGGAGATCGATCCCCTTTTGAGTACGGACCTTTCGGGCTGCGTCGGGCGGCATGAAGCTTCCAAGACGCTTTCAGAAGTCCCCCGTGTCAGCATCTGCATAGCCTTCACCTTCCCGTCACTCTTGAATTTCTTCAATCCGAGCAGAAGTTCCACCTCCTCGAGGAGGATGGTCACCTCAAAGGTCGGGAAGATAAAAGTGTGGGTCTGGGGATGCCAGATCTCCACTAGTGCGTCCATAGCCGCCCAATCCATACGAATCTTCTCATAGTGTTTGGCGTGAATAAGGAGCCCCTGCAGATGCCACTTCGAGAGTATGGCCCTCATGCCAATGGAGATGTTGGAAGTTAGCTTTGAAAGCCATGGCAGTTTGGAAAACTTCCTTGGGCCTGGGAAGAGTGGATATGACTGGAAGAGAAAAGAAAAAGAAGAAATGAAGGAAGTAAGAAGAAGGTTCACATGGAAAATTTGAAATGAATCAGCTTACCATATGCGACATGATCGTCCCACTCAGATGACCCTCGAGGTCGGAGAGTCGCCTGATCTCGCTGCTAGGCTTGCTCCTCTTCATAACGCGGGAAGACTCTCCTTCCATCCTGAAATCTCTAGATTCTCCTCTCCTTCCTCTCCTGAGCTTCCAAAACCCACCTTGGTGCATTTGAATGAACTAGCCTAAGGGGAGTTCTTATAGGAAGGGAAGATCGCTACAGGACGGGACATGTCACATCAGCAGTCAGTGTCAGGATTTTGGCTAGATTTCTTTCCATTGTGGTGTGATTCTGTTATAAATCTGCTACTTTCTGATGTTATTGATCCATGCTGGCCTGTACAGGTTTTACTAACAGACATCTTTGTCCTATCTCCTGTCCCACCTTTCAATGGTTGGTCCCACCATGTCATGCATCGTAGTATATGATACCTACGCTACTAGAACATGTCAAGGACCTTGCGGCCCGAACGAATCTGGGATTTGAGTTCCCCTTCAAGAAAAACGATGATGATCCCGGGAGAATTTGGGTTGTACGGATATGCCGTTAATTTGTGGTAGCATGGGGACGACGGTTCCATTCAGTGAGTTGGTGCGCGGATAAACGGGCCCCAGCCCAGTGTCGGCTCACCGGATCGGTATCCTGACCCGTTCTTAACAAGTTGACAATATTATCCTTGGCTATTTTCTATTTTAGTTTGTTTTAAATTTTTCTTTAAACCCAGCATGCATTCATATAGGACTTTGATTTATTGCGGAAGATCATTCAAGTGATTCGATTGTGAAAGCCGTTGTGTTTCAATTCCCACAAATATGAGATATTCCACTCCGAATGAAATACTGAGTTTCCTTGAGACAGCCCTACGCTGCTCTTCCAAAGGAGACCCTTGTTTGGACAGACCCTCAGATATTCCTTTACTTTTGACCTTCTTTGACCCACCTTGGCCGCAGCACTTCCACATTGGCTGGTAACCGCTCCCCAAAGGTGAAACCTCCAGTTTATGACCCAGGCACTTCCACACCAAGAAGTTGGTCTCTTTTTCGTGCCTGAGCGCACATCTCACCCTCCCTTATTTGATCTCCGTCCAAGCAATCGTCAAAATTTAAAAGAACTTCTTCAAGGTCGCCTCATTGAAACTTCAGGAAAGATTCCAAACAGTAACGTCAAAAGCGTGTCTCATCACACCTTGGCATCAACTTATCAGTCCGCTCCAACTTCATTTCACTCCAATTCGATACCATTCCACTACGTGTCGCTCCCTTGCAAAGCAGACGCCAAGGCGGGGCAGCTGTAGACACGCCATTCTTGACGTCTCCTGAGAAAGTCTCATATTACTATACAACGCCCCGCAACGGCTTACGCATTTCGAATCACTCGAGTGCTTCCTTTTCTTGGGTCTTCTTCTGCCTTTTTCGGCATTCGGAATCGTCCCGTCACGGCATTCGGACAGCGTCAACACCAGTCAGACGCATCAGGAGGTTCCGGAATCAGGAAGGGTGTCTGACGGGCGGCCGCCGACGTCTGATTTGAGGACCCGGGTGGGTCTTAATGGGGGCGTCCAGGCCCCTGGACGCCCCCATATTTTTAATTCATTTTATTATTTTCTCAGGGTCCAAACCAAATAAAAAATATATATTAAGGGAGGCGTCCAGGGCCCTGGACGCCTCCATAAAAATAAAAATAAAAAATATGTGTAAAATGCCAGTTGGCATAAAAAAATAAAATAAATAAATAAATAAAATATATATATTAATGGAGGCGTCCAGACCCCTGGACGCCTCCATAAAAAACAAAAATAAAAAAAATATAATGCCAGCTTTGGCATAAAAAGATAAAAGAAAAATAAAAATAATATATTTTGGAGGCGTCCAGGCCCCTGGACGCCTCCATCAACTCTCTCACGGGCGCCGGCCACCGAACGACGGTTTGTCGTGTGTGAAAAAATCCAAATTTTTGAAGACGTCCAGGCCCCTGGACGCGCCCATTTCTGAATCACGAGGCGCCGCTCACAAAACCACGCGTTGTGCCAAACCGCGTGCGACCGTCGTCGGTTTTCGGTGGACCTGTTTGAGGCGTCCGGGACCCTGGACGCCCCCACAAAAGTATTCCAAAAAAATATATAAAAATAGAATAAAATATTAATTCGGCCCTGATGGAGGTGTCCAGGGTCCTGGACGCCTCCACCCTCCGGAGCTCTATAAATAGAGGCCCACCCCCTCAGTTCTGGAGAGCTTCGAAGTGATCCGATAGGCTGCCGGAGCCCAGAGGCTACGGAGTCATTTTCTAACCCGTGGGTTCTTTTGTAGGTGGAGGTTCTGCCGGCTTCTCGGGTGCTCACACTCGCGAGAGGAAGGTCGTCTTCATCCACCGCGCTTCCACGTCGTCCCCACGCTGCCGGAGCTCCGCCGGATTTCACCATCGGCACATCCAATAAGCCAATTCTTTCCTTTTCTTCGTAGTTCTTTTGCATTCATCATCTTGCATCTCCTATCCCCCTTTATAAGGGCGCCTTTTCTTATACACTTCTTACATCCATCATCTCATTTTCCTCCTACTCGAGTCCGAGAGGGGTTTAAAAGATAACACCAACCAGGTGTGTGTCTTGCCATCATTTCATTATTTTTATCGCAAGGATTTGAATACTACATCTCCATCTTTCTAATCCACTTGTCATTTGTTTGTCGTTGTTTTGCAAGGGTAGCCGAGGAAAGCCCTCTCCGTCGGCCGGCCGGAGGAAGAGGAAGAAGCAACCCGCCATCTCCCGCTCTTGAGGTAGGCGCGATCACTTTCTTATTTTGGGGTCTTTCGGCCCCTGGCGATCACATCTTGTTTTCGAGGCCGCGGCGAGTCACTTCCCCAATGGCCGTTTAAATTTTCGTTCTTATATATTATATTCTTATCTATTCATGTTCTCGAGGCCGCGGCGAGTCACTTCCCCAATGGCCGTTTAAATTTTCGTTCTTATATTCTCTTTATATTCTGTTATATTCTGCTCATATTCTCGAGGCCGCGGCGAGTCACTTCCCTAATGGCCGTTTAAATTCACGTTCTTATACGTTATATTCTTATCTATTTATGTTCTCGAGGCCGCGGCGAGTCACTTCCCCAATGGCCGTTTCAATTCTTGTTATTTAATTTCTGCACCATTCCTGTCCCCCCGAGGCCGCGGCGAGTCACTTCCCGTTATGGCCGTTTAACCCCCATATCTTGCTATATCACACTTGTCCCGCTCGCCCCGCCGGAGCAATCTCCCGTGGTGGCCCCTTCTCTCTCTTCTCTTATTTCTGTGTTGCAGCAAACAAACAAACAAAAAAAGAGGAGCCCGCGCGCGCTCCGCGTCTTCTCCGCTCTTCCCCGAACCGCGTGACGTCGCTCACACTCTCTTGCAACACCCTCTCTGCTCTGTTCAATCTGCCAAGTGAAGAGGATGAGGAAGAAATTTGCTTCACACCCGCCACTGAAGCAAGCCAGGTTGAAGCCACAGCTGCTGCACATGCGACCCGGTCGGGTCGAAGGTGGGGGCGTCAGCCGCCCGCCAACCATAATATTATCTTCAGAGGGGAGCAACCCTACCAGAAACCCCCTCCGGAGGTCAGGGGAGCTCAGATCCCTCCTCCGTCAGGATTGTATGACCAAAGTGGAGGTAGCACTCACGCTCCTTCATTTCTGGAATTCATAAAGATGTCAAAAGGGAAGATGCCATGCTGGGAGGATGAACCAACGACCGGGGACAATCACCCGCAGCTCCAGCAATCTCCCGGATTGCCAGAAGAGACAGAAGTTCGGCCGACAGTAGCCAGCGTAGAGCAGCCAGGAGGTAACCCCGGGCAAAAGGGTACAACCTCCGAGTCTGATGAAGCAGGTCCGTCAGGGGCCGCAGTCCAAACAGCCTCCAGGCCCAAGTGGGCGGATGAAATGAAGCTATCCAATGTCCGAGCTGGAAGTCGGGTGGTCAAGCTACTAAAAAAGCTCCCGGCAAGATTCACTGTCTGGGAAATTCTCTCTCTCAGTGACGAGACTAGACAAGCAATCATTGCCGCTCTCCAGACGCCAGCCCAATATGAAGCCTGCCTAGCTGAGGTGCTGCCAGAAGCCAGCATGACCTTCACACAGGAGGACATGTTACCCCCCACCGCCAGTCATAACAGGCCTCTCTATATGAGGGGACATCTAAATGGCAGAGAACTGAACAGAATCCTCGTAGACCCCGGGGCAGCTGTTAACATTCTACCCTACAGGATCTACGAGAGGCACTATTTCAATGTGCACCTGCAGAAGGTCGGGGACATGCGTATCGCCGGCTTCAATCAGAAGTGCGAAGTATCGCTAGGAGTAGTAGAGTTCACACTCACCCTAGCGGACTTTGTCACCAAGGTGCAATTTCATGTCATTGATTCCCGCACCTCATACAAGGCGCTGCTTGGCCGCCCTTGGCTACATGAGAATATGGTGGTACCTTCCACGCTTCACCAATGCATCAAATACAGCCTGGATGGGAAGGAGGAGAGAGTATTTGCTGATCTCCACCCGTTCAAAGTGTTCGAATGCCACTTGGCAGATACTCCTCTATATGCGGAACGGTCACAAAAGGCCCCTGCAGTCAAGACCTCTTCTAGCACAATAAAAGGCACTTCCAAAACAGAATGGTTCCCTCCGCCGCCGCGAGGATATGTCGAGCCCAAGGTGGTTTCACACATCACTGTCACCGGGGATGTGGGCCGGATAGCGCCTCCCGCCATCTATCCCGAAACTAATAAAGTCAGGGTTGATCAACTGCACGACTACATCGGGATCCCCGAAGGTCTTACCAAGCCGATTTTCAACCTCAACAATACCACTGTCGAGCCCCTCAAAGCATGGGAGGTGGCACAGATGGGTGGTCCTAGCAGCATGTTCTATACAGCTGAAGAACACCCTACACGGGAAGACACTGATTGTCGTTTGCCCGAAGATATAAACAACCCCTCCATACCTATACAGGGGTTGACATTCATAACAAATCAAATGGCCGAGATGTTCCAGAAGCAGCACATCCCTTCCGGCCAACCTCGCAAGAGGAAAGAAGCATTCTAGAAGCTATGGTATCCTCCAAGCCTAGACAAAGAAATGAGGCGTGTCACTCAGCATCCGAGATTGGGTTTCACCCTCGAAGAATACTATTATAGTGGGCGTTATGAAGTAGACACCATCTCTGCTTTTCACCCGGTGGAGGATAACCCACTGGGGGCAGACACTGATCAACAGCCGACAGAAGTCAAAAGCTTTCAGCCAGCTCAGTCGGGATGTCCGGAACCCGAGGCTACGTTCCCTTGCCGCTGTTGGGAACAGGTCTACTCGGAAGATACGGCTCTTCGGGCCAAATTTGACACAGCTAGCAGCAGTGAAGCTGAAGAGGTGGAAGAAGCAGAGTGGCCTCCCGCCGGTGGCCCTCCTTTATTCATGATGTCAGCACTTCTCGAACCAGTCAGGGAAGCCTCCCCCAAGCCTGGTCAAGAAACAAATGCTGCTAGAAGAGAAATGGTCGTCTGCCCTGGGGGCATGGTGGCTCAAGGGACCAAGATCTCTTCATCCTGTGCCAGAGAGCTACAAAGCCACTCTAATGACAAATGATCGCCAGCCCATGGTGACTGCAATCTCCTCAGCAGGGACTGAGGCAATCCACTCGCCCCTTGAAGCTGCTGGCAAAGTAAACCTGTTGGCAGAGCAGTGCATGCAACCACTATCAGCCGAACAAGAAATTCCTGGCAGAACTCAAATAGAGCAAGACGAAGGGATCGAGGTCCTTGACCTCAAAGAGGATATACCAGACTTTGTCGACCTCCAGCCTGCACCCCCTGAGATAGAAGACGGAGGTCAAGCAATAGTCGATGAACTGATAGAAATCAATTTGGGAAGCAAGGATGACCCCAGGCCAACGTTCCTCAGCGCCCAACTATCTACCGAAGAACAGGGGATGTACATCTAGCTGCTACAAGAATACCAGGATTGTTTTGCCTGGACTTACAGAGAAATGCCGGGACTAAGCCCCTCGGTCTCACAGCATGAGCTGACCATAAACCCTGGGGTGGAGCCGGTGAAACAGCCCCCTATGCGCATGAGGCCAGAACTCATCACTCAATTCTGCAAAGAGGTCGACAAGCTCATTGATGTGGGTTTTGTCGAGGAAAATCAATACACCACGTGGTTGGCTAACATTGTGCCCGTGAAAAAGAAGAATGGGCAGATCCGGATATGTGTTGATTTCTGAGATTTGAATAAAGCCTGCCCTAAGGATGACTTCCTAGTGCCAATAACGGAGGTCATGATAGATGCAACCACTGGTCATGAGGCCCTATCATTTATGGATGGGTCATCTGGCTACAACCAGATATGGATCGCGGAACATGACCGGATCCACACTGCCTTCCGGACACCCAAAGGCATTTATCACTACAAAAGAATGCCGTTCGGATTAAAGAACGCCGGCGCAACTTATCAGCGGGCGATGACTAGAATATTTGATGAGCTGCTATACCATAAGGTCGAATGCTACATAGACGACCTGGTAGTCAAGACCAAAAAGAAAGAAGACCATCTGCAAGACCTCCGAGTCATTTTTCAGAGGCTAAGGCAGTATGAATTGAAAATGAACCCTATGAAGTGTGCATTCGGAGTCTCGAGCGAAAAGTTCTTGGGTTTCATTGTCAGATATCGGGGGATTGAAATAGACCCCGCAAAGATCAAGGCGATTCAGGAATTACCCTCGCCAAGGAACCTCTCTGAGCTAAGATCCCTTCAGGGCCGCCTTGCATACGTCCGGCGGTTTATATCCAATTTGTCGGGGCGCTGCCACCCCTTTCACAAGCTAATGATGAAGGATGTCCCCTTCTACTGGGACGAAGAATGCCAGATAGCCTTCGACAAACTGAAAGATTATCTGAAAACTCCTCCAGTGCTGGGTGCGCCGGTAAAAGGGCAGCCGCTGATTCTCTACAAAGCAGCTACACACAACTCTCTGGGGGCAATGCTAGCCCAGAATAATGAAGAAGGAAAAGAACAAGCCCTCTATTATCTCAGTCGAAGAATGGTAAGAACTGAGGAAAAATACACCTACATCGAGAAGATCTGCCTGGTACTGGTCTTCGTAGTTAAGAAATTGCGGCACTACATGCTGTCGCATGAAGTTAGGCTGATTTCCAGGGAGGATCCGCTCAGATACATCATGTCTCGACCGGCCCTCAAAGGCCGCTTGGGCAAATGGGTAGTGATTCTTATGGAGTATGACATCTCCTATGTACCGCAACGGGCCGTCAAGGGCCAGGCTATTGCAGACTTCTTTGCTGAACATCCAGTACCCGAAGACTGCCCTCTGGAGCCAGAACTTCCTGAAGATGAAACTTTAGAGGTCAGCCAGGTGCGGCCCTCCCCATGGTAGCTGTATTTTGATGGTGCTTCCAGAATTGACACCGCAGCAACGGGACCAGCCAGGGTCCGCGCAGGAGCAGGCATAGTCTTGAAATCTCCTGAAGGGGAAGTCACACACACGTCCTGCTCAATAAATAAGCCCTGCACAAATAATGAAGCAGAATATGAAGCCCTCATAATCGGGCTACAGGTTGCTCTGTCCATGGGAATTCAAATGATAGAGGCATTTGGAGACTCCATGCTGGTTATAAAACAATTGGACATGGAGTTTGAGGTACGAAAACAGGAGCTCATCCCTTACTATCAACTGGCCTTGCACCTAATGGTAAGATTCTATTTTATTAGCATCAAGCACATTAGCCGAGGACATAATGCTCAAGCTAACGCCCTCGCAAAGCTGGCAAGTTCCTTGGCGGTCCCGCCTGATACGAGCCTGAATATATCAGTCATCAACCGGCGGCAGGTCCCCAGCATGATAGAAGCTCTAGCTGGTGAACAAGCTGATGAGGTAGCAGTTGCTGAAGCAGTCCAGCAGCCCGACTGGCGGGAGTACCTCCTGCATTGGTTCCAACACCAACAGCTTCCGAAGGTGAAAGAACAGAAAATGAAACTCCTGAGAGTCAAAGATTCCTATGAGATGAGGAATGGGACATTGTTTCGAATAATGGCAGATGCCCAGAAGAAGGTATTACTTCGATGCCTATCTCCAGGGGAGGCCAGGCAGGTAATGCAAGAAGTTCATGCCGGGTCAGCCGGGGCACACCAGGTCGGTCCGAAAATGAAAATCAAAATAAAGAAATTGGGTTATTATTGGCCCACTATATTTGATGATTGCTGCAAGTTTGCTAAGGCTTGTCAGAAATGTCAAGAACATGCCAATATATCAAGAAGGCCTCCAGTGCCTCTACATCCTACCTTACCAAGCTGGCCATTTGCACAGTGGGGTACAGACGTGGTGGGGCCACTACCAGCATCTTCGTCAGGGTGCAAATACATCTTAGCAGCTACAGATTACTTCTCCAGGTGGGCGAAAGTAGTGGCACTAAAAGAAGTCACAGGGGAATTAGTTGCGAGATTCTTCTGACAGAATATAATATTCCGGTTTGGGATCCCCAGCCGAATCATTTCCGACAACGGCAGCCACTTCAGGAATCAGAAGGTTTATCGGCTAGCTGACAAATACAAGATTGATTGGAGAACATCATCTCCCTACTACCCTCAGGCCAATGGACTTGCAGAAGCCTTTAACAAGACGCTGTGCACTCTGTTGGCGAAAATTGTCAAGACGGACAGAAGAGACTAGGAAGAAAGAATGTATGAAGCACTCTGGGCCTACCGTACGGTCTACAAGACCCCTACCGGCTGCTCACCCTACTCCCTTGTATATGGCTCAGAGGCCGTGGTGCCGATTGAGCTGGAGATCCCCTCATTGCGAGTCGCCATCCAGCATGGATTGGCGGGCAGCGAACAAGCCAACATAGAAAGAAGACTAGAAGAGCTCGCCGATGTTGATCGTTTGTTTGCCTATCTTTGATCTTACTTTGAGGTCTGCTAAGTAATATGGCAAGATGACAAACAAGCAATCAAAGATCTGCTCAAACCTATGAACATGTGAACATGAACCTAGGCAATCATAGCTAGCTCTAGCATGGGCATGCTATCTCAATCAAATTACGCTAAGGAAAAGGAAAAACACACGCCGGGGCGTGGAGCAAGGAGTAAATAAAAACACACCACTAGGGGTGGAACAAGCAAGGAAATAAAGATGTGATGAAGGAAATAGCTATTGCCCAGCACTAAGGAAAGATGTGATCGCCACCAAAGTAAACGCAAGTCAAAGACTCGAATATACCTTGGAAATAGAAGGATGAAGCACCCGCCCACGGGAGAGAAAACCAAAGAAAGCTTGCAGATCAGCTTGAAAGTGACGGCCAGAGACCCGTGCGTCGCTTATAAGTAACGGTCCCACCCTAGACCGCCAGAAGAGAGTGACGCTCCTAAACCAGACCGTCAGACAACCTGCAGTAGTAAAGCTTGAATTCTTTTAACTCCAACTCTTCCAGCCGGCTAGAAGACTTGGGCCTCGTGCTAATGAACCTGTAAACCTGCCAAAGAAATAGAAAGACAAGACAAGACAACCTCAATCAACCCTCTTCACAAGCATATCATCAATTCTTAAAGAACTTAAGAACATCAAAAGGAGAGGGAATTACCGGGGAGTTTTGGTTTTTTAACCCCTCTGGGCGTTTTCAAAAGTTGGGAGGATGTTTGTATGCTTAAAACAACAGTGAAAAAACGTGGAGGAGGAGGAGGGACAATGCTTTGTTTAAAAAGACCAAGGAAGAACTCAAGCATGCAAAGATGAACTTGAAAGATCAAAACAAAAGTACTCCCTTGACTGGAAGATGGATGGACGTGGGAAGCAACTCCTCCTGGATGAAGATGGCTCCTGGGTTCGGCAGCACTTCGTCGTGAATCAAAAATCTCCCCCCTCTTGATTATGAAATCAAAGGTTCTATTTATAGACCTTCAAAACTCATGGGTCGAGTTGAAGATAAATCAGCCAAGAAAGGAGGATAATCCTTAGCAAATCCTTGAGGATAATATCAACAAGAGTCCAAAGAAACAAACGAGAGGTCCTGAGGATTAGAATTGAAGGAGATAACGCCAATCCAAAACCCTATCTCGTCCACGGAGTAGCAGAGAAAAGGCCTGAACTGTCAGGACTCTCTGAAGGAAGTAACGGTTGCACGATAGACCGCCACTTGGAAGTAACGCATCAAGGCATTACCGTCATTTTCAACCCTATCCAAAGGATAAGATCGACGGGAAGAAGACCTAAACAATAGGACTCTGCAAGTAAGTAACGGCCAGGGCATAGGGCGTCATAAGGAAAAAACGGCTAGAGAGTAGACCGTTATTATAAAAAGAAAAACGAGGCCCTAACCTTTGGGTCTCTTCAAATAGTAACGGCCTAGGCTTCATGCGTTATTATGAAATGACGCGCCTAGTCCAGACCGTTATTATCATTGATTTTCAAGAAAATAGAATGGAGGGATTGCCAAGCTTTTGAACGAAGTGCCACCAGGAACCAGGTCTAATCCAGGAATTGAGACCCAGAAAACAGACTGCAACTGATTAAAAGGAATTCAATGAAGAGTGAACAACTCGGAGCATCATATTGAATAAATAAGGAGATGACCCGACTTATTGGGTATAAAACGGGTGTCAACAGATGCCCCTCCTTAACGTCCTCTTTGCAGGGGAACGAGCGGAAGTGAAGCGAAAGCGAAATGGAACATGGAGATGAAGCGGAAATGAAGCGGAGTGGATCAAAAAGAGGGCGTTAAGGTAAACGACACCCGTTCTTCACCAACAAGCGATAAGAATTTTCTGGAAAAACTTCAAAACTGATCACAAGGAAATAGCTAACCAAAGGATGCAAGTCTGGAGGATTCAATTAACTAAGGAAAGGAAACACGGCTGGCCGCCGGAGGCAACGGAAAGGAAAGAGACTAAACTCCAGACAGGAATCTTCAGTCGACCAGATCAAGCGAGCAAATCGAAGGAAATCTTCAAATTCAGAGTGGAATAATTCTCCTTATCCAGGATCAAGAACACAGCTGTTCACCGTCAATGAGACCTCTTGAACAAATGAAGCTCATGAATGCTCAAAGAATGCGTATGATGCATGCTGGGCTAAAGAAAAACAAATCTTCAAAGTTTATGCAAAGAAAGATAAAATAACAAGATACTCGAGAATAATATTGCTAGATTGGGGAAACCAGAGTCAAGACACTATCTGCAACCACGGCGTGCAAAGATAGAACCATCATCCTCAAATTTTCCAACCTAACGGCCTATCCAACGATTATTCATGTGAACTTAGATCATCATCATTTTTGTTTAAGGGGAACATCAGATCCCAGGACACCTGAATGACCAGCCGGTTCTCGAGGTAATATATTATAGATAACATATAGTAATGCATTAAGGGATAAGGGAACGAGATACAATACCTGACTTACCTGCCTGACGAGCGGCAGAACGTGCCTTCTGTTCATAATCCTTCATAAATAGGTTAGCCAATAAGATAGTTATGATAAGAATTAGGCATAACCATAAGCAATAGGCAAACCAATAGGATTCGTTAAGATTCATTCAAGCATCAATTAGACCTTTCAATTCATCAAGGAACTTGCAAGCATATAACGGCCTGATGTAGGGGCGTCACAGAAAACAACGGATCATACCCAGTCCGTCATAATCAAGGCGGTTCACATTCTTCAATAAAACAGTCCGTCACAAGCGACGGCCTTAAAGGGGGGCGTCAGAATGATGTGACGGTCCAACGATAGACCGTCGCTTCTCCTGAGTTTTCAAAAAAACAAACCGAACGGCCGTTCGGTCTCATTTCACGCTCAAACAACCAAAACGCCAAACCAGAAAACCCACCGGCGACCTCCATCTCCACCCTCCAATGGCCGGCGACGAGGCACCGCAGCCACCACCTCAGAAGAGAGGGAGAGGAAAGAAGATGGCCATAAGGCGGTTCCACCGCCGGCTCGAACGAGAGACCACCCCGCCGCCCATGGAGGAAGAACCAAGGGGAAGGGAGCCAAGGGAAGAGGAGGAGGTCCCCACGGTCGTGGAAGAACCAACCGAAGCCTCCTTGGGTGCAGAGGAGCCCAAGGAACGAGAGCAGAAGAAGAGGAAGATCCTCGACCATGAGGTAGGCCCTCCGCCCCAATTTTTAAATTTTTGATTTTTATGTTTTTATTTATGAATGCATGTGGGGGATAAGGGTAGAAATGGGTCTATGAACCCACTAGGAACACTTGTAGGCCATTTGGCCAAAGTGAGAAATCATGGGGATGCAGGGGAGAAATTCCCTACTGGCAGACTAAGTGACGGTCCCGCCAGCGACCGTCACTTCTCTGACGCTCCAGGCTAAGGCCGTCAGAGACAAGTAACGCCCTATCCCAGGGCCGTTACTTCTGCCAGGGTTCCAAACTCTTTTTAGGGTTTTCAATTTTCAAATTTTTGTTTTTCTTTTCGATATTTAATGTTTATGCAATGTCTATATGATGCAAATGGACTAATTAGTGCTCTAATATGCAATGCAGGGAAAGAGGAGATCGAGGATCTCATGGCTGCAGATTCGGGCGGTGTACCAGGCACTGCCCGATTACCAGAGAGATAGACTCGCAGAGATGGGTTTCGCCGAGATGCTCAGCATCGAGGTGATCCGGATGGATACGCCGTTGCTGTACGCTTTGCACGAGAGGTGGGACCCAGTTAGCAGGGCGTTCATCTTCCCGTGGGGCCACATGATCCCCATGCTAGAAGACATGGCGAGGATTACAGGACTGAGGGTCCATGGCTCCGCGGTGACGGGATGGACATACGGCGACTACCGGGAGATAGCGCAGCAGCTCCTCGGGCTAGATCTGATCAGGCCGGGGCAATCCTCTTCCCAGCTCGCGAGATCAGTGCTGCAGGAAAGCCTGGGGCTGAGAGGGGCGGCAATCACCGTGGGAGAGCTGCCTGAGGAGCATCTGGGCAGAGTGATTGACCAGGTGCGCCCTCGCGTGGCGGCAGAGGCAGGAGAGGAGGGAGATCGAGTGCTGAGACGCTTCCTGATGCTGCTGTT